>WFMF01000101.1:0-485158 GCA_011033025.1 Beroe forskalii | reverse complement strand
AAACCAAATTTTTTATCCCCAATTGGTTCTCCAAAATTTTGGCCCCTTTTTTTTATTTAAATTTTTAATAAAATTTTTTTGGAAAAAGGAAACATTGAGTGATTTGCAATGTACAATAATCCAAAAAGTTTGACAGTCTCACTTCTTTCTTTTCACTCTTTCTGGCGTTCTTCTTGGTTCTGTTTTATTAGCTGTCCTTATTGGACCAGACATCAGATAATATGTCTCTTCTTCCTACGATAACCATACTTTTCCCTTTCTTCCTGTTCCAGTGTTCCCTGTCTGCTGACACTGTTAAGGTGTGCATCACGACGAAAAACATCAATGCGTCAGAAAGTGATATGGCATCCTTGAAACTTAACACTTAAAGTGTTTGGCTTTTAAACTTACGTAAAGTGTTTGGTGGGTAAACTTTGCCCAATCTTTAAGTTCGTATATCAGAAAGATAAATCATGATAGAGGTTAAAAAACAGGAAAAAATATAGAACAAGGTATCTAAACATTATGTTACAACCGAATTTGGTGGCATATTGGAAAGTATGGAGCTACAATATTTCATTTTGAGTCTCTGTTGGTCACTTTTATGGGTGATACTGTATTGGGCAAAACTGCCCATTGGGCAGAATTCGCCTAACTCATTTTTTACCAAATTTAGCTTTTGTATTTTCTGAACATCTTATTACTCAAATTGCAACTTAAAAGCATGCTGATATGTTTAGAAATTGTTCTTTAAACTCACAACAAAAATTTTTGGATAAAAATTGGGAAGAATACAGAGATATTCTGATGAAGGTTTGCTGTATTTACCCATGCTGAATTTGGACATTTGTGCCCCAAATAATTGGGCGATTTATATCCAATTTCATTGCTTGGGTATTATTTGCCCAAATCACTTCAAAGGTGTATTTCCATAGATTGCAACGATGTTTCTCCATTTTTTAAATCATTATGGACTTATGAGAAGAAAAGTGAAATTTCTTTGAAAAATATATCACACACTTTGATGGATGTTCTAATAAAGTGAAAAACTTCATGTTCATGATCATCTATGGTTGATATTTGAATTAAACGCAGAACTCCTTCAGATGAGATACGATCCACACCCCATAAATCTCATGCATATTATCGATTCTACTTCCCTTGACTAAAAAATCTGCTGGCTGAGCATCGAACTTCTTTGGTAGCTCCATGATTCGGATTTATGCTAATTTCTATGTTAGGTATACAAATTTAAAGACCGCCACATTTTACATGCCTTCAAAGGCAATTTCAATGCTTTTATGAATTTCAGTAACCCCTTGCTTCTTGAACTGTCTTGATAAGAGTTGAACAATTAATTGAGAATTCAAATCAAACGCTAGAAAAGTGACAAATGCCATAAAATTGTTTAAAAATGCAACGGGTTAAATCTATTGAATTGTGACGTTTTCCATGTCATTTCCCAACTTTTGACATTACTGGCCAATTATTTGAGACATATTCTGAGGTATTAGGGAAATGGGCATAATGCGCCCAATCAATTGGACAAATTCACCCAAGGATTGGACATGATCTGCCCAAGAATTGGTCACAGTTTGCCCAAGAATTGGGTGAAATTTGCCCAAAAGTTTTTGGAGTGGACACTTTTCACCCACTACAGTTGGGCAAATCTTGCCCACAGAATTATTTTGCCCAATTGGGCAGCATTTACTCCAACCCAAATTCAAGCAAATTTGGTAGGCAAATTTGCCCAAAAAAGTGGTGTTTTCATATTCTGAAATCTAAACACTCTCGGGGATTGCCAATTGAGCTACCTTCAAATGGGCCATATTTAGGAAGCTACTGAGAAATTGATGCCGCTAACTATTTGCATTTTTGTGTAAAGTTTATTTAATTTCGAGTTTGGGCAGAATATGCCCACCAAACACCTTGAAACTTAAGCTCGATGGATGGTGCACAGAAAACGCAACCTGCCATCCCCAGACAAGAGAAATAAAACTAAGTAGTGGATATTTTGTACAGGCGATTTACACGTGTGAAGTCCCCACTGCAGCTCCTACTGTTCCCGCCACTCCTACTGTTCCCACCACCTCTCCAAGCCCTCATTCCTGCCTCCTAGACTGGATTCCTGACCTGAACATTACAGTTCCCAGAGAGGCTGTCTTTGGTGTGTCAGTGGCTGCAATAACCCTCGTATCCGCTGGGATTATTCTCGCAGCTTTCAGATGTTTTGTTCGTGCCCGGTCTTCCTGGTATGCCCAACGATACCCGCTTGGTGGGATAACAGTTTGATTGGTTACTTACATGTGCCTTTCTGCAGGAGATCAAACTTGAGAAGATACTCTGTTATTTTGTGTACTTTTTTATGCTACCGCTATTTGGACTACTCATGGAATATAGCTCAATTTATAAACATTGTTTTTAGAGTATCTAACTAACTAACTTCATCAAATGTATAAAAAAGGGTTTATGAAACGTAATAAGATAAAAGATCTACTTTATGATACGTGTTAGCTATTTTGTTTTTGGCTTGTGCCTTAATACTTCAATTTGTTTAAGTTGCCCGAATTTAAGTTTAAAGGTTCTTCCTCAATTTCTTATCGAGAGATTTCAGATTAGTGATCAACTTTATAAATCTCTAACCTCTATTAAACTAAAAATCATTTTTATATCGTGCAATGCTCATATTCATATAGAAGTATTTGATTTATTATGAACTTATATTAACTGTTTTTGATAAAGGTATTTTCATTTGAAAAGGGGTGAGGAGCATTTGGATTCTTTTGGCAGAAGTTTTTGTAAGGACCTAGACCTATCAATCTTCTTTGGAAAGATTTATCCAGTCGCCGTTGAAATCCCCCGTTTGAATGCTTGGAGTTTGGTCTCGTAGGGGATGAGGGGTCTCGTAGGGTTGAATATGTTTAATATCATATTGCAATCTACCTCCTACCAGGGTACATGAACAAATGATTCCGGAAATAGTTAAATCCCCGAGTGCGCGAGTAAAACCTTCTGAATAGTGATAATTATTGAATTCTATTGCAGCAGGGGCTCTGTTGAGGCATTGTGAATAGTGAGGGGCGGTGAATGCCATTGTACCTTTACATCAGGGGGCCTCTTATGTCTAATGGGCTGAGAAATCTATTCAGCGTGTTGGTTATTAGTCCACAGCCAATTCCAGTGCTCTTGAACATGAACAAAGCGAATTCATACTCTGGTCTCTGACAATAAATCGTACGTTTATTATAGCATACGCCAAACATCCATAATGATATGCTTATGTGCATAATATATCACAATATATCACAATATGAATATTTCTCACAAATATCTTGCTTATGTTGACTGTTGAGTCGCACAGGATTTAAACGATTTGCAATGTTTAAGCGGCGAGTAAAGAAATGATTCCACTTCCATAAAGATAAGATTTGTAGGTGTTGCCGCAATCACGTACCTTTTAAAGTAACCCAAATATGCCAAAGGATTGAGTTGTGATTACTCACTGGAACCACTCACTTCCTACGTAGTTATTGTCAGTTTTAAGGCTCAGTGCATATATGAGTAGAAAAGGAGAAAGTTGAAAATGGGTGGCGACCTCTGACCTGAGTGCGATAGAATGTGTATTATCAGAAAGAAGAGAGCAGTGAGTGCTGTGTAAGCGGAAGTTAAGATAAGAGATACCCTCACAGTCAATGTTAGATCACAAACCATATCATGTTACAGTACTGTGTGCGTGTATATTTTATTGACTGACGCACGGTCACTTACAATTACTCATTAGATACTCACTGGCTTTTCTTTCTCAAGATCCATCATCTGATGTAATATTCAAAGTAATGTGTCATCACGTATGAAGTACCAAGTTATGTAAGTCTCCTTCTAAGGTAATCTCGACTTCAATTACCCTTTATCTTGAATTGTAAATCACTTCATATCCCAATGAATATTTGTTACGAAGTCATCTTGAGTCAGCTTGAGCCATCAGTCCCTTATAGTTATGAGCCATATTACGTCAGACTGTATAAACTATGATCTGTTCCAATGAAGGATGAGTAGCATTTATGATCGCTGATACGGTTAGAGTTTAATAGAGTAATAGACTTAGCAGTCTGTGGGATTTCTTTCGCTTACTATGGAGCAATAGAAACGAGGTATACTATATGTGATTCATTTTATAGTCTCAATTCTCAAAATAATGCAGTATACACGTTTCACAATGTACATTGCATATTACCTACACGTAAAATGTACAATGCGTAAATGAAGTGATACATGAAGTGGAGACATGATATTCTAGATGTATTCTTACGAGTGTGTTGAAGTTTAAATGCACAAGGTACTCAAGCTCTAGTGGATTTATACCTTTATACCCATGAAACTATTGATAAAGACTTACATCGATGTGTTTCAATTTGTAGATGTTTTCTTATGTTAATCTCACCCATCTCCACACTGAGGCTTGTGTAGGACATGGCAAACCCGTGGGCCACTGAGTGCCCTGAAGGAACCCTCCTGAGTATCCTTGCCTCGCAAGGCTGTCAGAGTGACGTTATCGTAGATGACGTAGCTGACAATCCCTCCCTCAAGATAATATCAGCTCTAAACGAGATCTCAGCGCTCTCCTCCCAAATACACGCAGGGGAGCTGGAAGTGCTCCAGCGGAACCTGCACCGTGACAACAAGGAGTTGGTAGGGGTAGACAGTCTGGCGCAGATAGCAACGCTTGCGGAGGAAGTGGCGCAGACAGTCACTCTCGTCCTAGACAACAGGGACTCCCTGCTGGAGCGGATCAGAACACCCCATGACCCAGGGAGACTGGTAGTAGAAGCCAGATACCAGACATATGCAGTGAACACCTTCGAGAAGCTGGGTCGAGTGTGCACGCAGCTAGCAGGGCACCTCTCCGAGGTGGAGAAGTTCAAGAGGGGTCGGGTGTGTGAGGAGAATGTGACAGGGTGTGTTAGACAGATCACGGAGCTAGCAGCCGGGCTGCAGACTTTGTATGATAACCTCAGTGCGCAGCACAGGGGCCTGGGGCAGGGCAGGGCACCCACATCACAGTACACAGCCCTGCAGATATGATGGGTGTTATTCAATATTCAGTGGACTTTTATATTCTAATTACATTGCAATTAAATGCTGTGGGCCAATTCAGGGCATCTTTTTATTGGTACTACTTCAAATTAGTATCTTACCGAATTTGACAGTGAAAACCTCTGACGCGTTATAGTCTTCGTATTTATGATATTATGATGAATTATGTACATAATATATTTCAATAGTTTGTATATAAATGAAATTTATGATATCTTTAATTTGAAGTTTTCATTGCACTACTTAAAAAGTTCATGATTATATACGGTGTTTAAATTTGTTTCAAATTGAAACATTTTTATAGCATTAAATCATTAATTTGCTAGTTTTTCACTGCTTTACTCCAAAAATTCGTTATCTTTCAATATCAATTTACTGCGAGTGATAGAATGTTGATGACGTTATCGTCCCGCCCCTTCTCAATGTGATACTGTACGTTCTATCCTCTATCTGACAATCACCTGTAATCATGTGCCTTGCTCAGAGAAGTTGAGAATAGAAATGATTTAATATTTTACTGTACCTTTCTCAATGATTATGATACTGAATATAAATCTTACTGTTTTAAAATACAAGTTTGTCCTGCCAAAATCTGATACAGATTTAGCTGACTGCTATGGGTTATGTGAAGCATGCTTTGAGCGTTTCAAATATTTTGTGATCTAAGATTTGTCTATCGTAGTGAGCTGGTAAAGAATACCAGTCAACAAAAATGTAAAGTAAATCTTAGAATGTAACGTTACTAAAATCTTAGAATTTAATATCGGCAAATGCATGAAATATAAATAAAATAAATAAATTTAAAGAATTTCTAACACGCTTAGACAATCTCTAATATAACATTCGGAAATATTTTGCCATTAAAGCGTGGCCAAAGTTTGATATCAAAAAGTGTCAGATCATGACATTCATAAAACATTCCTATTTACAATCCATAACAATGTTATATTCCATTAAATGCAGTCTCAAAATATAGTAAGTTTTCAAAGTTTTTTAAATGTAGCAAGTTCTGAGCTACATCTTATGTTGTATGGCAAGTTGTTCCATATCTTGGGGCAGAATATGAAAATGCTGCTTCTGTTTTGCAAGGCATGGTGGTTGAGGAACTTTCAAGAAATAAAAGTCATTGTCAAGTCTGAGACTGACGTTTTTAATTTGTCTTACAGAAATCATTTCCTTGAGGTATTGTGGAGCAAGGTTGTTTAAACATTTGAAAACTAGGAGAGCTATTTTGAATTTTATTCTGAATTCAACAGGCAGGAAATGAAGCTTTTTAAGGTATGGTTTAATATGCTCCCATTTCTTCTTGCCATACAGTTTGAAGATAAATCGAACAGCATTATTCTGTAGCTTCTGAAGTTTCTGAACATTTTTCTTTGTCAAACCTCCATAAGACGCATTACAATAGTCAATTACTGATAGAATGTTAGAATGAACAAGTTGGACTTTGAGTTCATAACTGAGCTTTGATCCAATTCTTTTGAGGTCTCTTAGATTGAGGTAGCAGATTTGGGATATAACTTTGACCTGCTCACTCATATCTAGCTGATGATCAAAATAGAATCCAAGATTTTTAGCATTCAGTGCTGGTGACAGTTCTATTTGGCCGAAATTGTTTCCCAAATCAAGCTTCTCAATAGGACTAACATAATAACCTATGTCAAGGAATTCTGTCTTGTCATCATTGAGTTTCATGAAGTTTAGAGCCATCCATTTCTTAACTTCACCAAGACAGAGTTGGATGTCTTTAAGATCTGGATTTTCAGAATTGACATCAAATGAAAAATATATCTGTGTGTCATCTGCATACAAGTGAATACAAAATCCATACTTGGTCACTATATTTTCAAGTTCCTTTGTGTACAGGATAAACAAAAGTGGTCCCAGTATTGAGCCCTGAGCAAGATCTGGAAGCACAGAGAAGATAAAGCTAACTCTCCACATGGTCTATCAGAAGTACATGGACAGTGTCCTCGAACGGGCGGACGAGTTTTCAGAAAACAAGGACGCTATCCTCAGGTGGGACTCGTGTCCTTCGTTTATATTTTACAGCACTTGAATCTATCTGGATGGAATCTTATACACATGTCCCGAAAACGGCCTTTTTAGGCTGGGTGACAGTTTACCCCTCGATAGTTTACCCCGTGAACTGTAACGACTCGCTATTCTTTAGATACGACAACCTAGAAACGACTCACTATTCCTTGGATACGTAACCCTAGAAACGACTCACTATTACGACAACCTAGTAAAGACTCACTATTCTTTAGATACGACACCCTAGTAACGACTCACTATTCCTTAGATACGACACTCTAGTTACGACTCACCAGCACCTTCTGAATCGGGAGACAGACAATCAAGACAGACTGGAAAAGGAGAAAGCAAACCTGATGAAGTTTGTAGAGGAGAAGAATAACGACATCATGAGTTATAACAATCAACTCGCTAATCTACAGGTATGCGACTCTTGTTAAAATAAAATTGCACCTTATCTGGCCAACATCTGCCCATCTGGTACCCAATATCAAAGTTTGTATAATTTGTAAGACCAGTGATTATATCACCTTGGTCATAAGACTTTGCTTTTCATATATACGCGTCGAAGGGGTAGGGAAAAGGGCCGGTAGAAAGAGCCAAGTTAAGAGATGTGCAGCCCTTTTATTGTATTTTTGTGATCCTCTCCAGTGGAGAGTCTCCACTGGATATAGACTCGAAAAGTTTCTCTTGAAAGCAAAACTGTCTGTACCTGGGCCGTGGCGTCGGTAAAGATTTGTTTTTACTGGCCGCTTTAACTACCCTTTTGACGACATGCTTTTGACTGACGAGCACCCAAGCATGCAATCACTGTCAGACTGTCAGAGGATTGAGTAAGACTGACTCTTGTTGCATGATGTAATATTTAGTACTCTTTGTCTTGAACTTAGAAGATGTCACAGCTGCACACTGAGTTTTACAATGCGCAGCATTCTACAAGCCGTGTGTAGTACTTCACACTGTGTATAGTACTAGTACTAGCTATCCAGACACACAGTACAACCCGTGAACATGACGTGTTAGGTGTGTAAGGTGTGAACACTGAACACGCAACTTGTTCGGAGTGTGTAGCAGACGATGCTGCTGTGTGAGGTGCAGTAGTACACTCTAAATTCAGTATACGCTTCATGATGTGTGCGAAACTCATTCAATCTCAGAGACAAGTTGTGAAGTTGTGGAGAGAATATGGTATTATGGTACGAGTGTGAGGGAGTCAGAGTCCGAACTATTATAGCTAGAGAATGAGAGAAGTTGTGAGAGTCTGAAAGATTGAGCAATGTAGAATGAGAGAGTCATGCCAAAAGGATGCTTAGCATGTTTGCTGCATTGGCTATATCAGTACAAGCTACTTCACTCAAACATGTCACGTGGTCTGCATAACATATGCTTTTAATATGTACACAGACTCCGTTGTGCATTTAGTTCCTCTGCGATCGGTTGCTTTTTGCTGTGTGCTGAGCGATGAAATACATCGAATACATTTTGTCACGAAACTTGCGTTACAGTATTTGCCCTTAGTTAATTAGGCAGTTAGTTGTGGTTACTCGTTGATCATGGAGTAGATATCATAGCTGGAATGTTAATTCATTAGAGTCCAGTAAGTTACTGTAAAAAGGAATCTATCACAGGTTTTTCAACAAGATTGATATTTTTGTTGCTAATTTTTGAGAACTTAGAGAATTCAAATTCCTCGCAATTTATTTGTGTTAACAGGAATTCTCTCTGTTTATCACTTCTCTCGAGTTCAATGGTTTTTGGTTGCTTTCATTCAATTGTGGCCATTCTGGAAACAAATAAAACAACTTCTGATAAAGCGATAGGGTTGCTTATCGGGGTAACGACTAAGCAAATATCACTCTTAAAAGCGTTTCCATGCTCTGAAGGACTTCAGTCTGACAACAACGAATCCGGGCCGTTACTATTGCTCTCTGACTCAAAGATAACATCTCAATAAAGACTCTCTGCGTTACTATGACAATCTCATTATACACGCGGATTGACTGCTAGTTTATAACCTCAACTAATCATAACTCCTATCTCCAATAATCAGCAATGTCAGGACGAAAACTTGAATGACTATTAGATTTTAACAGTCCTACATTACCATGTGTGCCAGCAGAGCTTGAAGTCAAACAGACACATTTTACAGCTAGATAAAAGTCAGTAAATCTACTTTCTCAAAACCAGATACCTACTACGTGTTCTAACTCCATATCCCCCCTGCAGATGCAGCTGGAGACAGCTCAGAGCGCTGCAGTGAAGTGGGAGAGTGTGTGGACACATATCAAGAACACAGCAGCCAGACAGACTTTACTCCTGGGCCGGATTAAGATGGCTACTCACAATCTCTTCATGCTTATACACAAGCAGATGCGCACCAAGGCAGAGGTGGGTCCTTACATCTCATTCTAAATCACATACCGCAATTATATGTTGCAAAAGCAATGGTATTTATGGAGCCAGAGCAGTTTTTACAATACAATATACCCAATACATAGGAACTTTGATACTTTCTTTAGATGGGTAGAAATCTCGCTAGTCTAATGAAACTGTTGGTCAAACTCTAGTTCAGAGCAATGTCAGTCAAACACCAACTATTTAATGAATCGAGAAGTTTATATTTTTCTCCGCTCCTAAATTAGAATTTTCGTTCTTTTCCGCAGACCTCAGAAACGACAGAGCAGCAGCTTCAGAAGATACAGATCTACATCCAGGACTTGACAGAGATTATACAGGAAACAGGTAGACAGAGCGAGACTAAGTCGACGTAGTGCTCCCCTGCCCCTTTTTAATGTATAAAGTATTAATATTGTTCCGTTCAGAGACACTCTTGTGATCTTCAATCCACCATGATATCATATTAATTTATTCAAAATGAACGAACCCATGATGTACTCCAAGTATATTAATTTAAAAATCCAATCAGGAACACGAAAATTCCTAGGTAAGTAATTAGGTATTGTTTGAAATGTATGGTCTTCATCTTGCAGTAAACTAAATGTGGCTTGGGAGGGAAAAGCATCAACCAGTCTCCGTCAGTCCACCACCCCTACTCCTTCCAAATAATGTAATTATCCACAAAATGCCCCATTAGATAAATTCGCTGGAATCCACAAAGAATAGAATTTTCTATCCGAAATGAGACCGGCGATTTCCAATATTTGCTTGAGTCAGCAGTCCCTAGTCTTCAATTTTTTGTGCACTCAAATAAAGCACAATGTCAATCTGTGGCTCACCTTGAGCCTGACAGTAGGAAGGTGGCCCTGGTGTTACATGCACTCAAATATTATGTCTTCATGTAATGGTAGTATGCTTTATCCCTCCTACCACATTGCGAGCTCCAAGAATATGCTCATTTCTGCTATATTGACTTATTAGCGAAACATCACAACATGACCGACTTTCTCACAAGCTCTCTTTGTTAATATATTATGTGCTGTGCGAAATATTAACCACAAGAACACATTATCATATAATGCACTGCATATGTTTCATGTTACTGACGGTACGTGAAAATGCCGCGAAATTGACTCCTCTCTCTCCTTCTCTGGAGAGAGAGAAGTCTCCACTTCACTCACTACTATCACACACTAGCCGAGCAGGAGAGAAAGGCGCACGAGGTGAACGTTAACCAGTCGGCGACTAACATTGGTGCTCATAAAAAGGTTAAATTGAAGTAGTCTTATCTTTTGTAATTTGTGGCTTATTTAGAGCAGCATTACTCAAGCTCACCAATCGGTTGAGCGGTCTGTGTACACCATTATCAGTAACATGCGCAATACTGGTGTGATTGGGTGTGATTCTGGTGTGATAACGCTCAATTTACCTCTGTCAACCAATCAAACATGATGGGTTGACAGATGGGATGTGAGAAAGTTACCCCTATCCAGTAATGCTGTTCTAAGTTATATCATATCATCTTACAGAATGTTGGTACAATATTTTATTGTAAACGGCAATGATTCCCCGAGTCTATTACCTTTGTGGCTTCATGGGCATAGATCGGCGCTGAAAGGTCTTCTGGGTTTACACTTTGCTGAAAATATGTAGAATCACAACCAACTGTAAGGGTAAATGTAAACGGAAGTCATTGCCCCTTAACTTGTTAGAGAAGTAGTGAAGTAGAAATGAATCACACCGATTTGAGTTGAATTAAATGTTTAGTTGGTAATATTGAGAACTTGAGAATTGCACCCTATGACTATATTATATCGAAATTTTGCTATGATTATTTTGCCTACTATTATCTTTCAATAACTATTATCATACTTGTATTATACATAACTAATTTCCTTATATCGGGTAGACACCTTTTGATTAACTACTATTGCTTTATTGTGACCTGGAGTGAATCCTTAGACAACCTTAAATTATGTTCTAATACACTTTTATATATGTGTTGTGAGGGCCTGTATAGATGTCGGTCGATCTAACAAATTATTAAATCTAAAACGCTTGAACCTTTTAAACGCTTGAAAATGAGCGGATTTGAATGATTTAAGTATTGTGGATGTATTTACAATTGTTTTTACATTTACGATAACACGAACAAAGCGGAAAGCCTGCACGACCACTTTTCCGTGTTTTGATTTTATCAATTTGATCGATCGGCCAACATCTATGCAATCACCTGATATTATTGTTACATTATAATTGTATCCTCCTTACTTAATCATGATCATCCTGATAGATATAGTTCTTGTAAGTTATATGCGTAGGTATACACTACACGTTTCAGTATACATTATATACATTATACACATGTATACTTGATGATTGAATTAATAGTGAACTGCAGTATCGAGAACTACTCCTAGCTTATTATTTTGATGCATGTAGCCACGCACATTTTAGTTCAGTAGTGGAGATCATATCGTAGATGAATTAATGGTGCAGCAGTTACTGCATCAGCACAGCCATAATGATCGTATTTAATTGAATAATATTTCCATATTATATGTATACACATCACACACACACACACACACACACACACACACACACACTAATGCTTTGCACACACGTCATGTTCATTCACTTCTATCTCTCTCAGGTGTCCATCAATCGGTTCCTGCCACCTCACCTCAGAAAACTCAGCACAACCAACGCTGCTCGCTAACTCAACCACACTCATCACTCAGTCATTTCTCAATCATCACTTACTCATCACTCATTCATCACTCAGTCATCTCCCAGGCATCATTTACCCTGATCTGCCCATCACTCAGTCATCACTTCCCCAATGCCGATACCAATAGTCAATACTCATCAATCATTTTCATCAGAACAATCACAGATCTCAGTCAGTGCACGTATCACTTGGTATTCATACAGAGACTCATGAAATCCATGAAAGTGCGAATGAAATTTTGATGTTGTAATTGTATTGATAGTAGATTTATTCCAAAAATTTCAGATTTTATACATTGTAATTAAATGTATGATATGTTTAAACTATGTAAATTGTAGTATGTTTAATAATATAACAGTGTTAGTTATAAATTCCAGAAAGGAGATCCATTAGATTTATCTATCATCATCGAGCAAGAAGTACCGAGAAATAAACTATACGAAATATTGTAATTTATATGATTACTTTATTTATTACAAATTTGAATGTAATTTTATATATCACATATAAATAATCATATCATAACTTGTAAATATATTATTACATTAATTGATCGTTTTAGTTGCAATGTTTATTTGTCTCACTGATTACATCTTTTATTTCAGTGCACTGATCCTTTCCAATATTTCGTATTATTACAATTTGCTCGTGAATAAATATAAATTTCTTTTAGGCCACCTGCATTTAACCTTTATAATGTGTAACAGCCGATGTCTGATGCACGCACACTTGGTTTTGTGGTCTCATGTTTCTTAAAGTTGTGTTAGGATAGTTTAAAATTATTAACCATGGCACGTGTCTGAACAGCTATGAGCATTATATATGTGAGCATTATATCAAAGAAATTATATAGTCGCAAAAAAGATTTATTTTGCTTCATACAAAAGTACAAAAACTTTTTGGTGGTTGCCGTTAAAAACTAGTGGTCATAATTTACCATTTTGATTCCTATGTTAATTGTTCTGCTTTCAGTACAACAATAAACTGTAAAAGGTAGCTGGATAATCAAGAAGAATAAACTTTTACACGAAACTTTTGATCAGTCTGGACCCATGAGAAACTTTTTGCAAATAATGCAATTCTCATCGCTCGTAATCGTAGAATTTGTTTTTAGAACACAATACCTGCTGTTCTTATCCATTCACAATAAAACTTGTATAAAGTTATTGAGACATATTGACACTTGGAGTGAAGAGTGATATGCATGCCGTGCAACGTTAACAAACAGTAACAGTTAGACCGTGTTTGTTAAAACTCCTCCTGTTATGAACAGCGATGTTATGTCGCTCCTGTATGCATAACACGTTACCACTTGTTCAGCCGTCACTTTTACAAAAGTACTAAACGTTCAATTCAATATTATAAAAGTGTGTGACATCTTGAGGAATTATCTATTATAAAATTTCTGCAGGAATGAAAAATATGCTAATTATTTCACATAAAATTATCGTGTGAACGATCCCTAATTCGACACCATCCACTCAGCATTAGGATGTCAGGGAACATAGGCTCCTTTGTGGGCTTTATGAAGAAGGTAGCGACCACGCCTCTTTACTACACCATAAACAAGTTTACTGTGTGCAATGAACTGAGGTATGGGACCCTGGTGGGAACGGATGACAAGGGTAATGAGTACTACGAGAACAACAACTATTTCCTGGGCAGGTGAGAATGATAATTCCCTTAACTCTTATCAAGTTGATAGCGATGTTCTGAGTTAACTTCAATTCACCACCAAATTGACAAATTGATTGAGTAAAAACTCTGTTTTCAAGTACGAAACCACTTTATTCCTTCACAGACCTTCCCAAACTCTCCCCATCTCAGGAATAGATGGGTACAGTTTAAAGATCCCAACTGGGTCCTGCTCCGTAGCGATGCCTCTGAAATCCCCCCAGAATGGCACCCCTGGATGCACTATATGACGGATGACACGCCCGTCTCCAAGCCTCCTACCGAACAGAAGTTCCACATGGAACACAGAGCCAACATGACCCGGACCTTCGAGGAACGGTACACACCGTCCACCACCACTAAACCTAAGATAGAGGCATGGGACCCTAATCAGGGTAAACAGATCGCGTAGGGTGGTTATGTGAACGTTCTGAACTGAAGTTAGAAAGAATTGCTATGTACATAATGGGGATTTATTGACGGCCGAATATGACTGTTGATTTAAATAAGAGATTTGATGAACGCGCCCTCATTGAAGTCAAAAGACGTGAATATGAATGTGATATTACAGGTCCCAATGTTTTAAGTTTCTTTTTTAATGATTTGTTAACTATTTCATCTATCTCAATGCCTCAATAAAATTTATAGCGAAAGTGCAACTTAATCAATGTCCAATGAAGATTAACGTTCAATGTTAACGAATTTTGAGTTGATAGCTTATTGGTCAATCGTTCACCGTTTTATCGTGTATCATGTGTATACTGTGTGCCTTGGTCATGCAAGAAATGATATTAACTTATTCGATCGTTTTAACAATGTATCTTGTTTGATGAGATCAAAGTGTTTCACCTTTGTTTTTTGTGCCGGTCCAATTTACCAAAACAGGCGTCTGGTTGATAGTTGCCACTTGTACCAAATTTCAGGGAATTATCTGGATTACGCGTCGAGTGTATTCATGATGATACTCGCGCAAAAACCACCTTGACAACGCCACGCGCGTACGTCTCTAAATATTGTAGAAATTGTACCCTAATATAAAATGTAATTATGTCATACGAACGTCAAAATTTGTCACTCATTCTTGGAATCTTATGGACGCACATGTTCTGGATTTCACAATTAACTAGAATGACCGGTAAATAGGATTGGGTGAGATTGCTCTCTTAAGGGATTCTGTATGGGAGCGGGTTTACCAAGAGAGGGTATGGCAAGACAGAACAGCAAACTACGGAGGTTTTGGAAGGGCCATCCATGAAGGACTTCCGCAAATTTTCGGCCATTATAAACCTCTCCTCCCCTCGTCCGCATTTGAATTTTAGAAACCTTTCCCTCCCCAGGACGTCCGAATTTTTCTTTAAAATCTTATTCAGTCATCATTTTGGGCCCCGAAATTTCACGTTTTTCTAGTGAAATGACTATCAAATCGACCAAAATTTCCATTAACTGTGGACGTCCGCATTTGGCCAAACACCTCCTCCCCATATTGTCTGCATTGGTCAGACTCTCCCTCCCCCCTCATTTTGGGCGTCCTTTATGGATGACCCAACAAAAACTTAATCGTCAACTTCAATTCCATTCAAAGCCACAGAAAATATTTTTGAAGAAGTTCCTACTATAACGTGTACATTGCATTAAGGCCAGGCTTAGAAATGTGATCGTCTCAAAATTTTCATGTCTTTCGAATTGTTCACGATGGATGCGGGCCATCGATGTTTAGCCGGCCAAGTCGGTTAATTTTTAACAAAGCGGCAAAACACGCGTAAAAACCGTACGTGCGCGTCTTACAATGCTAAAAGTATAACCTTTGCACAACGAAATTTTCTTCGCGCCTTCCATAAAATACCGGATTTAGATTTAAATTGTGACGATGCGGGACAAAGTGGCACAGTAGCAGTAAATTTTCATTGAATTACAAATCAGACGCAAGATTTCAATGATGAATCCAAAAGCTTGCAAACGTTCGTCGTCGATCGAATAATTTATCGATCTTTATTTGAGCTGATGTGTTTTTAAAGAAAATCTTTAAGCTAGTAAATTTTCATTGAATTACAAATCAGACGCAAGATTTCAATGATGAATCCACCAAAAGTTTGTAAAATTGCTCGATGAACTACCCTTCGATCAATAAGTCCTGTCTTTGAAGCAGAGGAGGGCAGTGTTTTCCGGGGATATTTCCACTTCGACATACGTAACAAACTCAACGTGAAACCCCATATCTCTCATGTACACCGCTCTGCTATCGTTAAGGACTGTTTTAGCACACCTCCCCAAATACCACTGTAGGGTTTTGTTCAGAACAAGATGGTCGTTCTCCACAAATTGGCACGGATTGTCAAGGAACAGCTCAATTTGCTTGTCAAGATATTCCTGATTGGCAGTTTCAATGGTTTCCATTTTAAAGCAGGTAGCCCACGCTGCCATGGAACACAGCGTGTAAAACTGGGTTAGTTGGAAATGTTTGAGAAAGTAAGACTTCCCTGTGAATGTGTCCCAAGAACACAAATGATGACAACAGAGGGCTATGAGAACAGACGTTGGTTTGTGGTGTACTATCCTAGATGCTGCTACTAACGCTAAATCAGTAGCCCCACCACACAAGTGCTTGCAGGTAACACACACATTCCTACACCCCGAGACTTGGGATATGCCCCAAATATCCACATCTTTAATGTCCATCTTCAGTCTCACGTAGTTCGTCTCCTCTTTCTTGAAGTACACATCAGCTTTCCTACGACACATTTGCCGGTCGACCAGGGCATAGAAGCTTCCCTTCTCACTAAAATCAAACCATTGACTGAGGTTCCCTTTCCCAGCTCCCAACTCTACGAAACAGTTCCCAGACATGGAATCCTCCCCGGTATGCTGCTTATGGAATGCTTGGAATGCTTTGACGAGAGCCACTTGCTGTACCGCGTGTTTGTGTGCAGTAGAACCTAACTGTTCACCCTGTGTTCGAGACAGAGGTCGGTAAAACGCCAGATCCTCTTCTAAGATCTCCCCTCCTCTTTTCACTCCACAGACTTTACTGTCTGCGCCATATCTAGCAAGAGCAGTGCAGGTGTCTATCAAGTCTTGCAGAGGCAGCGCAGACAGGGGCTGTCTAGACAAACTGTCTGCACTTTTTTCTGGAACGTTGACATTCTCCTTGTAGTAAAGCTGGTCAGTGTAAACGAACTTGTTGGCATTACACACTTTGAGATGTTTTGCAAGTTTTGATCGTTGAATGAAGTGAGCAGGATCCAGTGGGCAGGGCACGTGCTCGTTCTCTGGTTGGTTCACGTGACTAGTCTTGTCAGTCACGTGGTGTATCACGTGTTCTGCACAGTAGGTACTGTGTTTCAGGGACTGAAGCTTACACCGTCGCTTCTTCCTGGCCACATAGTGGGCACACGTTACACCTTGCGTCTCCAGGGGACTGGTGTCTGAGAGAGGTGGTTTTGAGGGACTATTTTCTGTGGTATTATTCTCAGTAGGGCCATTTTCCTCGGCATTGCCTGATAAACATACAGGCTCCAAGATGGAAGGATGAGGCTCAGCCATCAGTTCAGGTACATTTGTACGCTAAGGGCAAAAGTGGCTTCGGGAAAGTGGCTTGGGAGGCTTTCTTCAAAGCTTTAATCAGAGTCCTGCATTTTTAGATCCATGATCCTTAACTACTTTGATACCATCCTAGCACAGATGGCGAATATTAGAACACATGTTTTTAATGGGTGGGCCTTGAATTTGTAAGTTTAAGATCACTCTAAACTGGGGTTTGAATTAGAAAATTGAAATTTTTGAGACATTTTTGGCTGAAGTGTTAAACATTGAGAGAATTTTACAACGGAATAATAACGAGCGGTTATTGAAATACGATTTATAAGTTAAATTGTTATGTACAAATTTGGAATTAGCCACATCCTTAAATAACAAAAGCTCAATACATCGCATCTATTAAAATCTAATATCGCCAATTCAATAACTATAGGGGTAATTGCTTACTAAATAGACAATGAATATTTGGTGTATGAAACTATACGGTCCATGACCCTTGGTCAGTCGCGGGTGACCAGAGGGCAAGCCATGGATTGGCCGGGTCCAGCCAGGGGCATGCCGCATGCGTATACTTTCATACGACCGATTTCAGAGTTCATTAAAACATAAATCATTTTCTCAAAATGCTATATAAACACAGTGTAAAGCAGCAGGCAATCTTGATAATCATATGGAGAGGGTAATTGGGTATTTAATCTCTAGAGACCACAGCTTAAACACATAGCTGCACTCTCGAGAAGGTGTGTGTGGGTGCTTTTAATAAGAGATCAATCACTGCTGCCCACTGCCTAGCGAGAAACACGTTAAACACCGTTATATAAATAGCAACCACCCCACGGCACACCCTCTAATCCTCCTAAATATAGCTTTTAATAACTTAACATCGCACTGTGGGTTAGTAGTGGTGGGTGGTGTGTGACCTTATAGAATAAATTGGAATTATATTGAGCTCGGTCCTGGAAATGAACAGACATGATATATTCTATAGAGTAAATCGGATATAGTGTGCAATATAAATACTACAGAACACTCTCTCTTAACAATAAATATTTCAAGTTGCATTCCTCAGAAGAAACATTAATGAAACCCATTCCAACAAACTTCCTATCGCCTGAATACTAACGTTTAGTACTTATAGTAGTAGTAAAAACTGTCACACGTGACACGATATCTAGGTTCCTAAACCACATGATCCTAAGATATTCCTCCTCCTCAGAAATCACATGATCATGTGACAGCTAACTTTGGTGTTGTAAACACACGAGCATTATATATCGTAGACTCACACACACACACTCAGTCTCGAGACACACGCACAGTCTCTAGAATCCTTGACAATCGACTGCAAACACTCACTGTTCTACAAACAATGTCTGATATAGAATTGCCACAGATCACACCACCCCACCCTGGGAAGCACTCTGCAGCCCTGTCTCATCCATCCTCTTCAGCTCCTCCAGGATCTCGGAGCTAGACAGGTTGTCTACCACCGCTCTCTTCTCTCGGCCGTGAGAGAAGCGGGCTGTGAGCACGGGCTGCACCCCGCTACACTCCCTGATCAGTACGGGGGTTGAGGGGTTGTGTTGCTTGAGGTCCACGTAGTGGGAGGTTATGAAGTCCCGGGCCCCAGCACTGGCTGCTGAGCTCTGACACAGGATCAACCGGACTTCCCTGATAGCTCCAGATAGTCGCAGACTTGCCATCTAGATAGGGTGGAGAAGGGTGAGTTGGGGAGGAGAGGAAACGGGTGATATAGGGAAGGGAGGAAAGGATGAATTGAGGAGGTGGTTGAATCGGGGGGGGGGGGGGGTTGAATCGGGGGAGGGGGGGTTGCATGAAAGATGAATTAGCTATTATGAAAGTAAAGACGGAAAGCATTGAGTTGATTTTTGATAACAAAATTCGTATACACTTTGACTTCCTACAGAAATTCGTATCAGTATCATGTGTCAGAATGGCGGAATGTATCTCACACCGTTGGACTGAGAATTCTATGTAACATTCTACTCATATTCAGATTGTAATATCAGAGAAAAAATGAATATCATCAAGAATCCCAGACCATGCCATTCGTTATTGCTTTCCTAGTCAATAAACATCATTACTTATGATGTAGTTATATATTATGCAAAAATATTATGCTCTGTGCTCATTATGTATGCGGTCATGATCATGCATCCACAAGTTGGCAAATTGATCATCGATTATCAAATAATGACTACGATTTTCAATGATACATTCTGAATCATGGTTGAGTACGAAAACTGTACAAGAAGAGTTCAATGATTCGAAATTAAATGAAAAGCGCATTTACTCATTTATAGTAAGCTGAAATTTGAAAAATATGATGGACAAAAGTATATAATTCAACATGTGCAGTAATATCTTTTAAACTGGTGGATGTGATATCACATCCCCAAGCCTGTCGAAATTTAAAAAAAAGTTACTCAAAAGCAAATGTAGCGATGATACATGAAAATTGAAAATTGTATCATCCACATAGTAAAGGTCATTCTTTATGACAAATGAATAATGACGCCCTTGCAAATAAATATTTAACCAGTTAACAATATATTAAATAAAAGAGAAAATAATGCACGCAATCCAATCAACACCATCATAAATTCCACATATCCTTCACACCGATATAAGAATAAGTTAAACTATTAAAACTACTAAAGTACTAATCTCCTGAAGCCATATAAATCCCCTCTCTAAATATCCCCTCTAGCACTGTATTATCCAGGAGGCCATGACATCTGCCTGCCCCCCATAACATGAATGTGAAGGTGATGCACGGACTGACACCCGTTAGCACCGTCATTGATCACCACCCTATACCCACCCTCCGCAAGACCCTTGTCCTTAGCAACGCGCCTAGCAACAGACAGCAGGTGTCCGAGTAGAGGAGCATCCTCATCCCCAGCAGCACTGATACCGGATATAAACTTGATGGGGATAACCAGGAAGTGGACAGGAGCTTGGGGGTTCACATCGTCAAACGCCAGACATTGCTCGTCCTCGTACAGTACAGTAGCAGGGATCTCTTTCCGGATTATCTTACCAAATATGGTGTTCCCTCCCTTGGGGGCGTCACCAGACATCGCTCTAAAGGGGGGAGAGGAGGGGCCGTCAAACAGGGGAGCGGGGGAGGGGAAGAGGAGGCAGCGAGCTGCAGCTAACAGCCGAGTGCTTTTCAAAAGTGTACCCATTTGAAGCTAATCAGTTAGATAAGATTAGTACTTATTGGGGGCTAAATCATGCAAATTTAAGCTTTGGTTATTCAGATATCTGCTAAAACGGTACATTGAAAATGCTTCCTGGCATCAAATTTCAATATTTCATGCATTTGCCGATATTAAATTCTAAGATTTTAGTAACGTTACATTCTAAGATTTACTTTACATTTTTGTTGACTGGTATTCTTTACCAGCTCACTACGATAGACAAATCTTAGATCACAAAATATTTGAAACGCTCAAAGCATGCTTCACATAACCCATAGCAGTCAGCTAAATCTGTATCAGATTTTGGCAGGACAAACTTCTATTTTAAAACAGTAACGTCTACATTCAATATCTCAATCATTGAGGAAGGTACGGTAAAATATTACATCATTTCTATTCTCAACTTCTCTCAGCAAGGCACATGATTACAGGTGATTGTCAGGTAAAGGATAGAACGTACAGTATCACATTGAGAAGGGGCGGGACGATAACGTCATCAACATTCTATCACTCACTGTAAATTGATATTGAAAGATAACGAATTTTTGGAGAAAGGCATTGAAAACTAGCAAATTAATGATTTAATGTTGTAGAAATGTTTCAATTTAAAACAAATTTAAACACCGTATATAATCATGAACTTTTTAAGTAGTGCAATGAAAACTTCAAATTAAAGATATCATAAATTTCATTTATATACAAACTATTGAAATATATTATGTACATAATTCATCATAATATCATAAATACGAAGGTATAACGCGTCAGAGGTTTTCACTGTCAAATACGGAAAGATACTAATTTGAATTAGTACCAATAAAAAGATACCCGGAATTAGCACACAATCTTTGACTTTATTGCATATGTAATTCGAATATAAAAGTCCACTGAATATTGAATAACACCCATCATATCTGCAGGGCTGTGTACTGTGACACGGCTTCCCTGCCCTGCCCCAGCCCCCTGTGCTGCGCACTGAGGTTATCATACAAAGTCTGCAGCCCGGCTGCTAGCTCCGTGATCTGTCTAACACACCCTGTCACATTCTCCTCACATACCCGACCCCTCTTGAACTTCTCCACCTCGGAGAGGTGGCCTGCCAGCTGCGTGCACACCCGACCCAGCTTCTCGAACGTGTTCACTGCGTACGTCTGATATCTGGCCTCCACCACTAGTCTCCCCGGGTCGTGGGGTGTTCGTATCCGCTCCAGCAGGGAGTCCCTGTTGTCTAGGACGAGGGTGACTGTCTGCGCCACTTCCTCCGCAAGCGTTGCTATCTGCGCCAGACTGTCTACCCCTACCAGCTCCTTGTTGTCACGGTGCAGGTTCCGCTGGAGCACTTCCAGCTCCCCCGCGTGTATTTGGGAGGACAGCGCTGAGATCTCGTTTAGAGCTGATATTATCTTGAGGGAGGGGTTGTCTGCTACGTCATCCACTATGACGTCACTTTGACAGCCTTGCGAGGCGAGGATGCTGAGGAGGGTTCCTTCAGGGCACTCAGTCGCCCACGGGTTTGCCATGTCCTAAACAGACCTGAGTGTGGAGGAGGGTGAGATTTTCAGAAGAAAACATAGAATATATCATGTCTTCACTTCATGTAGCACTTCATTTACACATTGTACATATTATACGTGTAGGTAATGTACATTGTGAAACGTTTATACTGCATTATTTTGAGAATTGAGACTATAAAATGAATCACATATTATAGTATACCTAGTTTCTAATGGTCCATAGTAAGCTAAAGAAATCCCACAGACTACTAAGTCTATTAAACTCTAGCCGTATCAGCGACCATAAATGCTACTCATCCATCATTGGAACAGATCATAGTTTATACAGTCTGACGTAATATGGCTCAAAACTATAAGGGACTCATGGCTCAAGCTGACTCAAGATGATCTCGTATCAAATATTCATTGAGATAAGAGGTGATTTACAATGAGATAAAGGGTCATTGAAGAGTCAAGATTACCTTAGAATGGGACTTATATCACTTGGTGGTTCATGTGATGACATATTACTTTGAATATTACATCAGATGATGGATCTTGAGAAAGAAAAGCCAGTGAGTATCTAATGAGTAATTGTAAGTGACCGTGCGTCAGTCAATAAAATATACACGCACACACAGTACTGGTAACCTGATATGGTTTGTGATCTAACATTGACTGTGAGGGTATCTCTTATCTTAACTTCCGCTTACACAGAACTCACCACTCTCTTCTCTCTTTCTAATGCACATTCTATCGCACTCAGGTCAGAGGTCGCCACCCATTTCTAACTTTCTACTTTTCTACTCATATGCACTGAGCCTTAAAACTGACAATAGCTACGTAATCACAACTCAATCCTTTGGCACAACTCAATCCTTTGGCATATTTGGGTTACTTTAAAAGGTACGTGATTGCAGCAAACCCAACAAATCTTATCTTAATGGAAGTGGAACATAGAAAATGTGACAAAAATAAATAAATTTGGATCTTGGAATCATTTCTTTTCTCACCGCTTAAACATTGCAAATCGTTTAAATCCTGTGCGACTCAACAGTCAACATAAGCAAGATATTTGTGAGAAATATTCAGGTCATAATCAGAATATATTATGCACATAGGCATATTACTTATCATGGATGTTTGGCGTATGCTATAATAAACGTACGATTTATTGTCAGAGACCAGAGTATGAATTCGCTTTGTTCATGTTCAAGAGCACTGGAATTGGCTGTGGACTAATAACCAACACGCTGAATAGATTTCTCAGCCCATTAGACATTAGAGGCCCCCTGGTGTAAAGGTACAATGGCATTCACCGCCCCTCACTATTCACAATACCTCAACAGAGCTCCTGCTGCAATAGAATTCAATAATTATCACTCACTATTCAGAAGGTTTTACTCGCGCACTCGGGGATTTAACTATTTCCGGGATCATTTGTTCATGTACCCTGGTAGGAGGAAGATGGCAATATGATATTTAGCATATCCCCTACGAGACCAAACTCCAAGCATTCAAACGGGGGATTTCAACGGCGACTGGATAAATCTTTCGAAAGAAGCTTAGGTCTAGGTCCTTACAAAAACTTCTTCCAAAATAATCCAAATGCCCCTCACCCCTTTTCAAATGAAAATACCTTTATCAAAAACAGTTAATATAAGTTCATAATAAATCAAATACTTCTATATGAATATGAGCATTGCACAATATAACAATGATTTTTAGTTTAATAGAGGTTAGAGATTTATAAAGTTGATCACTAATCTGAAATCTCTCGATAAGAAATTGAGGAAGAACCTTTAAATTCAAATTCGGGTGAATTAAACAAATTGAAGTACTAAGGCACAAGCCAAAAACAAAATAGTTAACACGTATCATAAAGTAGATCTTTTATCTTATTACGTTTCATAAACCCTTATCTATACATTTGATGAAGTTAGATTCAGAATTTATTTATGTTTGTCATATACCCATACACCTTTATAGATGAGACTTTGGATTAGGAGGTTGTAATTTGGGGATTTTTCAGAAAAATCCTCATTTTTTCACCCACCACGAAGTTTCAAAATGATATCATTATCATATGTTAACAAGAGTAATGAATGGAAAAATCCCCATATTCTCAACTTACCAAAATTTGAAACACCGAAATTTTATCCCACATAAATACACCTTCTAAGGTACTCTAAAAACCAATGTTCATAAATTGAGCTTTATTCCATGAGTAATCTAAATAGCGGTCGTATAAGAAGTACACAAAATAACAGAGTATCTTCTCAAGTTTGATCTCCTGCAGAAAACAACATGTAAGTAACCAGTCAAACTGTTATCCCACCAAGCGGGTATCGTTGGGCATACCAGGAAGACCGGGCACGAACAAAACATCTGAAAGCTGCGAGAATAATCCCAGCGGATACTAGGGTTATAGCAGCCACTGACACACCGAAGACAGCCTCCCTCGGAACTGTAATTTTCAGGTCAGGAATCCAGTCTAGGAGGCAGGAATGAGGGCTTGGAGAGGTGGCGGGAAGTGTAGTAGTGGCGGGAAGAGTAGGAGCTGCAGTGGGGACTTCACACGTTAAAATTGCCAACACAAAATATCCACTATAAAGCTCCAATTCGTCTGTCTTAGGATGGCAAGTTTCCGTTTCTCTGCACCCATCGAACATATGCTTCAAGTGTGCCACTTCACTTTCTGACGCATTGATGTTCTTCACCGTGATACACATATTAACAGTGTCAGCAGACAGAGAACACTGGAACAGGAAGAAAGAGAAAAGTATGGTTATCGTAGGAAGAAGAGACATATTATCTGATGTCTGGTCCAATAAGGACAGCTTATAAAACAGAACAAAGAAGAAAGCCAGAAAGAGTGAAAAGGAAAGAAGTGAGACGGTCAAACTTTATTAAGGATTATTGTACATTGCAGATCACTCAATGTTTCACTTATAATCACATGACCAATTGGTGTACTAATTGGAGGATTAAATTACACGTCTCAAATCTCAATAGAAGTAAAATGGACATTGAGCCAATATGTTGCTGCAATAACCAATTAGGCAATTTACTCCCAATAAAAGATCAATAATATTAACATCCTGTGAAGTTTGATAATTATACATTGGACCAGTTAAATGAACATTTCCCTACATCAAATTTGGCTTGTCAATTGTCATACAGGACAGTGGATCATAGATCTGGTGAATGATTGAACGTCTCCAAGAGTCATACTCTCCCCACACTGGCCACTTAATACGCTTATAACTCTTACTTCAAACTTAATGGTCAACCGAGGAATATTTTACGAAGTTAAAGAGGATTTTGTTCACCTTCCCTTGCAGTCTACGGCTTACCGTGAATCACAATGAGATCCGTACACGTCCGTCCCGTGAGAGGGCGCTGCACAGCTCTTAAAGTTATTAAGTTTTATTTGTGTTATTAATGCCCAACTGATTATAACCCCTTCCAATACTCTACCAACCTTATAATCTAGTATTATTTTAGTGAGTAGAAATCTTAAAAATTTAAAGAACTTCAGTATCCAGTCATCTCAATCATGAAAATAATTGACATGTAATCAATTAAACAGCAATCTAATAAGATTTAGATACATCAAAATACCAAATTACAATTAAAACAATCGTTACTTCTACCATGACGAGGTCATGACAATGTGCATCATACCCACATACATACCAAGTGCATTTTAACGGTCATTAAGTTTTAAGATATTATTATCATTATATGGAACTAATTACTAGAAGGTGTATCATATTATAATTGATCAAACCCAATCACCTAACTTATTGGGGAGTGGCTAATTACAAAATTATATAGACAATTTGTATAAAACGAAAATCATGAACAGCTTTAATTACAATTATTTGAAAGCTAAACATAAAAATTTAGATTTGTAAAAATCATACATAGATAATAAAATAATAATTAATATTATAGAGAATGTAGCTCATATCATATATTTTACAAGGTCAAAAGCCTATTGTTATTATCATAACCAATTATAATGCAAACATACGCCAGCTACCTCATGCACTGGTGTGAAAGTATTGTCTATCTCATCAGGAAGTTGCTAACTGATTGTCACACTCTACATGTCACATGGTTGTGTGAAAGTATTGTCTATCATTGTCTATATCATCAGGAAGTTGCTAACTGATTGTCACACTCTAAATGTCACATGGTTGTGTGAGAGTATTGTCTATCATTGTCTATATCATCAGGAAGTTGCTAACTGATTGTCACACTCTAAATGCCACGTGGTTGTCTGATATAATCATGGAGTAATCCACTACTATCACTAATTAATCTGGGTAACCTATCCAGATATAATAATGGCAGGAAATATCAGTTGGTTACTGCAGAAGATATAATATGTACAATCCTTTTTCGTAAACCTTAAGGAATAGTGGATACAAAGTTTCTAGATTGAAGGATTTAATATTGAATGTAATCTGAAAGCGAAATAAATATATTACGATCATACCGTTCGTTCAAACTTTGAGTGTTATTGTAGTAAAAATTGGTGAAAATTTAACAAAGAATACAAAATACAACACCTTTTCGCGAACTTTTTGACAGATCGCATTAGTCCGTTTTTCAAGCAAACAAGCACAGCTTCGAACTTTGAGTTCAGCTATTTTGTGCACATCTTACAACAAACATTATCTTTAAGAGATATTTTAAAGATATTTAAGATCTTGACAAATCGTGTGTCTATTTCGGTCATGAATCCCCAATTATGAATTTTTAAATGGATATAGTTCATATTATCATTATGTAAAACACCACTTCATTCTCAGTGATGTGGTAAATCAAATAGTTCTCTGGCTTTAATAATAACTATAATTATATATCAATTATCCACACACACACAAAAATCAATTGAAACGTTCAGATGAATCTGAAGCGAGTTCAATACATAGTTATTTTCGGAACAAAATCACCGCCACATCACAAGCGTTGTATTGTTATCATTTATATCAAAAACGTTGGCTGTAAGAAAACGCAGTGATTCCATTACACGATGCAAAGACACCGACCAACTTTAGACGTATTTGTACAAATGCAATGTATAGCTCATGTACCCAATTGCATGGGCAGCACAAGGTAAATTGTATGTACACTGTACCAATTGGATAATGGATATATGTCGACACACACACACGCACACACTTTATAAGTCATATATTGTAATGAGAGCTCAGTAACAAATTAATACGTCCTCAACAATGGTATCATATATATTGTATATATTATCAAACACATGAGAGATGAAGATGATGGGTGTCCTCAGAGAGGGACTTGCAGGGAGTGTATACATATACATACACAATATGTATAATATACATACACAGCGCGAACACGGTGTCTTATAACAGGGAACACCGGTCTCTCTTTGGCTTGTTACTCTTAGGCTCCAGCACGGCTTTGATAGCTTCATCGAAGACCTGCTTCAGACCTTTCTGAGTTAGAGCCGAGCATTCGACGTACTTCACTGCGTTTATCTCTTTCTGATGGGAGGGAAGGGATGGTTGGTTACTAGGTCAAATAATAAACAATGTGTAGATATATGCTAATGGTTGAATGACTGGTTTAGTACTAGGTTAAAATAAAATGTACATGTTAACATTCAGCCCGTGTAATAACCACGGGAGTAGGGAAGAAACCACCTAATTTGAGGTGAGTTATGTGATGCAGCAAACATTTTGATTTAGCCACAAACCGCGAGGGACAATATGTATTGTACGCGAGGCGGTGCGGTGTAACAGAAACAGTTTGAACTGCAGTTTGCACGTCTGTAGTGTGCGCGGCTTAAGTTTGCGCGGCGTACACACATGTTTAATTTATATATCTATACGGCATACGCCACGCAAACTTAAGCCGCGCGCGAAAGACGCGCAAACTGCAGTTCCAACTGTCACCGTTATGATGAGGCTGTGGTGTGAACACGTGACCCAGCTGAGTAATCAATGGGAGCGAGGATTTGACATGAACACTGAATATCATTCAAATGCTAAGTAGTACAATGATGAACTAATGAACATGAGTGATACATCTAGCAAATGAAACGACTTCATTCAAGTTGGTAGGTTTGAGGTTCTATATTCAATATTCAATGAAAGTAAACTCATTTTCGGCCCACAGCTAAGTGCTATGAATATTCAAGATTTCTAGACAAATTGATATTCTAACTTCTTATTATAACCTTGACAAATCAGGGCGCTGGCAAGCGCTCGCGGCCACGTTATGGGGTCTCTGGACGAGGGCATCTGCCCGAAGGGCAGATGCCCTCGGCCCGAAGGGCCGAGGGCATCTCCGAATGATCAGCAACCCCGCCCAAAGGGCGGGGGTGCTGCCATCGGCCCGAAGGGCCGATGGCAGCAGTCCCGGCCCGAAGGGCCGGGACTGCTGTCCAGACACAGTAAAAGAGCCAGCAGTACCAGCACGAAGTGCTGAAAGTCGTAGCGGAACCAATTTTCGTGTTTTGAAAAATGAGTTTGCCAGCGCCCAATATATAAAAATACAGTGATTTGCGAAAAACGCGATTTTCGAGTCGCGTTTAAGACATGTTAACGAGCTCTGTTGGACATGAAAATTTGCACAGTTGTAGTCCATTGTATAAAGAACAATCCCTGAAAATTTCATGAAAATCGGTCGCACCGTTTTTTCACAATAAATTATCAAAAAAATCCTGTTTTGCCAAAAATTAGTGTTATGGACGGTACGACGACGAAGACTCCTCCTCCTCCTCCTCCTCCTCCTCCTCCTCCTCCTCCTCCCACCACAAAACGGGAAAACACTTCACGGGAGAACCATTGAGGATAGAACCGTAATCTAAACGGCATTTGAAACTCTAGAATGAGGTGCGTGCACTAGGGCATGTTAAAAATATTTTCGCCAAATCCTTAATTGGATAATTGACCAATTAAAGTAATTATCGCTTATAACTCAGAAAGTAAAAATGATAGCGGCTTAATTCCAACGGTATCATTAACTAGAGCCACAATAACGTTATATGTGTTTAATTTGCGTACCGGTTTTCAACCGCCTAATGAGATAATTGGCCAATTAAAGTAATTATCGCGTATTACTCTGAAAGTAGAAATGATAGCGACTTAATTCCAACGGTATCATTAATTAGAGCCAAAATAACGTTATATGCTTTTAATTTGAGTACCGGTTTTCAACCGGCTAATGAGATAATTGGCCAATTAAAGTAATTATCGCTTATAGCTCAGAAAGTAGAAATGATAGCGACCTCATTCCAACGATATCATTAACTTAAGCCAAAATAACGCTTTATACGTCTAACTTGAGTACCGGCTCTGAACCGCCTAATGAGATAATTGACCAATTAAAGTAATTATCGTGTATAACTCGAAAACAAAAGATGATAACGACTTAATTCTAACGGCATCATTAACTAGAGCCAAAATTACGGATTATACGTTAATTTGAGTACAGGTTGTCAACCGCGTAATTGAATAATTGGCCAATTAAAGTTATTATCTCGTATAGCTCAAAAATTGAAAATGATACCGACTTAATTCTAACGGTATTATTTACTAGAGCCGAAATTACGTTTTGTACATTAAATTTGAGTACCGGTTGTAAACTGCTTTAATGAAATAATTGACTAATAAACGCCATTATCTCAACTTGTACTGGATGTAGTAAGTTTTTTTGCCAAAAAAGAGTGATATGGATAGCCAAAAACAATTGAAAATTGTTTGGGTTTCGCAGCCACTACAATACCTAAAATAATACGATAAAAATTATTGATTTGAATTTTAATCGCAGCCCGGTCGTGGCGGTGCACGGTGGTAGTAGACCACTGCAATTTCAATGTAGTAATGGAATAACAGCTCTTTAATTCATTGTGTAAATCCCTCTTTGACTTTGTCAAGATCGAGCTGTACCTAAACACAGAAATGTGATGAACGTATTGGTCAAATCGAAATGCACCGCCACGACCGGGCTGCGATTAAAATTCATATCAATAATTTTTATCGTATTATTTTAGGTATTGTAGTGGCTGCGAAACCCAAACAATTTTCAATTGTTTTTGGCTATCCTATAAGAATATTTAATTTACAGAGTAATTTTATATCCACTTCTCAGGCAGAGGTCTTGCTAATGATCAAAATAAAACATATTAAATTTTAAATTAAAATCCACGTTTATTGCACATCCGACATTACTGCGCAGTTAGTACAAGTGAACTGCAAATTAAATTGTCTTGTGCGACCTATGACTTGAGAATCACCGCAATGATAGCTTTGCTATGTTTAAAATGAAAGGATGAATCAGAAATAATTAATAAATTGTTCTGGTCATGAAAAGGTTTTTGATCAAATTCCACGGTATTATTCAATCTACAACCCTCCCTCCCCTCTCCACCCCTATTGAACAATGAACTTTGAGCACAGGTGAGGACTATCTCAGCATACTATAAGCCCCCCACTAGGCAAGGAACGTTCACGACAAGTGGCTCAGTATCTTAGCATGCTCACCTCGAGAGAGTAGCCCTGAGCAGGTGTAACGGGGGACTGCTTGCTGGTTTTCAGCTTATCCAGGGTGTTCTTGTCCTCCCTCAGATCCAGCTTAGTTCCCACCAGCACTATCGGTGTGTTAGGGCAGTGGTGACGGACCTGGGGCCGTGGGTACGGTAAGTGATGGGAATGCTGGAGTGTTCAAACCAGTCAATGAGGCGGTAAAGCCGGGTCAAGTCGGTACATGATACGGAGGACTACAACAAACCGGCTTGAGCAGTCATGATGCAGCGCACTAAAGCAGCTTGAGCTCAAGCCTCAACTGCATGAAATAAATAGGCATCATGGGGAGGGAAAAATAATTAATTTCGTTCATATCACTTATTTTATGCGCATAAGTATCAATAACAGCTTTCATTTGAATGACACTTATTATAACAGCCATGAAACACGATAAGATCTGCATATCACATCAGTCATCTCACCTCCGGGTGCCACTTCTGTCTCACATTCCCGTAGGAGTGAGGGTTTACAATGGAGAAGCACACGAGGAACACGTCCGTTTGAGGGTAGGACAGGGGCCGCAGTCGGTCGTAGTCTTCCTGAGGAAGAATCAGGGGTTGAGTTGCAATCAGGGGGTGAGTTATGTGGGTATGCGCCACGAACTTTGATGGTATACGTATACGGAAATGTGAAATCTTGCTCCAATGCAACATCATTATATTGAATATAAGCATGAGTTATGCCGTTTATGCTTGGATACAGGCCGACAAAGCATTGTTTCGATTAACCATTTAAAATCCACTTAGGTAAACAAGGCGGACACATACCTGGCCAGCTGTATCCCAGAGACCGAGGTTAATGGGCTTGCCGTTTATCATAACGTTAGTGGAGTAGTTGTCAAACACGGTGGGCACATACTCGCCAGGGAAGGCATTGGAAGTGTAGGATATGAGGAGGCAAGTCTTACCCACCGCTCCGTCACCCACTACCACGCACTTTATGTTCTGCATAGTAGCTCTACAAGCAGGTGAGGTGGTTAGGGATCAGCAAATTCTTATTTTACTGATGACACTTCAAGTGCCCGGTCAAGTTTCAAAATTTTTCAGTGTGTGCTGGAATTTATGACAATGATAAAGGAATATCAAATTTCGTACGAATTCAGGAAATGATTTTTGGTGAAAGGTAGGAAAAGTTTCATCATACAATACATTATTACAATTTATCATATCGGCAGCATATTAGTTTACCCATAGGACCCTGACCAGAGGGCCAGTGAGAACGTTAGTTTGTTGTCAACTTGCGTACTGATTGGTCGATGTCAAACGTACCAACGGGTAAGCTAAAACGCCGCCAATATTATTACTCTAAGCAATGATTACAAATCATAATAACATTAATTTAACAAAAGCGGAACATCACAATTCAGTTAAATTCGTTTGTAACAGCAGCATATAACATCTGATACAGAACATCAGAAGCAAAGGTGAGAACGCCGAGCAGTACCACGACACAACACCTCTGAGGACTCCACAGAAATAACATATACTGAGTGGGCTGGTGTTGACTAGTGTAATACGAGTAGTGCTAGTCACACAACAACCCTCTCTCTACTACTAGTACTCAGTATAATATTAAATCAGCTGAGCAGGAGACTCACCAGTCCACACAATGGGAATTCTATATGTATTACAATGCAAATCCTATTATGTATACACCTCAACAAACGTGCACCTGAGTCATATTACATTGCACAGTGAGCGCATCATGTGACTGGTATTGAAATCGTGTGTGTGAAAAAAGGTAGCAAATGGTAGGGATGGTTGTCAAGTAATAACACCAGTGACTTGAGTACTACACGACCCACCAGCTGAGTGAGCTGTCTGTTTATCATCGTGAGTGTTTAACAGTGTACGTATTTTATTACTCAGGAATATTTAGTACACAGCAGTTCATAAAGCATAATAGGTCTACACAACAGATACCAACAACATAACATATATATTTACATGATTGTCCAACGGAAAATGTTAAACAGAAGTTGACCTTCGGTGGTTTGTGTCATTACGTAATAGTTTAAACTCTGGTGGAATCAGTAAAATTACCAGAGACAGGAGATATTAGTTGGGTGGCTGATGATAACCAAAATATACATCTTGCACCACTCAATGGTAAATGTTGTGCGGACGTATTGCAGAATGACAGGGTCACTGTCTGTATTCCAAGGGCTTCAATACCGATAACAAGATAAATGGGATATGCTGTCAAAGAGGTGTCACTACAGGGTGTCTATACAGGCAAATATTTTAATTGAAGAATGAAGAATCTTGAAACCGTTGAGAATTTGCAGCTTTGCTGGTAGTTGGTAGTTGGTACTGGCTACTGGTTCTGGCTACACTTTGATTATATATGGTGAAGACCTACTTGGATGGTAGTCACCAACTTTTATCATAAAACCTTGTGCCATGTTGACATTTGGAGGGCACTCTGTCTTCTGATCAAGTAGCAAATCTGTTGTTAACAACTTGTTGAAACCAGAGCTACACCACACTATTTTAAAATGATACTGTACAAGATTATACATATTATTACCCTGCAGTGTAATTACTTTTCGAATTTTTGAGCAATATTAATCATGTAATTCCACCGTACCCAGCAGTTGAATTACTGTCAAGTGTGTAATTACTATACCTCAACTGTTGAATTACTATTCAAGTGTTGAATTACTATTCCCAACTGTTGAATTACTACTGTTGAATTACTACAAATTTTCTGAAACGGCCATTCGCACGATTCTAACCTATTTGCTATCTATGTGAGGATGTAAATAGGATAATAATAAGCTCCCATGATATCTGTTATCGCACTTTTCATATAAAAAACTATTCGATGTAATTTATTCTTAACCGCATGTATACTGTGACACAAGATAAAATAGCGATAAGGAGCACAATATGTTCGGTACGATATATGTTATATATTCTTAATGGCACATTCGGTAGCACAAGATAAAGTAAATAAGGAGCACAATAGATAAAATACGATAATATATCTTAACGATATCATAGGGCAACACAAGATTAAAGATAAATTAGATAAAAGGACTGCTATCGTATACACCTAAATGGCGCCACCTAGACGCGCTTGATAACTCCATCTGGGTTCCAATGTTTATTCAATATTTATCTAGTTTTAGACTTAGAGATATAACGCAGACTTATGGCGCCATATATATGGTGTATTGCTCCATTTTATCAATTTCATTTTCATTATAACTGTGCGCCGTCATTTCTATCTGTCAGTTTTCGTTTCTTATATGGTTGTGGAGTGAATTGTTTTGTTTTTGATTGAGTACCTACTTAACTTTCATGATTCATGTTTTTGATGGCGATGAAAGATCATAACAAAATTTTTGTAAAGTACATACACTACGTCATACACTAACAGTATGCATCAATGCTGGGCGCTGGTTCTATCATATTTTGGTCTTTTGAGAGTTTGAGTATTCGCTGAATTGACCCTGATGATGATGTGATGTTGACTTTTACAAATTCATCCCTTTTACAAATTCATCCCTACCTAGCTATTGTTCATAAAACATTGGGTTCGAATACGTAATACGTTCATCCGTATGTTTCTAAGTTTCAAACCGTCTCCTTTGATTGCTGCATACATGGCAGGGTAATAATGCAGTAAATACACACTTGGGTTTGTAAATTACCATCGTAATTGCACTCGTAAGCTCGTGCAATTACTCCAATAAATGCACTCGCAAGCTCGTGCATTTATTGCATGAATTCCACTCGCAAGCTCGTGGAATTAATGTGGTAATTACACACCCAACTGTGTATTTACCGTATATAATTCAATCCTTAGGAAAGGAACAATTGAAAGCTTACATCTTCTGAATTTGATCTGTTTCTGGATGAGTCACGTCATGATTGATAAGACTTAATAGGTCTACCTACTAAAATATACATTCAACAAGGCAAATAATCTTTAAGCCATCAAGGCCGATCAAGGGCAAATTTTCTTTTACTACTGGTTCTACAGATCTTTGATATACTTTTCAATAAGTTTAGCTTGCATGTCTAGTTCATCTTGATCATAATACCTTTGCTTCATTGCCCTATATTTCTTTAAACCATACAAAGCCTCTATCTCCTTCTGAACAAAGCGACCCCTATCAACCAGCATCTGTATCTTTTCAGGGTCAGTCTCATCCTTGTTTCTGAGAAATGCTGCTTTACATCTGGTGCTGAAGTACTCACTTCCTGCAGGGTAATCTCTACCCATGTACTGAAGTTCCTTGTATAACTGTATCACTGTCCTTCGTAGAGTTCCAGACATCACTGTTCATAGCAAAACATATCCCTAGATGGCTATCTATATTTTATTGATTGGAGTTACTCATGCAACTGGAAAACCAGGGTTACTTTAAATGTACATTGCAGTAGGCAAGTCCATACAAAGAATTAATTGAAGGATTAAAATTCAAACTATGACAGAAAAGGAATTATACATGCTCAATTCTCATATTATTTAGAAAAATCTACAGCACTACGCAAAGCCTTGTTACAAAAACTGGTGAATAAATTAATTTACATTGAACTTAAATTTGAAAAGCTGCAAAAATGAATTAATCTGTAACCTCAATAGAGCTTTTGAACTTTAAAACATCATTTGGGAAGAATATGATTGTTTTCAGCATTGGAATATTCACCTGTAATATCAACTAATGCTTCTTGAGAATTTGCACTAGGATTCATTATTGATAAGCTAGATTGTTCAGCCAAGTGAGTTTGGTGGATGTAAAGCAAAACACCGCATATGATGAGTGCTATGGACAGTATATATAAGGCACTAAACGTAAGAGAGAATATCAGGAACCCAGCAACTGCTGAATAGACATCAGCAGCAAGAAGATTGAGATTAGCAATTGTGGCATTGTACTTCATCATCAAGTAAGGCATCAGCGAAAGAAAAATGAATAGGAATATTACAAAGCCTAAAACAGTCAGGCAGAAGTAAGGGTCATTTAGAGGGAGATTGCAAATTGCTTCTCTTTCTACAATAGCAACCTGAATTCCGGATATTAATAAGCCAAACCAACAATAAATACCAAGATAAATGAAGCAACCTATGTCTTTGGCAAGCCATTCAAGGCATGTATTGTTCACACCATAAATTACAGCTGCCAACATTACAATGAGGTCACCTTTCAATGACTGTTTTTCATGTGAGTCAACAAATACCATGGCAGCAACTCCTGAAAGACACATCACAACAGCAGCATAGTGTAACCATCTGTATCTTGTTTTGAAAAATATGCATGAAAGTATCATTATAGTTGGAATGGCTATACAATCTAGTAGCTGTATGCTGACTAAGGAGGTATATTGGTATGCCTTAACAGTGAGAAAAGTGGCAGCAAAATCAGTCATAGCCAAAAATATACACCATAATCCTATTCTTGATTTGAAATAGTGTAGTCCATGATGCCATAGGTGGTACACACCATATGTAGCAGAAACCAATCCATAAGTCAAGAAAGATTGTGTTGTTGGTATATTCACCTGTTGAATTCAATATGAAATAACTAAATTACTTTTTAAACAGCTGCTATCAATGTTTATTAAAATTACAATCTCAAATTAAAATGATTGTTCATGTTGATGTAAAAAAGAATTTTGCATTTTGCTTCCTTTTGTGAGCACTTGATTTCCCTCTCCTATAAGCTTGAATTAATAAAACAATTATTTTTGTGGATAATAACACATGAGTGAATTCATTCTATGTGCCAAATGCTTCTGTGCATTTTCACCGGCATTCCTGCCAATTCATAGCACTTTTTAAAGCACCATTCTGAGTTTCATAATTATGACTATGAGTCCTATTTTTGTAACATGTATTCAGATATTATTAGGTACCAAGCGATTTTTATCCCTTACTCTCCTTTCCTCAATCTCTTATATAAAATCACAGATTGTGTTTGTTTTTTGTACATCACACCCCATGGCAATGCCCGCACAATGAGGAAAAATACATAGCAGATTAATTGCATGCATTCAGTTCTGTTTAATTCTGTTTTGAGTACGTTATGCATTCGTAACTTTTGATCTGATTGGAATTTTTTGATGGGGTAATTTTTTGATCAATTTTAATATTGGGGTTTGAAATTTTCGAACGAGGTGCTGAGTAGCAGTGCCGATTGAGCTGTGTATTTGCAGGCCCAATGGGCCTGCTAGTAATACATAATTCTTTTGATCAGTCATCATCAATATTTTGATTGAACTCAAATTGCTCAATTTCAATTTCAATTTTCAATTTTTACAGCACATTCAAATAATATATTGCTTATTGCCAATTGTCTCAAGCTTAAAGACAACTATTTTATGTTTTTCTGAATGAATTCCAATAAAAAATTGGTGTCTTTCCATGTGTAGGATGACCAGAGCATAGAACCTGAATAAATAGCTGAGAAAGCTCCAGCTGTTCATAACAACTGGAGTATCATTACAATTTCAATGTCAGATTATAAGTTTTATCATCCATAAACTTCAAGAATTGACAATTGTAAAAAGTTAATTATATTGTGTTGATATAGGAGCAGTTGAATGATTGAAAATGTTCCACATAACCAATGACAGGCAATGACATAAAATGGACAATGATGACTACCACTTCCTATTACAGATTTAATTGGATATTTGTAACATACCTACCCCCAATTCATCGCAGTCTCTGCTAACCCTTTTTCAATGCATTTTTTGTAAAACAATAAGGCAATTGGGAGAAGGAAAAATATTAATGTAGAATACAGTGCAGATAATTTTTCAGTTTAAGGGTTCTGAAGGAGATAAATTCTTTGCATCTTACTTTAAACTTATCTGTTAAAAGTTGACTAGTGACTCCAGTTCCTGCATTGCAAAGTGCTAATATTTGTCCTAGAATGAAACCAAGGCAGACATATTTGACCTGACTAACTGATAAAGCTATAGCCATATCCTCAGATAACAGAATTTGTCTTGTTAAATACCATTGAGATAAAACTGGTACAGAGGTGGCTAAATCATTGCCCATCAAGTGCAAACATAGGGAGTTTGGGAAACTTAAACAGGTTTGTAAAAGCAACAGGTTGAAAAGCAGGTGGAAAGGACAGGTAAAAAGGGCTCAGCAAACATCCTTGTTAGCTTCATGACTTGGTTATTGTATGACAGAGTCTTGCAGATTGATGTCTTGAAGAAAGTTATCTTTTTAATTCAAATCAAGTATGACAGAGATGATATTTGTTCCAAAAATTTCAAAAGAGAGTCAAATATTATGAAATACATCAAGAAAGCACAAAACACTCATAATGAATGGTGTATCACAACAAAACTGCCATTCGTATGTGCATGATACTGACTTAACAGTATATTCATGTATGTATAAGGTGCCACACAATTGGAAATTTCAGAACAATCTCATTTCCCGAAATGGCATAGCTTCATCCTGGGTCCAATCCCCCCCCCCTGAATTTTTCAACTCCCCCCTTGACAAAACCTCCCCCCTGAATTTTCAAAATCCTCAATCCCCCCCCTTTTGGCCACCCGCCTCCTGAATTTCAAAAATTCGACCAACCCCCCACCATTAAAAACTTAGAAAATTTTTCTAAGATATGCCCATTGAAATGTTTACAACAGAATCAATCGAAACTAGAAACTCAATGGACAATGACAAGATGAAAGTATGTAAACTATGAAATGTGACTGACAGACAAGAAATTTAGTCAATTTTGAGTTTTAACATATAATATTTCTAATGACTGAAATGGTAATGAAGTTCAATTTTAATCTAAATTAATCCTTGAATATAATTAAAGCTATGAAGTGACACTTGTAAGGGAATCATGGCATGAAAGCAAGTCTCAGGGACATTGTCAACACAATATTAAATCATAGAAACACATTAGTTAAGTTGATATCACTTGAAAATGGCAGGGAATTGAAGTATTGTAGTTATTTGGCAGTCTTACAAAAAGATAGCGGGGGTCTGGGGGCGCAGCCCCCAGAAGCCAGAGGGTTGGAGAAAAAATATTTCTCACGGAAATAGGATTTTCCTCTCAAATTTTGAAATTCCTCTGCCAGATCCCAATCCCCCCCCTTAATTTTTTCACTCCCCCCTCCAGTCCAAGTCCCCCCAGAATCATTGAAATTAGGGCAACCCCCCACCTACCTCATCTGACCCAAAATCTTCATCCCCCCCCCTTTTCTTAGGGGGGGGGATGAAGCTATGGAAATGGCAAATAAACTTGTTAAGGAATATAATATTCGGTACTGAAAAACGCATCTGAATGGTGATTAAAAGGGCCCTGAATTGAAAAATATCAATAAATTATACAACATTCCCTGCCTTTAATGTGATCCTTCATGATATCAAGTCAAAGATATGAATGAAACTCAATGATGATAATGAAAAGAATGAATCAAACAATTTCACACAACCACGCAAATTGACTGACAGTTTCGGAAGATAAAGATAAAGATAAAGATAAACAAGAATTGCGCCTGCCGACACAATTCTTGTTTGTCCATTGTTCCCGTATGCAGGCGCTTAATTTCCCTCCCCCGCGATGCTTGATGTCTTGTAACTCAACATTTTGGAAATTCTAGTCTTAACGACCTGGGCAACATGCTTATTTGAGTATCGTGCCATCGTGTATTTCGAAATCTAACTGCTGAATTAAACTTATCACTGAAAATTTTCTGTGACCTGATTTAAAACCTTTCTGATGAACTGATTGGGCTGTACAGGATCATTTTTTGCTATCAGAAAACTGAAGATAAGCTAAGAAAATAAAAATTTGAAATTTGACTATAGTGGGGCTTGAACCCGTGACCTCTAGCGTGCCAGCACCACAAGGTCTGACGCGCTAACCGATTGAGCTACGAAATCAAGAAATGACATGTTAATTATGTGTAACAATACGTGTGAAATTTCAGTTTTTTATTGTGATACTGATTCAATTTTCCACATCATTTCTCAGAGAATAGTCAAATTTGGCAAGCCTTCTTCACATTTACTCGGTCAATATCTTTTTTGGCGAAAAAAATCGTGTTTTTTTGTTTGAAATAGTCGAAATGAAAATCAATTTCCAGACATTAGATTTGGTCGATATGAAAACTTTAGTGACTGGGAATGTGGCACGGATGGGCCTGGTCAACGTATGAGATTAAAATTTTTGACAACCGAAAGCTTCATGAATAAGAAATTCGTGATTTTGAAGATTTGTGTGAAAGGGGGACGGACGGAGGGACGGAGGGACGAGGGACGGAGGGACATTTTCGCGACTGATATTATAAAGGAGCAATCCGGGCACTTTCCAGAAATTACAGTAGTTGTATTGCAAACCTCGACCTGATATACACATATCCTATTTCTCACCTTCCCAAACCACGATCTCTGCCAACCCTCTCATTTGCCTTTTTGTATTCACAAAAATGCCAATGGGGAGGGAAAAAATTTTGATTTGACATCAACACTCAAAAAAAAAAAATAAACAATTTTGATATTACATCAACAAATGTCACACAACTGTTTCTATGATTCACTAGGCATTAAACTGGATCTTCCAGACCACATTAAGTATAGAAAATTAACATTAGAAAAAAAGGCAAGCCTACAGCTAACAAAAGTACCAGATTCATTATGGAACTCACAAACTTATGAAATTATAAAAGTTAAAAAGCTTTTACCATGAGCATGCATAAAATAAATACTTGAGAATTAATAAATTAAATTATTCAAATAAATTAAAGAGCAGTCAGAGATTAATAGTACTGTTATGAAATTATAAATAAAAATAAAAAAGTTTGCCTCATATACAAAAAAATGAAAAATTTTGATTATAGTAAATACTTAATTACCAGAGCAACAATGAAAGATAAGACCTTACTAATACCGTAAGTTGAAATACTTCTTCTTTGCAATGAATGGATGTTCTCTTAAAAAATCAACCTGTCTAGATCTACTCAATAAATACCCAGGAGTTTCAATCTTAGATAATAACTCATTTGAAACATTCCAATAATACCCTTCAGAGGAAATGCCTTCACTCAAACAAATGGATTTAAACAATTCTAGGTTACATTTAAACTTGATCACTGAATCTGACAAACGGACATATGAGGGTAATTTGTTCCAAAGTTCTCTTACTCTCTGTTAGAAACCTTCTATGTAACTTTTGACACCAATAGAAACATTATTGCTTGTTTTCAAACAGGAAACAATCTTACTTCTATGACTACTGAACTTAAAAAATGTGCTTCAACCCATTTATATCATTATAAGCCTTAAAAGTTTCAATAAGATCACCATGGAAACGGCGCTCAGCAAGAGTTGTCAGCTGTAGACACCCAAGTCTCTCTGAGTAAGGGAGGTGGCCCATCCCATCAATGAGGCGTGTGAAACGCCTCTGGACACCTTCAAGTCCAAGAATCAGAGACCAGTTCCCATGCTCAGGAGATGGGCACCACAGCTGAACTCCATATTCTAGATGTGGTCTTATCAAAGCTTTGTATATCTTAAAGGACCAATACACTATAGAATCGAGTTTAAAAAATTAAATGATTAATCATCCAATATTACGCAGCAATTTATTACACACACTTTAGTGAAATTCCGATCTCTCTATGTGATCTAATTTCTGAGATACAAGCGTGTAAAAGTGTAACTCTGTATTCAAGCTATGATGTCACGAATCACTGATATCGACATAATTAGTGCTGCTACGCCTCTGAGCGCTGTGTATAAACACTGTATAATGATGTGTTTTGTGTTGTTTTGTTTTGGTTCAGGGGTGCATTGTTTACTCAAATTGGTGACTATGGATGATATCAACTGGTTTCTATTATTGTGCTAATTATCTAATTTGGTAAAATCTTTGAAAAATGATGAAGCAAAATGCTTCTGGATCATACATATTGGGCATGGTAAAAATTAGCAAATCTTGTCTTTTTATACAGCGTATCATTAAATATTGATCTTTAAGTCACTCTGTGGAGTAAATTGAAACATCAGTCATATAGATGTATTGTCCAATTATTGACACCCCTTTGTTTGATTCCCAAAAATTTGGTCCGATTGTGGTATAATGTGGGTTGACAATGTAGTGATTTATTGACAATATTCATTGCAATATTAATATGTTTCTAACTTTTTAACTTCTTAAACAAACTAGCAATGTGTTCTGGGCAAATCTAACTTGGCTAAGAAAATTCAGCTAATGTTGATGTGATTATGGTAATTGTGGTCCGATGAACATCATAAGTCCTATAATCTAAAATTTTGATGGGTCCAAGCGTAATCATAAAACCATCTGATAGGATTGAAACTAACAGTTAATGATCAAATCCAATGAGGGACATTCGAAATCATAAGTTCAATATTCCAATGACGATGAACTTGACATGTCCATTGACCATTCTGATGATTCCATGGACTCCAGACCAGTACCTACAGTGTTCATACTCTAGTTCATACTCTAGGAAACTGAGTTCCGGGAACTGATTTTTGAAGTGAGCCAGTAAAACACTAGAGCAGTAGGAGTTAATTTCCTATCTGTACGGTGCTATTCATAAAAGTTAATGTGCTTCAGCTGCTCACTTCCCTTTGATATATCATATTAATCAGTAATGCAAATATACTGTTAGCTTATTAGTTAGTTGATCCCTAGTAATTTCAATATCAATTCCAAACTATATAATTATTGTCCTCAAAAATATTAGTAAACAGGGTGGAACAATACACGACAAGCAAACAATGATTTCCGACTACGCCGCACAAACTATGATATTACGCAGTGCGGTGATACATTCCTCTTCCTGCGAATCAGTGATTTATGACGTAGCAGCATGATCAAATTACGTACACTTAATATCGCTGTAACTCAGTGTAGAAAGCAGATAGAGAGCTCGGGTTTTCACTAATCTGCATAATTTTATGAAATGAAGCTGGTAGTAAAATAAAATCGGCAACTTCAGTATAGTGTATTGGTCCTTTAAGCATAACATTCTTTTCTCGAAGAGTAAAATTTCTAATTATCCAATTCAACATTTGATTAGCTTTACTAATAGACTTGTTTATCTCATCATTCCAAAGAAGGGAGTCAGATTATAAACCCCAAATCTTTTTCCTGGATGAGATATTTCCATACTTCTGCTCATTCAAACTATAACTATTCATTGATTATTATTGTAGTTTAAAATGCATAACTTTACATTTGGATGCATTAAAGTTCAAAAGCCATAAGTTTTCCCATCTTTTCTAATTGTCTCAAATCATCATTAATTGTCTTAGCACTGTTTGCCCTGCCAATCAATTTTAAATCATCAGCAAACAATTTTAACAGTATTAATTTATAACAGGCAAATCAATCAAATAGAATGAACAATAAAGGGCCTAGAACAGACCCTTGTGGTACCCTGACAAAACTTTCCTGACTGAAGAGTACTTCATTCACATAAACTCTCATACTTCTATCACTTAGAAAACCCTCAAATAGCTCAAAAGTTTACCTGTTATACCTAAATTTTCTAGCTTGCTCAAAAGTCTATAATGAGGCATTCTGTATCACTCAAAGGCCTCCTTGAGAAAATCTAAGTAAAATAAAAAAACATCAACAGCCTCTCCTTCTTCAAGAATATTAAATTATAGTGTCGAATGTTTCCAGTAAATTTTTCGACAAACCTGTTATTAAAAACCCCTGCGCTGCTTTTGATTCTATTTTTTAAAAATGTAATTTTTTTACGTATTATCTGCTCAAGCACTTTTCAAATGAAAAAGTTAAATACGGGCCCATAAAGGGGTTTTCCAAAAAAAAGGAGTTTTCCCCCCACAAAAGCCGACAACATTTTAAAAGTTTTTTAAAAGTTAAAAAAATAAATTTACCCATATTTAAAACATTTTCACCCCATCTCAATTGCCCCTATTCAAAGGAAGACGGGCCAATAGGAACTTTTTGGACAACTTCTTGAAATATTAGCTCCACTCGAAACCATGCCATCTGCCATGATCTACATTCTATAAGGGAGTATACAGGAGATATCACATCTACGTCTTGTAGAGGATTCCAACGAACTGAGACTTCGGTCCCTTATTTGTTCATAGTGTGCTACACGCCAGACAGTGTTTACTTATAATCATCGATTATGGCGCATGTTGAAAACATGCTTGTGGTATCGGGTGAGGCCGTGAGATGAATTACTTACAAAGTACAAGGCACGAGTTAAAAAGTGTCACAATTCATGATTTACGTATACATTAGCTCACTCGAAAGCAACACTTTGAATTATACAATACAGAAAATTCATAAAAGTAAAACCATATAGAAAAGGGTCGTGATCGGTTGAATAATTTGCTGCTTTTTGAACTGCTTTTTGTACTGCTTTTTGTACTGCTTTTTATCGTAATCTATCATATCGCCGGTCCAGTTCAAAACAATCCTATATCCAACTATCTTATCTCCACCCACTTTTAGTTTTCGAGATAATCAAAAAAAACTTATTATCCTCCAATACTGCTTGATCGGAAATTTTTTAAGCATTGATTATTCTATATTGGGTTATTGTCTATGGATCTCAATCATTGCCTTTTTATCAATGCTAAAGCAGGTTGGAAAATCAGCATTTGAATTTTTGAAATTGGAGTTAGGATAATTGGTTTGTTAATTATTTGGAGATAAGATAGTTGTGGTTTTAGGATAGTTCAAATTTACTGATTTTAATGATAGTATTTGGAGTTAGGATAATCAGTATTTCAATTATCTGGAGATAGGATATCTGTGGATTTAAGAATGATCAGAGTTATGATTTCAATGATATTAGTCGGAGTTAAGATAGAAACAAATGGAGTCAAAAAATGAGAAACATACAAAACAGTCACTGTTCTGAGTATATTACTTTGGAGTTAGTATACTCGACTTGTATAGAATATCACCTATGGCAAGATTCAATAAATATACAGTTGGGGGGATTAGCCCCAAAAAAACCTAGCCTTACCCTATTTTTTCGATTCTTGGGCTAGGTTTTTTTTTTAGTTTTTTGGGTTACATTTTATTAATTTCTGGGCTTTTTCCAATGAATTTTAACTTAAAAATCAGTTGTTTTTGAACTTATATTTTACATTCAGTGGCTCTTAAAGTTTATTTGAAACGGTTATTTTCATGCTTCCAGAGCTTGAAGGACTAAGGTATCACCTAACAGTGAAATGCACAATATTGCCTGCCTAACTGGAAACTCTTGATGACCTTCTGGTGACTCTTGCCTCAGTGACTGGTGACTTATACCAGCCCCATCTTGTAACTCTTGCCTAACTCACTGGTGACTATAACCTATTCAATGGGACCTCTTGCCTAATCGACTGTGACTCCTGGCTGACCTGCTGAGTGCTGCCAAGCTTTGGAACTCTTGCCAAATTCATCAGTGACTCTGACCTGACCAACTAGGGCCTCTTGCTCTATTGCCTGACTGAATGATGACTTTTGCCTGACCTATTGGCTTACTGAAAACCCTTAACCGATCCAGGTGGTGACTTTTGCCTGACCAAATCGTGACCTCGGGTGACCTGCATGTTGCCTGAATGCCTCACTGACTGGTTACTCCCCATGATCCAGCTGCCCATCGAACCACTGGAAACTCTAACCTGATCTCCTGGCGCCTCCTACTTGACCTACTGGCGTTTCTTACCTGACATACTGACGACCCTACCTGACTTCCTGAGGAATCTAATCTGAACTACTGGCGACTTTTACCTGGCCTAGTGACGATTCTTACCTGACCTACTGACGAATCTTATCTGGCCTAATGGCAACTCTTACCTGTCCTAATTTCCGACTTTCGACCATAGCCTGACCATTGACCATATGTGACAGCAGACTCTTTCCTGTTGAGTGTTGGTCCAGCTGTTACTTCTTGCGTGACCTACTAGTGACATTTGAATAGGTAACCGTTTGAGCCATTAGCGTCTCCTGATCCTACCTGACCTACTGGCATCTCCTGATCCTACCTGACGTACTGGCTTCTTCTGATCATACTTGACCTATAACTGCTTAACTGGCGTGTATTGATCCAACCTGATCTACAGCTGGTGTCTCCTGATGCTACCTGAGCCTCTTAATCCTACCTGACCTACTGGCGTCTCCTGATTCTACCTGATCTAATGGCGTCTCCTGATCTTACCTGACCTACTTGCATCTCCTGATCCTGCATGACCTTCTGGTGTCTCCTGATCCTAAGTGTACTACTGTCGTCTCCTGATCCTACCTGACCTATAAAACTATAACTGCTAAACTGGCATGTCCTGACCCAACCTGACCTACAGCTGGTGTCTTAGACTGATCCTACCTGGCCAGGTCAAGCTGACCAATTGGCATCTCCTGATCCTACCTGACCTACTGGTGTCTCCTGATCCTACCTACCCCATAACTGGCATCTCCTGATCCTACCTGGCCTACAGCTGGCGTCTCCTGATCCTACCTGACCTATTGCTCTAATGGCGTCTCCTGATCCTACCTGGCCTGCAGCTGGCGTCTCCTGATCCTACCTGACCTATTGCCGTCTCCTGATCCTACATGACCTTCTGGTGTCTCCTGATCCTAAGTGAACTACTGGCGTCTCCTGATCCTACCTGAACTCTAACTGCTTAACTGGCGTGTCCTGATCCAACCTGACCTACAGCTGGTGTCTCCTGATCCTACCTGAGCCTCTTAATCCTATCTGACCTACTGGCGTAGTGGCGTCTCCTGATCGTACCTGATCTAATGGCGTCTCCTGATTGTACCTGACCTACTGGCATCTCCTGATCCTACATGACCTTCTGGTGTCTCCTGATCCTAAGTGAACTACTGGCGTCTCCTGATCCTACCTGACCTATAACTGCTTAACTCTTTAACTGGCGTGTCGTGATCCTACCTGACCTACAGCTGGTGTCTTCTGATACTACCTGGCCAGGTCTGGCTGACCTTCTGACTACTGTAGTGACTACTGGTGTCTCCTGATCGTAAGTGAACTACTGGCGTCTCCTGTTCCTACCTTAACTATAACTGCTTAACTGGCGTGTCCTGATCCAACCTGACCTACAGCTGGTGTCTCCTGATCCTACCTACCCCATAACTGGCCTCTCCTGATCCTACCTGGCCTACAGCTGGCGTCTCCTTATCCTACCTGACCTATTGCTCTATTGGCGTCTCCTGATCCTACCTGGCCTGCAGCTGGCGTCTCCTGATCCTACCTGACAGTCTCCTGATCCTACATGACCTCTGGTGTCTCCTGATCCTAAGTGAACTACTGGCGTCTCCTGATCCTACCTGAACTCTAACTGCTTAACTGGCGTGTCCTGATCCAACCTGACCTACAGCTGGTGTCTCCTGATCCTACCTGAGCCTCTTAATCCTATCTGACCTACTGGCGTCTCCTGATCGTACCTGATCTAATGGCGTCTCCTGATTGTACCTGACCTACTGGCATCTCCTGATCCTACATGACCTTCTGGTGTCTCCTGATCGTAAGTGAACTACTGGCGTCTCCTGATCCTACCTGACCTATAACTGCTTAACTCTTTAACTGGCGTGTCGTGATCCTACCTGACCTACAGCTGGTGTCTTCTGATACTACCTGGCCAGGTCAAGCTGACCTTCTCACTACTGTTTAGTGTGTACTGGTGTCTCCTGATCGTAAGTGAACTACAGCTGGCGTCTCCTGTTCCTACCTTAACTATAACTGCTTAACTGGCGTGTCCTGATCCAACCTGACCTACAGCTGGTGTCTCCTGATCCTACCTACCCCATAACTGGCCTCTCCTGATCCTACCTGGCCTACAGCCGGCGTCTCCTGATCCTACCTGACCTATTGCTCTATTGGCGTCTCCTGATCCTACCTGGCCTGCAGCTGGCGTCTCCTGATCCTACCTGGCCTATTGGCGTCTCCTGATCCTACATGACCTTCTGGTGTCTCCTGATCCTAAGTGAACTACTGGCGTCTCCTGATCCTACCTGAACTATATGTACTTTAGAGGCGTAAGACGAACACGCAGACAATATAGAGCCCTGCGAGAGCAGGGCTCTATATAATATTTAAATGTCGACAGCGTAGCTGGAGACATTTAAATAATTTAGAGTGCGAGGCGAAGCGAAGCTGAGCCGAGTGCTCTAAATCATATTTCTGCGGTGAGTTTGAGCCTCTAAAGTACTATAGTAGTCGAACGGTGTATACAAGACACACCCCTAACACAACAAGCACACATTACCTTATATGGTAATAAGCAAAATGCTTGTTTACACATAACAAAAGCGCATAACTCAGCCGTTTTTTGGCTAATTTTGATCAAATTTTCAGGATATCACGGGCAACATATGGCCAATATAATCCTGGAGTAGCTAACATTTTTGACCTTCGCAGAAGTTGAGATATGGCAAATAAACCGGTCTTTTGTTTCTTTAAGTTATCACTTGAAAACTGAACTTTTCGGTCTTAACTCCGCTTCTGGAGCTCAAAAATGAATCTAAACTTCGCTGAGATGTTGCTTTTTATGAAGCTCTAGATATCCTGAAAGTTTCATCAAGTTTTGCTCAAAAACCTCGGAGATATGCACATTTTGTAACGCAAAAGCAAAGGTCGCGTAGATGTGTATTTAAATTGGTATTAAATTACAGTGTGTCATAACAAACACATGATATAAAGCGCGTGTGGCAACACGACTCTACGGATATAGTACTACCCTTTAAATCGGTCTAAACCTGTCGTGAGACTACTATAACTGCTTAACTGGCGTGTCCTGATCCAACCTGACCTACAGCTGGTGTCTCCTGATCCTACCTGAGCCTCTTAATCCTATCTGACCTACTGGCGTCTCCTGTTCGTACCTGATCTAATGGCGTCTCCTGATTGTACCTGACCTACTGGCATCTCCTGATCCTACATGACCTTCTGGTGTCTCCTGATCCTAAGTGAACTACTGGCGTCTCCTGATCCTACCTGACCTATAACTGCTTAACTCTTTAACTGGCGTGTCGTGATCCTACCTGACCTACAGCTGGTGTCTTCTGATACTACCTGGCCAGGTCAAGCTGACCTTCTCACTACTGTTCACTGGTGTCTCCTGATCGTAAGTGAACTACTGGCGTCTCCTGTTCCAACCTGACCTATAACTGCTTAACTGGCGTGTCCTGATCCTACCTGACCTACAGCTGGTGTCTCCTGACCCTAATTTATCAATCATGACTCCACTGGACACGGTTCATCAACAAGTCGACTCTCGCAAGAAGCTGGTGTCTCTTAGCCATACAGATGACCTTGTGACCTCATGAAAGATATGCTGAGCATCAATAATCAAGCATTGCTGACTGATGAAGCCTTTATCATTGCTTGGTGACTAAGTGACTACAAACTGGTCTTCTGGCGATCATTGTGGCTGACTTTTGTCAATCATCATTGAAGCAAGAATGCTAAATGGCTCTCAACTGGCCGAAATTCATCTGTTGACCTTCACCTGGTGCCGTGTTGGTCCTTTCCTTCCCCTAGTGACTCCCATTTGACTCCCTGCAACACTTCCCTGGCCCTCTGGTGACACAAGTCCTGCATCCTCATGAAGCCTCCACCCTGACTCTTATCTCGCTCTGAGATGCAATGAAACTCTTGGTGACTCCCTGGCCCTTCGTCATCCGGCCCCTAGTGAGCCAAGGAAGCAAGAACGATATTTTGAAGAACCCTCGGGTCTTGACTAACCCCTACATGGTAATGAGTGGCCGGGGCTCTCTTGTTAAGACCAGTATCGTCTAATTCGACACCTTTTGATCCTTTGCTGTTCCTATCTAATCACTGTTGGACCAAGGTCCCGTGCTATATCATGTTTTTCCGTTGATCCTTATCAAAAAGCACTGAGGGCTCTTAAAATGCTCCTAAAATGCTAATTGAAAGTCCTTAAAATATTGATTTAAGCCATCTGTAACGATTGGAAACCATTGAGTATCAATAAGAACATGTGAGTAACACAAATAACACATTGATGTGAAATGTCCGAAAAGTTCAAAAAATCCAAACCTAAAAAAACATTAAAAAAACAAGCCCTACCCTCAATTTGGGATCTTGGGCTAGGTATTTTGGGGTTACAATCCCCCCACAGTTGAGTGAACCGTGTGCGTCTGTAGGTAAGAGCCCTCTCCCTTAGCACAGTAGTCAGGGTGGGAATCAAACCAGCAACCTGTTGATTGCTAACACGACACTCTCCCTCATGAACTACTTATGAATTGAGGTAGAGTGGGTTCATTTACTTGAATACCCTTTGGTGAAGTCGAGTGATATAAGCCTCAGGAGAGATTGATAACCTGGTTGTACCACAAGGCACAACACTTAACAGACCCATCGAAGTGCCCCAGTCTCATTATCAAAGAACAAGGTTACACCTGCGACCTTTTTAAAACTTTAAAAAGAACATACCTGTCTTGTCCATGATGCTTATTGGAATATAGATTGAGTAATCATACCGTACCTAGTCTTTTCAAGCTTTAGGTTGAAAGTAAGCTTTTAAGTATTAATGGGACAATAATAACACTATTACGTATTACAATGCTGCGTAAAAGTTTTGCTTAAGATGTTTTGCATCTAGGTATCCTATCTCCAAATTTAATATAGGTGTTAAGAAGAACGACCGACAAAAATATTATAACATGACTGGAGATAGGATACTTGTCAAGGATAAAAGTATCCTATCTCCTTAGTTGGAATCAATTATTTTTGCATATCAATCTATCAATTATCCTAAGGTACCTTAGGCTTTTCTTACACTCAAAATATTTAAAAGGTGGATTTAAGATAATTTTCAAAATTGTATAACATGCCTAAATAGCATGCTATGATATTGAAATCGATTCTAAAGGGTAGAGGGGCCTTTCAGGAGGCTGTACACAAAAAATGGAGATAGGATTTTTTTGCACTCAGATTGTTTTGAACTCAGCCGGCGATATGAAACAATGTTTAACTCCCCAGCAACACCAGTCACCACATACCTCCCAGTTTGACTACTCTTTTAACCAGTTTATTTCGGCTGATTATCATACATACATGATGATTGATCCTTAGATAATCAAAAAGTATTATTTGTTTTGATATCGAAATTTAAATATACATAGATCATATAATGTATAACAGAAAACATGATAGGAATACTTTGATAGTACCTATTGTGAATTGTGATATTGCTTCTCATTTTATCATTATTTGAATTGTTTTGATCAAATCAAAATGAAGCTTATTATTCTCCTTATTATTGCCATGAAGCGTATTCAAACTACCACTCCTCATTCAAATTCTGTTGCCACCATCCCTGGCAAGTGGGAACTAATGGCTGGATTACATTGTACTAATGTTCTCACGTTGTACTGTAAAATGATGCACAATATTATTCCTTTTCCTTATCTGTGACTTCTCCGTGGTGTTTTCCACGTTTATTATCCCCGCAATCATGCATGTGCTGAAACTACCTTCGTCACTCAACTCGTAAAATTTGTAACGCGCATGTCACAAAATCAATAAAGTGGCGCCGAACGCGCGCGCCAAACGACGCAGCTCTTAAGAGGTCTTCACATTTTGTCAGCATTGTATGAATGCGCGTCGATTTTTTAAATCGGCGATAACGATAACAAATTAGCGTCTAATCATAAATTTGAGAATTGCATCGGATTCCGCTTAAAATTCTGCTTCCGTAGGTATCAAAGTTTTTACGATTGGCCGAAAGCATCACGAGTTATGGGCAAAAGTGTGAAAACCTTTCGGAAGGTATTGTGACTCATAGAAAGGGAATCACGCTTGCGTCTAGTCGATCTCGTAATCTACTCAACAAGAGCTTTCTTTTGGTACCAAAATTGTCTATTTTAGAAAAAATTTTACATTTTGCTTTTTATGTCCCTAAGCGTCTCCACTAACGGGCGATGTCCGTCCCTTTCTTCTGACTTGTTGTTGGACGGCGCAAAGTGACGTCCAAATGTGGAACGTTGCGCCGCGCGCGAGGGTAGGGTAACATCCTACGAGTACAGAATACTTGTCAGGCGTTGCCTGACCCCCTCGCGCGCGCTACGTCAGACAACAGAATACGCCACACTTGAATTCAGTCGAGAGACCGCACGGAAAATTAAATTCAAAATTTAACCAAATCACAATGACAAACTACCGGGCTGAAAATGCAATTGAATTACAAATTTAGAGCAATTAATGCTATACATTTGAAATGGTACATTGGTACGCTACTCATACTAGGTACGGGACAATACGGGTGTTAGCCATATGGAATTGGGTTAGGGGCCATCCTTAAGGACTTCCGCAAAAGGGGGAGGGGGAGCCTGGCCAATGCGGACGTTAGCGGACGTAGGAGGGAGGGTCTCAAATAGCCAAAATTTTGCGAACGTCCTTTAAGCGAACGTCCTTTAAGGATGGCCCCTTACCCATATGTGTGCACACTGTACAATGACAAACATGCATCGATCGATTAACTTGAAGTTTAAGGGATTGATAAAGTCAAAGACGTGCATTTTACAGTGCACGCAATTTACTATACATAGAATTCATCGAAATTTACTTGTTTCTATCGATCGATCCATGTGCACACATATGGGCAAATTTAAATCAAAATTAATTAAAATCGAGTCTGAAGAATACCGACCTTAAAGTTAAACTGAAAGTTATTATTATTAAGCAGTAAGCCGAATCAAATTCAAATAATTTCCGGTCAACTGTTTCTCATTCTGCATTTAATTTTCTATCTAAGAAATAACGGAATGCAGATAAAGTTGTTAATCAAGTTGAAAGTTGTATCAAAACGCATTTATTATTGGAATGTTATAACTTCAGTTTAAATTTAATAACTCGTAAAAATTGCAAACCTCTGCGATAAAAACCTCGGCCTTCGGCCTCAGTTCTTAATGCGATATAACATACTCGGGCCTTTGGCCCTCGTGTGTTATATCACGGTTAGCAATTTTTACTCGTTACTAAACCCTTCATTATGCACCAACCTAACTCGTTAAAATGGGGATATTTTCAAACACAAGGAAATGTTTTAAATGATGATATGAAGGTATAACTGGCTCTATCGTATCGAGCGAAGTAAATAAAATTTTAACGCACTATTCCACTGCACCGTAATAAATTATTATGAACTAAATTGCGTAATAAATCAGGATTATAGCACTACAGTGCGTAATAATTTATTACGAACGGTACATTGGTGCCTATACCGGATTGGGATTTTGAAATTGAAGCACTGCAAAAACATGCTCGATAGGTGCATAATCTATCACTATGACTAAGTGATCACTTTCACTAATTGTCGATTATACAGTTATTAAATAAATAAATAAATTGATTTAAGCAAATAATCAAACAAATTGATTTCCGATATTTATTCGAATTTTTCTGCAGTAAATAATGATTCAAACTCAAAAATGATATCGACTTCATTGAAGCAAAACAACCAAGTGATGAATACGCACAACAGTGCGTAATGAAGTTTAAAACGCACTACAGTGCCAAAAAGTAAATGATTGGTACAACTATAAAGGTCTGAGGTGCATAATACGCCCTTTCAAAGCTATAACTTGGAAGCGTTGTTAAGGACCCTTGGCACGCCCTGCTGTACTTGTCGGTGCATCTTGGAGAGCTTTGTCTTGATGGAGTGATTGTTTATGATGTACATGAGGGGATTGATGGCCGCGTTAAAGTTCAGGAGGATGTGGTCAGCACTCAGCTTGATGTACTTCAGGTTGTAGAACAGGACAGGAGGCAGCGTGATGTTGTGGATCAGGATCATGCGCCACGCGATGAAGATGCTGTAGCACCCTATACACGTGGAGATTATAAACACCGCGCACCGGATCATCGTTACTCGCTGTGCTTCTGTGGGGAAAGGACAGGTCAGGGAACACTGCAGTGATGTAAAGTGAGAACACAACAGGGTTTTTGAAGAGCTAGTTCAATAAATTTTATATGACGTCGTCTGACGCAAAATTTTCGAAACTATAAACGTAAAATTCAAATAAGCAATAAGTTTTACTAAAAATACCGACCGTTTGGTGGTCGCATCTTTGATCCAGCTCTGTTCTGGTTGTAGACAATGAACACTGTTGCTATCATGAGGAGGATTAGAACTAACTCGTAGTTCAGAACGAATGATGTGTAAACCTAGGATATAGCGGGGGTTCAAAAAACCTAGGATATAGCGGGGGTTCAAAAAACTCAACAATATCGAATTAATTCTCAGAATTGATCGTGGATATAAAGATACACCCTACGAATTATGACACTTCACTCTGTCAGTGAAATATAATGTTTCGAAGGTGAAACTATGCAAGGAACTTGAGTCTACCACCAGGGGAATTATAAAACAGGAATTAATCAGGAATTAATCAGGACCCCCGGTCACCACCGGGGGTGACCGGGAGTGAGGCTAATCAGTACCTGGATAGTGGTGTAGTGGTCGTTGATCATACACTCGACTGAGAACCGGTTAAACGTCACGCCCCACATCCGTATCCTAATCCCAGTGTACAGCATCTGGAATGTTCAGATATATTGAATACATTGTAGTGACGGATATAGATGATTCTCACGAATCAGGAACTTAATTCGTGAACAAAGACATTATACGCTCTTCATTTACAACGAAACACATTAGAACTTATGGAATGTTACCTTGGAGAGGAAAATGAAGAATAGGATAGCGCAGGTATTCTTGTTGGTGAGGTATCTCTTGATCTGGAAAGGAGCAACCATCACAGCAGACTTGAGGAGGGCAAGGAAGAGGGCGATGGAGAGGGTAATCGCAGGCAGACACTCCATCATCGCAAACATGGGGCACCAGTTCTGAAAATCATAATCTGATATTAACAATCATAATATCACATGACTGGTAATGTTTTGTGCTTTAGAGAAAGACAAATGTCTGCAAAAATTCTATTTGTGAATTAAGATCGATGTGTACTTGTCACTTGAAATTAATTTGGAGCAAAATGAAAAACATGAATTGGATTGTTTGCTTTTTCACTGATTTCATCATCCAAGGGGAGTTGGGATCTGTGAGAGCTCCAGCCAGTCTCCCGGTGAAACTGCCCCAGGGGGCATGTCATCCTCAGCCCGGGAGGACTGACTCAGATTCTGAGATGGGAACGAGTATCATACACCCCTCCCTCCAGTTGCCTGCATCTCAGTGCATCATACCTCAATAATGAGTCCTATACCCCCAGCTACCATCATCTCAGAGTGCATTATACCTAAATGATGAGTCCCGTACCCCCCACCCCCATTTGCAATCATCTTACAGTGAGAATTATACCTCAATGATGAGTCCTATACTCCCCTCCAGTTGCCAGCATCTCAGCATCTTAAATAAGAGATTCCCTAGCTATGCATACCACCCATTGAGTCCTGTAACCCCCCCATTTGCAATCATCTTAAAGTGAGCATCATACCTCAATGATGAGAGCGTTGCTGTCCACGAAGAGGTAGAAGAGCAGGAACTCGGAGTCCGTGACACCCCGTGTCAGGTCCACGAGAGTGAGGCACGCCAGGACGACAGTGGTCGCCCGACACGCGCCACCCCTCACGCGCAGGTAGTTCAGGTAACGCAGTGCCCAGCAGTTAGCTGAGGATAGCAGGGTGATGAGTTGGTGTGTGGGGGGGGGTGAAAACACATTCTCAAATTCTCAATTCTGCTGTTCTAATTTTCCAAAATAAGTTGGATGATATCGACATATACTGATGGGTATGTTCGATAAAACAATTCGGGCTGAATAGGTCACGCATGTTAAATTTTCATAGAAATGATCGGAGATATAAATTCTGTTCAAGCAAAACTAAACTCACTGACGACAGCAATGACACAGATGCAAGTGTTGACCACGGTCAGGAGGAACATTAAGGATCGGTTGTGGTTGCCAAGGAGGGTCGTTCCCGCAGTAATGCTGTGTGAGAAGTCAAGAGCTGTCAGTGTTGTGGGCCAATCTGTAGTCGTGTTCCCCGCCATGGTATCCAAGACAATCCCACGTTAGAAACGTGTAACAGAGTACAGGTGTAACAGAGTAAAGGTGTAACCGAGTTCAAGCGTCAGAGGTCACGCGTCAGAGATCACGTTTCAGAGATCACGTGTCAGAGATCACGTGTCAGAGGTCACTTTTCAGAGGTCACGCGTCAGAGATCACGTTTCAGAGATCACGTGTCAGGGATCACGTGTCAGAGATCACGTGTCAGAGTTCACGTGTCAGAGATCACGCGTCAGGGATCACGTGTCAGAGATCACGTGTTAGAGGTCACGTGTCAGAGATCACGTGTCAGAGGTCACGTGTCAGAGGTCACGTGTCAGGGATCACGTGTCAGAGGTCACGTTTCAGAGATCACGTGTCAGATGTCACGTGTCAGGGATCACGTGTCAGAGATCACGTGTTAGAGTTCACGTGTCAGAGGTCACGCGTCAGGGATCACGTGTCAGAGATCACGTGTTAGAGTTCACGTGTCAGAGATCACGTGTCAGAGGTCACGTGTCAGAGATCACGTGAGATACTAACACCACTGTGTGTGGCAGTACTGGACCTCTCTGAGAGTGCAGCTATTGATCGCTAAAGGGGAGTAAAGTTAAAGGAGTGTCATCGAGTTGCCCTAACTAAGATCCTACTTTCGTAACGCCCCTGGTCGGGGGAAGTCATCGAGATGTGTGGCCAAAGTCCAGAGAATGGTTAATATGCTTGTGGATATTTTAAACACAAAACATAACGTCAACGTCGACATTTCATGGTAAAATTGTATTACCATCTATAAACCACTGGTTATAATATACGCAAAACCAATAAAATCAGGCAGGGTAGACGTATTAATCGGAGGAGAAGGAGGAGGAGGAGGCGGGCCACATACTCATAGATCGACATGAATTCTTTTGAATGTTAATATATGCGAACAGTAAATAGCGTTTTGCACATCTCAGTCGACCCCCAATTCAAATTCAATCGATCCAAGCGCACTCAAAAGTTCACACATATGTCTAAGAAAATCTAGCCTTGGATTATGGTGGTTACACAAAGCAATGATTTGCCCAAATTTCACGTTGTAACAGCTTGAGCTAAGAGGAATAAGTGGTAGAGGAATAAATAGAACTGGTTGTGGCTAAGAAGCTACAAAGCTCAAAAACCAGAAATGATATCAAGAAACTTTTAGTCAGGGATTACCTATTCTTTTGATCAGCTCTAAGCTAATTTAAACCATACTTTATTATGGGATTGTATTAAACAGGAAAATATAATACAGGACGATACTAAGGGACTGTACTTCATGGTTGTACTTAAATGCGAATATAGGTATTAAAAGTTTATTAGTATAGTAAAGCAATTTCATGGCAAGGTGGATGAAACACCACCACATTGTTGTCCACAAATATTTTTCGTCCAGACAATAACGAATAACAAATATGCAATCATTAATCAAAATGTCCAATGGGCTCCGGAATCATTTATCATTTGACCAAGGCTTTTGCACCAGTAGGCGTGGAGAGATTTCCCAAAAACTATTAATTCGGTATACCGAAAATTACAGTTTGGTCAGCTGTGAACTTATGAATACTGACACGTGCCAGAAGCTATAATTTCAAACGATGTCAGAAAACGTATTACCTGTCATGATGCATAATAGACGACTTCATATTACGATATATTATGACGATATGTTAAAATTAGCAGCCGTTTCAATCCTTGCGAGATTGCGGGAATATTAATAAAAACTGCCACAGCCTGCCACAGCTATTGCTAGAATTATAGAGGTGTCAACTGTCATTCATGATTCAGGCCATCATATCTTGTGGTACCACATCAAACCGTATAATAAGGCACGAGTCCTGAAAGACTGAAGTCATCCAACATAGGTGGAATTATAGAAGTTAAAATTCTCAAATTAATGTCCTCACACATTTCTACGTCAGCTGAGGCATGCTTGCATGTGATATATATAGCTAAATTGCTGAATTTTGATTCCTTTCTTGGCTCTTTCTGGCTTTTGAAAAAACAAGACGTTTCACCTCCTTTCTTCAAACCTCGCCCTTTTATCGTAGTTCGTACCCTACCCCCTCATTAAACTTTTGAAGCTGATTCATTTGCAAACGGAATATCTTGTCCATTAAAAACCCCCACTTTTGAGGACACTAGATTTAGCACCTGTACCAAACCAACGTTGTTTTATTACATTCAAAGAAAAGGCAAATTAGTCCAATTTCGATGCTTCGGAGTTTTGGCATCATATGTGAAATCATAGGGCAAAGGGCATGGTCATTGGTTTTTAATGATAGAAAAAGGGTCATTTCTGTAACAATGGAATATGTTTGGGCAAAGGGCATAACAGCTTGGCAACGAAATTTGACAAAATTGCCCTATAAATGGAAAGTAAAACAAATTATATGAAAGTCTATCAAAATATAATGTATCAGAAAGCTAGATTACATTATAAAATTTCAACACAATCCATCAGTAACGCAGGTAGAGATAACCGGTACTCGGTATCAGGATCAATATATGTTTGGAGTATTTTAGTGTGAAATGATGGTGCATGGTTGCTCAGTATCATTCCTAGTATTGGAGTATTTTAGTGTGAAATGATGGTGCATGGTTGCTCAGTATCATTCCTAGTATTGGAGTATTTTAGGGTGAAATGATGGTGCATGGTTGCTCAGTATCATTCCTAGTATTGGAGTATTTTAGGGTGAAATGATGGTGCATTGTTGCTCAGTATCGTTCCTAGGCTTATCCTAAGTATAACCAAATTAACGATGTATAATCGGACGTTAAAAGCACGAAAGATGCAAATATAAGGGCATTGAAAAGTGGAAACGCCCAAGCCCCAAAATAATAATGGTGGTTTTGATTGGTATATTTTGAATGTCTTCAAATGTGTTGCACTGTTGCCAACTACTGATTCAAAGGGAGTATCAATCATGTCAAAGAAATGATATAGGGTGATCTCCTTGCAACGAATGGAAGTGATAGTGATGAATGCTACTGTAGCCACTTCAGGCTGTCCAGCTATTTTTATCCTTCATTGAATATTGAACATTGACATGGAAGTGGCCTCTGAAGTTAACATGCAGGTGACCGTGAATATTATCATAATTCCTGCGCCACGCAATATAATAAACTGATAATTTCATGAAACGACCGAAATTTGCAGGGCTTTGGTCAAAAAAGTCAACTTCGGCTCCGGAAAAAATAGTTACTTCGAAACCTTTTGAAAGATGTGATGATGATTCGAGATATCGCACGAAAGTAGCGATTTTCAAATATTTAATCATTTTCAACTGTCAATATCAATATAACGAATTCTTTTGTAGTAAATTTCATAACGAAAAATTGGAAATCAAGCTTGTTTGCAAGAACATCATGCGTCATATTGTCAATCATATCCGTCTGCAATTTTTACTGTCAGCAATATTGTCGACTTAACATATATTCATATTCCTTATATTTATTGGATGAATATTTTAAAATTATAAAAGAAATTGAATAAAAGATCCCTTTATTAATTAAGTATTCCTAATAACAAAATATAAAAAAGAATGGTAATAAGAAATCATTTTTTATAAAATTGAAACCTTATCGGTAACATGGCATATATAAGAAAAAAAAACAAACGTATAGCAGTTATATAACGCAATAAAATGATCACAAAAGTATCCAAATTGGAATTGAATTGATTCAGTCTATTTTTTGTCTATTCCATTATATTTTGATGGATCCAGGTTGAACCACCTTCCGGGAAGCTTTGTTTTCTAGTTCAAATATTGAAACAATGCTAGCACTGGTGTCACTTCTATTAATGTGACCAATGTGACTGGGACCAATGCCAAACTAGTTAACGGTCTCGGTTGCTTACCCCAAATAGCTTTTGGTAACAGGTGTGACAGAAGGGCTTACTCTCGTGTTCCTGAAAAAACACCACCATCCGTAACAACTACCGTAACAAGTAACAAGTACCGTAACAAGTAACAAGTACCGTAACAAGTAACAAGTACCGTAACAAGTAACAGCTACCGTAACAAGTAACAAGTACCATGGGACTACACGGCTCCCCCTAGGGGGGGGGGGGGGCAGGCCCCCCCTAGTTTTCAAAAGGCCCCCTCTAGAAAAATCTTAGGGGGGGGCCTCGGCCCTACCTAAGATTTTCTCAAAAATTTGAACATAGAAAGGAAGTGAAAATTTAGTTCATTTAGACAGAAATTTTCCTGAAATTCACCTTTTTTAGAGTTGAATCAATGAATAAAATATGATTTTAGTCGTATTTTTATGCAAAATTGTGAAAAGTAGGGCTATGGAAAATGTAAATTTGCTTCTGTAAATTTTGGCCCCCCGTAGTTTTCAAAAGCCCCCCCTAGAAAAAATCTAGGGGGGAGGCCTTGGCCCCCACTAGCTCGAAAAAGTGTGTAATGGCATGACAAGTACCGTAACAAGTAACAGCTACCGTAACAGGTAACAACTACCGTAACAAGTAACAACTACCGTAACAAGTAACAACTACCGTAACAACTAACAACTACCGTAACAAGTAACAACTACCGTAACAAGTAACAACGCACTTGGAACTTGAACAGGAACTTGAATACAGATTACAGAACCTCTTAACTTGGATGCAAACCCTCGTACAAGAACCTTGGCCTCTTTCTAAGATAATATAATTTCTGTCTACTTTCTATCAAAGTACACGTCTTAAAACTGAATAAACCTCATACCTCTTACAGTTACCAGTTAATCTCTTGACTGACGTTTTCATGGGTGACACTAATACACGGCCTTTGCCTGATCGGGTCCATATTGTTTTAGGCCTTCGCCCTTCGCTGCGGGTCTAAAACCGATACATTCCTCGTGCAACAAATTCCATTACAATCTACATTATGGACATGATAGGACAAAACTGAACCCAATAGGTGCAAGTGTCTGTGTTTATGGAGCTGCATTAAAGATTCAAATACGTAAGACCAGAATAACTCTAAATAAATACCTTTCAAATGCGTTCTCGACAGCTAATTAAATTTAAGGAGGTAAAGCACAGGTCAGCCTGACTGACAAATTGATTGCAACAGGTGTTTAAGGTAATGCATCTAAGTAGCTGCTAATGGCAACATGTTATAGTAGTAGAGTTTTGGAGGACACATTGCGTAAGGGAATATTTACCAATATATTCCGATATACCGGTATTCGGTTTTAAACAATATGCTTATGCCTTAATATATGCTCTTAAATATCCCTTCGGGAATTATTTTATGTGTAACATTCATTGGCTTGGTCACAAATCTATTTGAGCCGAATCTGCAAGACCGAACGTCGATGATTTCCATTAAATAAGCGGCTATAACACCCGCAAAATCAAATCCGACGATCCCCGCTAGAAGGTTGTCAAATATAATGCTGTTGTGAGACGGACTTGTCACTTGAGAACACGAATATGTTGCAAAAGCTGAATAAAATACCGGCGGTTTAAAGTTTGAAAATTTCATTAAGACTTGTGTAGTTGAGTGGGACCAGAGGACAGAGACTCGATCGAACCATTCCAGTAACAAAGGAAATACCGATCGAATTTAATGCGTAATCATTCGACGCTCCATATTTATTTGTAGCCGATCATTGACCAATTATATTTATACTTTCAGCTTGCATTGTTTACAGTTCAATTCATGATGTCTGAGATATTTTCCGTGGAGGAGGGTGAAAGGGTTGCGTGAGAGAGTTTGACAATGAAAAAGACAGCATGAAGACTAGACTGTGCGGTGGTTATATATGGCCGTGTGGCAGGGACGCATTATGTGGTGGCGCAACTCTAATGTAAACAGGGAGGGTTCATTGTCTGGGGCACTGCTGACGGAGTCTCAGCACCACCACCTGACTCACCTGAGTCTGCACAGAATGCCTGAGTTTTTGAGAGGAGGTGGTAATGGCTTTTACACGAGCTACGGATGAGATATTCGGTGCAATGCAGTGGACGCCGCGCAAATTTCATCCCGGCAAGGCCATGGTTTAGTAATATCACAGGCTTAATATATACGCAACATATTGAACACGTGTATTGAATAGACTGTTTACTTTTAACGACAAGGTGAGTTGCTCATATTATTACCCTGCAGTGTAATTACTTTTCGAATTTTTGAGCAATATTAATCATGAAATTACACCGTACCCAGCAGTTGAATTACTGTCAAGTGTGTAATTACTACACCTCAACTATTGAATTACTATTCAAGTGTTGAATTACTATTCCCAACTGTTGAATTACTACTGTTGAATTACTACAAATTTTCTGAAACGGCCATTCGCACGATTCTAACCTATTTGCTATCTATGTCAGTAACGTAGCTAGGGTTCGAGGCCAGGGTATGCAAAGTGTTTCTAGGGTATGCATCTGGCAGTAAAATTAAGCCTAATTAGCTATAATTAGCAATTTTCTCAAAATTTGAGACTATGCAAGGAACTTTTTCAGAGTGTGCAATGCATAGTCTGCATACCCTCTGGCTACGTCCCTGATCTATGTGAGGAGGTAAATAGGATAATAATAACCTCCCATGATATCTGTTATCGCACTTTTCATATAAAAAACGATTCGATGTAATTTATTCTTAACCGCATGTATACTGTGACACAAGATAAAATAGCGATAAGGAGCACAATATGTTCGGTACGATATATGTTATGGTACATTCGGTAGCACAAGATAAAGTAAATAAGGAGCACAATAGATAAAATACGATAATATATCTTAACGATATTATAGGGCAACACAAGATTAAATATAAATTAGATATTAAAGGACTGCTATCGTATATACCTGAATGGCGCCACCTAGACGCGCTTGATAACTCCATCTGGGTTCCAATGTTTATTCAATATTTATCTAGTGTTAGAGATATAACGCAGACTTATGGCGCCATATATATGGTGTATTGCTCCATTTTATCAATTTCATTTGCATTATTACTGTGCGCCGTCATTTCTATCTGTCAGTTTTCGTTTCTTATATGGTTGTGGAGTGAATTGTTTTGTTTTTGATTGAGTACCTACTTAACTTTCATGATTCATGTTTTTGATGGCGATGAAAGATCATAACAAAATTTTTGTAAAGTACATACACTACATCATACACTAACAGTATGCATCAATGCTGGGCGCTGGTTCTATCATATTTTGGTCTTTTGAGAGTTTGAGTATTCGCTGAATTGACCCTGATGACGATGTGATGTTGACTTTTACAAATTCATCCCTTTTACAAATTCATCCCTACCTAGCTATTGTTCATAAAACATTGGGTTCGAATACGCAATACGTTCATCCGTATGTTTCTAAGTTTCAAACCGTCTCCTTTGAATGATTCATATATGGCAGGGTAATAATACAGTAAATACACACTTGGGTGTGTAAATTACCATCGTAATTGCACTCGCAAGCTCGTGCAATTACTCCAATAAATGCACTCGCAAGCTCGTGCATTTATTGCATGAATTCCACTCGCAAGCTCGTGGAATTAATGTGGTAATTACACACCCAAGTGTGTATTTACCGTATATTACCGCGTGACTATACAGTAGTCACTTATAGTTATAAACGCTGTACTGACAACAATCAAAACACTCAGCCCGATCCCGGACTCCAGAGAAACAGTTTTACCACTCTCGGGGTCGACACACTTATAATAGTATAATATCTATACAGCTGTGGCTGCTGCTGGGAGGATTTTAGCAGAATTCTCGCGAATCCTTTTAACGGGGCGACGAACAATGAGGATCTCAGTGCGATTTAATTCACCACAACTTCAAAAGAAAAATTAAAACATGACCGAGATATCCAAATTAGGAGGTTTATAAACGAGGGATATAGTAATGAGAGGATGTAACAAGCAGTTTATTCACGGCGAAGTTTTCATTGTTCGTAACTTACGTGGCTGAGGCGTAGCCGAGACTTTGTGAGTGTGTTTCTCAATTCAACCCCAGATTGGATAATAGACAAGGCATGCAGAGCTGAGATCATTATCAAAGGTAAACGATCACAGCTGATGTCATGAAACCGGATAATAGACCCCGAAGAAACAAGTGCCCCTTCCCAGTTGGCCCTTGGGTAGGACAAGTGATGAACCCCGTCTGTATTCAAAGTATTTACATAAACAAACAAAACATCAAGTTTGATTCAGAGCTATTTTTCACAGAAATTTTTCGACACCGTACACCGTAACTAAAATGGTCGTTGAAACGAGTCTGGAAGGCGTATAATAATAAACGATGAATAGAAGAGTTTTGCAACTTGCAGGTTGGTCCCGCTTAAAATTTCGTAATGATACTGATTACTGGCATGGTTGGAGATGAAAGTCGCACATATCACGCGTTACGGGTAACGCGAGCTGTTGCGCATCCACATATTGTGTGTGATGATATACCTTGTCACAAACTGATATGATAAATCATGTCACAATTTATGTATCTGTCATCATTGGAAGCAACTCATTACTCAGCACAATCCAGGTCCCTAATAATAATGTACTTTAATATATAGGATGTATATCTAACATGTCAAGATCAGTATCATCGAACCTTTGCAAATAGCATGATGTCATCCTGCCTTCGACTCAGGAAATACAATGTTTGTAATATCAGGTAGTAGGGACAGTTCAAACTGCACTTAGTGTGTCTTTTGTGTGCGCGGCTCAAGTTTGCGCGGCGTATTAACATGTTAATGTATTGTCAGCACGCCGAGCAAATTTGAGCCGCGCACACAAGCTACGCACAAAGTGCAGTGCGAACTGTCAGCGTATAACTTCCGTCAATATGTCATTATCAAAACGGAATAACCAAACTGAATACAAAAACCTACTATTCGAAGCAGACCAGTATAATATAATAGTAGAGCAAAATCCAGGCCCCAGCCACTAGAAAGTCTGAAAGTGGACAACCAATCATATTGGATATAAGAAATGTGAACTGAAATAAATAATAAAATGGTGGATGCAAAAAGCTTTTAAAGGGGTAGTATACTCCAGAAAAAGTGCCTTTTCTTATTGTCCAATTTAGTAGCTGATACTGTGCTGATAAATTGTGTGAAATCCCTATGTTTCTATGTACCTCGAATCGCGAGATATCGCACCTTTATGTTATGGCGCGATGACGTCACTCTCGCATCAGGCCACAAACTTGCGCTATGAACGCTATGTTTAGTACTGCATATTCCATGATACATTCACCACTATTAGTTAAGCACACTGCATTCTTTTTTGTTCCATTTTTTATGCATGAGATTAAAATTTTGAATCATTATTGTACCACTTCATTGATTCTATTGATTGCCTGGATTAATTGGACAATTACTTTGTTATAAGGTGTAATTTGAATACGACACAATCAGTCCTTGGTTTATTATTGATGTCCTTCGAATATTCCAATGTTGTAGCGTAATATTTGATGCTGGACAGAGGGTCTAGGTATATTTCACTGGACAGATGTACTCCAAACATTTTTTTTTAATGAAAATGGATAATTATATGTCTTCTAATGTTGATCAATGAATATATTAGATATGTAGATAAAAATACACAGCTGATTATCAGTATTTATTAAGAATAAAATTGATAGCGTGACCACCAATGTGTCACTACAACATCCTACCTAAATAGTTCTAGTACAGATTAAACTGTTTACTAAAGAAATAACAGTATCCGCCTTGAATATTCAGAATATTCAACAATCAAAGAATCAACTACCGTTGGTATGCAGAGGGAAGCTTGATATTCACATTTGAAATTCCTCAACATAAAAGCTCAATATGCTACATCTGAGATGATGCTACTCACTCTCACTATACTGGTCCCTATCACAAATGACAATCGATATCTAACAAGGAGCAAGGACCAATCTCTATGTTACATTCGACCAGAAGTTTTGAGTTTCAACCTCGTTGCTTCATTAAAATTTACATCACTCCATCTGCAATCGCCCATTTACCCATAATAAGTCCCACTCTTTATGCCCTACTCTATTCCATATGCTCTGCCTATAACAAGTGCTCATGCCACACTGAGGAACGGACTTTTAACCTCACCTCGATATGCCCTACTCACCATTGTTGATTCCACAGACGTGGTGATCAGGAGTAATGATCATGTCACAAGAATAGAAATATGCATCATCTATCACTCCTCTTGCCACAGAAGATTAAAAACTATGCCCATGCTACACTCAATCTACACCGACTAATCAACTCAATGATACAAGTGCAACAATGTCCAGTCAATATTCCACCCCATACCGAATACTCCCACGACCCACAGTCGGAAGAAAGTCCCATTCTTGTCATTCTATGCCATTATTATATCTGTAACACATCCACTCTAGATTTGACTTATCCTCAGGAGGAAAGAAGTTGTCCAATCTCCATATATAACTGACAGTACTGTAATAGCGAGAGCAACTCAATTTGACAGGATTATTTTATAATCAATCATGATATTATCACGTTAATAAAGATTCAAAGCTAAGATGTCAAGACGAAATTTATTACAAATTTTACGGATAAGCATCTTTCGATCAAAAGATGAAGAAATGATAAAAATTCAACAATTTCATCTGAATTAACACCTATTACACACGACAATACCATTGTTCACACGTATTGTAACACGGCGCAGCAACACGTTGATGCGAGAGTGACGTCATTGTACTATAAAATCTTTAAACCGCAATAACTCGCGATCTAATTAAGATAGAGGCATGGGGATTTCACTATTGTATAACACGCAAGGTGAGAAGTGATAAAATCATAATTATTTGAATCTCATGGGAAGTCGTTTCTATAGTATACTACCCCTTTAAAAGACAAGTGAAATGATAGCATAAGGTCGCAACGCAGAATAATGAAAAGCTTGGAATGCTATTGGTCAATAAATCCGATAAATCCATTCATTGAATGATGACTTACTTTTAGATACTTTTGAAATATAATACTAATCTGCAAAATGTGCGCATTGTTCAAACACTTGTATGAATTGGTTGAATCCATTGTTCAATGATTGTAATGTAACGATCTAATGGTCGTAAATAGGTCACGTTTGAACAATGACATTACAAAATATGATAGGAGGTGATAGCAATGTCATTAAGATGGGAGGGGTCTCACCCCCTAAGATTTGTAAAATACGTCTTCGACCACATGGTTGATCCATAACGCCCACTCAGGCCCCAGTGGACCAACATTTGTGGTTGATCAATCATACATTAGCCAAATGAAATATTGGTCATGGACTAGGCCGGCAATTTCCAATGAGGGGAGATTAAACCTCTAAGTCTAAGGCCCACTAAAGTATAAAGATTTCTAGGGTGACCCGCAAAAACGCATTACCAATACCATAGCCTGAACCACCAGGGCACCAGTGACCAAACCACAGCCACAACCATAGTAGTGGAGTAATATTCTAATAACACCATCAGTGGCCTCATAGTAAACCGTAAAGTTTGCATCTGACACTGTCAGTCGTTCATGCTACGCCCGCAATAAGTTGCAAAGTCAACGCAGTATATGAAAAGTGAACAAAACCACCAAAACATGACAATTAAATGCATTGTGATTCGAAACACACAATTCATCGGCGACCCACAACGTTCCAATTTATTGCAAAGTTACTCACCATCGAATCAATAATATGATTTGATTCCATTAATGACATTCAATAATAAGTTGCTTTGAACGATTCGAACATTCATTATAAACAGAGTTTCAAGACCAAAAACACGCGTTGCCATAATGCTGCGAAAAATCGATTCACAATGTCTTCAAAAGGACGCAAGCACAGCGTAGATACGAATTACCGCTGTCCACGCCCCACGGCCCACATGCAACGAAAGGAAATCAATCTCAAGGGAATATCGTGGAATAACAGCAAATTAGGGCAGTATCCAAGAAGCCCGACCACCATCGCGGAATTCCGCGCGGAATTCCGTGGTAAAATTCCGCGCGGAATTCCGCGCGGAATCGACAGCGGAATCAAGGGCGGAAAATTCTGCGCGGAATTTTACCACAGAATCGTGGTCGGAAGATTCTTGGAGCGTTACCTAAAAGGCGGAACTAGTCAATGCTAAAATCGCAAATAGAAATAAAGCTGTATATACTAGGAGTGGGTAAATTTATTAATCAATATTCAATATCAATACAAAATATAATCTGAATCAAACGTCAATGTGCTATCGACTTCATAGGTGAATTTATCAATCATTAAAATTTAAATACGTGAAGAAATTCGGGAATAAATGCGCGTGCATCCTATCTGTAGACATCATTTCTTTGATACTGCTATGCGATCCTTTGTCTTTGCCTTGACACTGATTAAGTTGCCTTTACTCAGATTTTAAAACCCCATGAAAAAAAAGCAATATTCGCGCCGTGGGCCGAGAAAATTTTCCAGATTTCATCAAAAGGACCTGTTTTATTGCAATAGAAAATATGTATCGTAGATGCTGGTGTTTTATAACATGAACAGTAACACATATATAAATGATGACGAACGGATCCCCTACGTAGATCAATAGTAAATATACCATGCAAATCATAGCCACATCTATCTACGATATGTTATTATAGTTAGTGAGAAAATGGTCATATATTTGAAAGATAACACGTTGATAAAATGAACAATAATGAATTTCTTGAGGGATTTAACATGAAAACTAAAATGAGTGATGTTGTGAATAATACTGCGGAAATATAGCCACATCATATGATTCTTCATTAGATTTTATCTCCTAGAATTATTAATATTTCATCTCATTAATTTCACTTTTCCTAGCATGTGGTGCAATGCACATATTGCACAACGATAATCATCAAAATGCTTGTCCTAATCCCGCAAATGGAATTTGAATCACGCATTAAACTCCGTATTGTTAAAATCCACAGCAACGCGGAGTTTTATGAATGGTTTCAACTGCATGCGGTGCACCGCGCTGTCTGAAAAGCTGGAACATTATAAACATCAAGTCACGCGCATCACGCTGCCCGGGAGGAATACGCGAATTCTCGATAGTCCGAACCAGCACAACCAGCACAACCAGCACAATCTGACCCATCGCAAAGGAGTCCACCCGGGCGCCTATTTTCGAGCAAGGAACAACCCGAATTCTGCACTGTAGTATCGTTTTAATCACGTCGATTTGTGCAATAGGATTACCAACCAAATAGTAATCACTGATCCGATCTAATTCTAAGATGGGTTATTGATGGGTTATTATTTAAACTGTAATGTTGCGAAATCAATGAAAAAATGACGAATATGACAGTGCGTGGTCCAAGATTTCATGACATAAATCAACCTGCAGGTACAGTATAATCAAGAAATGAAAGTATGAAGAATATTACGTCCATGTCAAGTGCGACAAAATAATGCCTCTAAGGTCGCTCAGTTCATTTATTTGCATATAAGCATATAGCTCATTGACTTTCCTGACGACTCAAGGGAAAATGAAAATACAGTTTGGGAAGGTTAACTATTGTGACACGGTTGATAACTTCAGATCAAATTTCAGTACATTCGCACCAGGCAGTAGTATAGATAAAGCAGTAGTATAGATAAGAATAATATGATCCACTTATTTCAGTCCTTAATACCTTAAGGTTTATTTATAAAGGTTGTAATTTGGGGATTTTTCAGAAAAATTCCCATTTTTTCACACACTATGAAAGTTCGAAATGACGTCATTATCATATGTTAACAAGAGTAATGACTTGAAAAATCCCCACATTTTCAACTTACCAAAATTTGAAACACCGAAATTTTATCCCAAATTAATACTCCTCCTAAGGTAGATAAGTTACGCATAAGAAGCAAATATCCAATTACAATTAAGAATTTTCTTGCAAAATTTTGGAAAACGAAGTCGAGAGGTAGTTACTTCAAACAAAATCAGAAAATCAAACAAAGAAAAAACAAACAATCTAAGGTGCAAATAATATCGAGCATTGGCTCGATAATTTGCTCTGAATGTTCAGAATGTTGTATGTTCTGGAAAGTTAAAATGTTCATCGATTTTGGTTGGCTGCTGCAAAGGTGCAACACTCTTTATCCCTTTGGAGATGACCGATCAAATGATGATTGTTAGGACGTGTAGTCCTTGAAGCACCGAGCTGTGGCGCGTAATAAGTCTGCCACAGTGGCCCTTGAAATGACTCCGCGAGCTGAGTTTCTTGTTGCGAAAACAGATTGTCTGAGTGCAGGGCCACTGTAAATGTCAGCTACGATTCAAACGCTATCCATTTGTAGTGCCTGGAGGTGTAGCTTCACGCCCCCTCAGACCCCACCCTCTCAAAACTCCCTGGACCCCATTCCTGAAACCATCCAGCACAAACTTCCTAAACCTCCGGTTAGTCAGCGAGTAGAGGATGGGGTTAGCGAAGGTACTGATGGGCATGAAGGCGAAGGTCAGACTATCGAGTCCTTGTCCTGTATCCAGGCTCAACAGAGCACCCAGACCTCGAGCTACGAAGGGTGCCCAGCTGAGAATGAAGGCCCCTGAGAGTAGGAAGGTGAGAGTGATGCCCTTCATGCAATCCCTCTTCCTGCTGGCTCTCCTGAAGGCGATACCGCAGATCAGCAGGTTGACGAGGGATATTCCAAGCAGGGGTAGCCCTACTACCAGAACTACCAGGGCTACAAATACTTCCTGAGAAGATTCGATCAGGAAGGCAGGATAACAATTCCCCAAATAGGAGTAAAAGTGCACCTCTGAGCCGTAGAATCCTATGAAAACAGCAGGAACAGCTGCTCCGATAGTCCATATGAGCCCGCAGAGTATGGTTGCAGAACGGGGTCTCAGAGTGCGGGTGGGGGAGGAGAACAGGAGGAGGCGATGGAGGGTTATACTCAGAGTGAAGAGGGAGTTAGCCGTTCCAGGGATGTACACAAGGAAACCCTGCACCCAACACCATCCCTTCCCTAGCACCCAGCTCCTTACGAAGAACATCAGCCACGCCGGGAACACGAAGACTACCTAGCAAGAGATATTCATGTTGGAAAATAATTCTGATTGATAGATAGCAAGCAGCTCTTGAGCAGTAAGAAGAAAAGTTTTAATTATATTGAAATTTTATAGGGGGCGAGAATTTGTTTTTTTCACCGTAAATTCCCCAAATTTTGTTCCCCATGAATGTACATAAGATACCTGGTAGAAAGCGTCAGCTGCAGCTAGATTCAAGATGAAGGTCAGTGAGACAGCATCCACTTTGAGAGCTTGATGACGGGTAGCTCCCCATATAACGATCATGTTGCCCCAATAAACCCAGGAGGAGGATGAGGGAAAACCAGAGGGAGAGGGGAAGAGATTCAGATGGTGCCAAGGTTAAGGTGGAGTTGATGGGATCCATGTCATCAATGTCATTGAGGGTGGAATTGGGAAGCCATCAGCTCACCAAGATAGAGTCTGCTAGGTCCAGTGGCGAATCAGAAACTACAGAAAGAGGTTGCAAATTGAGACCTATAATACCCTCTGTATTATGGTATTTGAAACCACGTCAATATACCGGTATAATAGGTACCTTACGAGATATATTTAAAAGGTACGAAATTTGGGGATTTTTCGAAAAAATCCCCATATTTTCGTTCCCCCAAAATTTCGATCCCCAAAATTATTTCCCCCAAATTAGTTAATTGCGGGTTTGTGATTTGACTAACAGTGCATAAAATATGGAATTCCCAGACAAATTTCAATAAGTATATCAGTGCAGAAGATTTCAAAATAGGGTGGCCCAAAAAACATGTAACATTTTTAAAACTTAATAACTTTTTCTGTGTTTGGAGTTTCTGACTGAAATTCTGGGATGTCAAAGAAATGTGTTGTAAGTTTCTGCACAAAAAATTTGAAATTTCTATCTCAAAAAATGTCCAAGTTTTCAACGAAATACTGGGTTTTTCCGATTTTTGAGACACGAAAAACTGGTTTTTTCAACTTCTAAAACTCTAAAATTCACCAAAATTTGGAGTAATGTTGTGCGACATTTGCCTGACATATTCTGAAAATTTCATTCAGTTTGCTCAAAAAACCTCGGAGATATGTGCAATTTTGCAACACAAAAAAGTGACCATATGCAAGGTCACATTCCATGATGAGATAAACATGATGTTTATTTACCACTGATTCACAGATTGTGCTTGTTTAGCCCGGTTTGCATTGTTTCGTGTATATCAATGAAAATTTCGCTTATTCAGGCATTTTCAGAGCATCATGGAACTGGAGATGAAATCCATTTTATCCCGAGTCTATGCAGAAATATGACCGAAAACCGGTTTTGGCAGTTTTCTTTTTATAACTCGGGAATTTTTTGAGCTAGACACTTCAAATTTTCGGTGCAAAAAACTTACAACCCATACCTATGACATCTCAGAATTTCATGAAGAAACTCCTTACACAAGAAAAAGTTATTAAGTTTTTTAAAATGTTACATGTTTTTTTGGGCCACCCGGTATCTAAATGCAGTTATTCCAAATAAAACCTTCTACACTCGACTCCGATGAAAGGGATCTTGTACTGGAAATTTACTACATCGATCACCTCAGTGATATTGGCCTTTCTGAAGTTCGGATTTATTCCCAAAAGCTACCTTATTTTATCAAATTTGAAAAAAGGCGAAAATCGCCTAATTTAATTTGGGGAACGAAATTTGGGGATTTTCGAAAAAAATCCCCATATTTTTGAACCCCCAAAATTTCGATCCCCGGAATTATTGTCCCATGTTATTTCATCTTGTAAGGTAGTGCCAGGTGGTCGTTTAACCTTTCAAAAGGTCGAGCTAAGTAAAATGTACTCAGCTTGATATATCAGTATTTCATGTACGAATGATAGGCACAGATCATCCGGCAATATGATATTCCTAGATCATTTTGACGATTATTTATTCTATGAATTGACTGTAATGCGCCATAAAATTAATAAAATTGTTTGACTGAAAAAAATGTTTGACTGATGAATAAAAAATAGAAGTAACTCAGTTACTATAAAAATCGTGTATTATTAAAACATGATGAAACAGGATTATTTCAGACTTTGGGTTATTACGTCATAATCATATATCATATATTTCTAGAAAACTCCAGGAGGATTAAGTTACTGAAAAACCTCTGCTGAGTCGGTGATCACATTGCAAGACTTCCGCAAGAGTAGATACATCCTTACAACCATACGTGAACCATTCTCCTATATCTTGTACTGGATATAAAACTACAAATTAGCCTCATCACTATAGACACTTCCTTACAACCGTGGTTAACCACTCCATGATACCCTGTAGTGTAGATACTGTAATCAAGATACTGTAGTATTGTGAGAGGGATGCACAATGGGTGAACTACGTTGGTCCGCACTTTCGTTTAGGTTTACTCAATGACAACCACCATCTTCCAAACCATATCATAGCCGTATTGTGACACTGCTAATTCACAAATTCACAAAATATATCTTAAACCTCTCAATGTTATGGCTTTCTGTTAAAACCCTAGACAACCCATTCAGTATAGCTGATAACCCAAACATATTGCTTACAACCACTCTAAAAGTTAAATACTATATTCCTACCTAGCGAATATCAAATATTCTAAAATTGATAATGGGAAAGTATGATCTAAATATCTATGAAGCTAACCAGCTAACATTCCCCTCTTTTCAATAAATTTGTCTCCTGACAAAAATCTAATAACATTAACCTTAATGAAAAAGAATTACCATTCATCCCAAAAAATTATCTTTTATTGATACGAGTCAAATGCATCAGAAGGGCCACATCCTTAGATAATAAACTCAATCGATAACCAATCGATCATAAACGTTTAGATGGAAATTAGCTATCACATTCTTATCCACACGTGTTATCATTACCATAAAATCATACCATCATTCCATACTTCCTTAATCAGGCGACCACTTCCGAACGCCATTCGATAAAACTAGATCGAAGTCAAATACTGACTGGAAGTATTATTAAAACTATAAACATCTTCACGCTTCTAAATTTACCCTTACAAAACGCGCTCCACATCATTTCATTCATACTTTTCGCAATCACAGCATTGTAGTACAGTCAAATCTGGCAAAAAATAGCCAAAAAAGTGGACAAATTCGACTCCAAGCGATTTTGCGTGGTTTCCATGGTTTTTTGCATGAAAAATCGATCTAGCAACTTTCCACACCTCTCCGAGTTGTGGAAAGTGCCGAAAAATCGATTTTTAGCCGAGGTGCAGCCGACTGATATGTAAAAAAATCGTATCTCGGCTCAGGAAGGTCGTAGAGACTTCATCTTGGGCGGAAAATGTGCGCAATGGCCATGTTTATATACGACTTGTTCATAAACATATGCTCTAAAATACTCAGGAACCGAGTTATGGGCCAAAAACCATTTTGGGGCACCCGCATGGCCTAATATTTAGGCTAAATATTTAGGCTATTTCGATATCTTGGCTCAGGAAGGTCGTAGAGACTTCTTCTTGGGTGGAAAATGTGCGCAATGGCCATGTTTATATACGACTTGTCGATAAACATATGCTCTGAAATGCTCAAAAACCGAGTTATGGGCCAAAAACCATTTTTGGGGCACCCACATGGCCTAATTTAGAGTATTTCGGTATCTTGGCTCAGGAAGGTCGTAGAGACTTCATCTTGGGTGGAAAATGTGCGCAATGGCCATTTTTATATACGACTTGTTGATAAACATATGCTCTAAAATGCTCACAAACTGAGTTATGGGCCCATAATCATTTATGAGGCACCCTCACGGTTTAACGCAGGGTATTTCAGTATTTCGGTGCCTTGCCTCTTGGCTCAGGAAACATGCAGATATTTGGTTTTCGAGTTTTGGGTTGTGTGTGCGCAGTTTATTGACAACTTTTAAACAAACTTGCACCATAAAATGTTCGAAGGCCAAATTATGGGCCAAAACTGGTCTCAGGACACCCATGACGGCGAACTCCATGCCTCAGCCAAGGAAGGTCGCAGAGAATTCATTTTCGGTGTGAAAATGTGCGCAATGTTTATATACGACTTGTTAATAAACATATAATGCTATAGATTGCTCACAAACTGAGTTATGGGCCCATAACCATTTTTGGGCACCCTCATGGTTTAATTCAGGGTATTTTGGCGTCTTGACTCAGTAAAGCCGTAGATATTTTGATTTGGGTTGGCCCATATATATTGGTTCGCAGCCTTGGCATTCGACTCCTACTAGACTCAAACCGAATTTTTGAGTCAAGGTTGTTAAATACGTATTTTTCAAAAATACGTCAAAAAGTACAATACGTATTTTTTGGCAGAAACTGCCGTACTTTTTCGGCTACAATTTTGAAATTTTGCTCAAACTTCGATTAAACGGCATTGTCTGAATATATTGGTCGCGCGCGCACTCGAAATGTTAACGATACAATCGTTTTACTATATTCGGTAGCTCATGCGCGCGTACTTTTTCACGTATTTAACAACCCCTATTCAGAATCTGTGTTGTTATTTTCAAGTCACGTATTGTGAGAAAAATACGCGTATTTTTCTTCAAAGGCCAATAGGTCGTACTTTTTGGCGATTTTTTCACGGATTTAACATCCCGGTTTTGAGTTGTTGGTATTCCAGAGCAAATCTTTATGAGCAAATCATGACGTATATAAGAAACATGACCATTGCATAATGCATATAGTTTTCACACCGAAAATGAATTTTCTAAGACCTTCCTTAGCTGAAGCATGGAATTCACCTCATGGGTGTCCTGAGACCAGTTTTGGCTCATAATTCGGCCTTCGAACATTTTATGGTGCAAGTTTGTTTAAAAGTTGTCAATAAACTGCGCACACACAACCCAAAACTCCAAAACCAAATATCTGCATGTTTCCTGAGCCAAGAGGCAAGGCACCGAAATACTGAAATACCCTGCGTTAAACCGTGAGGGTGCCTCATAAATGATTATGGGCCCATAACTCAGTTTGTGAGCATTTTAGAGCATATGTTTATCAACAAGTCGTATATAAAAATGGCCATTGCGCACATTTTTCCACCCAAGATGAAGTCTCTACGACCTTCCTGAGCCAAGATACCGAAATACTCTAAATTAGGCCATGGGTGCCCCAAAATGGTTTTTGGCCCATAACTCGGTTTGTGAGCATTTCAGAGCATATGTTTATTGACAAGTCGTATATAAACATGGCCATTGCGCACATTTTCCACCCAAGAAGAAGTCTCTACGACCTTCCTGAGCCAAGATATCGAAATAGCCTAAATTAGGCCATGGTGCCCCAAAAATGGTTTTTGGCCCATAACTCGGTTCCTGAGTATTTCAGAGCATTTGTCTATTAACAATTGTACATAAACATGCTCATTGCGCACATTTTCCGCCCAAGATGAAGTCTCTACGACCCTCCTGAGCCAAGATATCGAAATAGCCTAAATTAGGCCATGTGGGTGCCCCAAAAATGGTTTTTGGCCCATAACTCAGTTTGTGAGCATTTTAGAGCATATATTTATGTACAAGTCGTATATAAACATGGCCATTGCGCACATTTTCCGCCCAAGTTGAAGTCTCTACGACCTTCCTGAGCCGAGATACGATTTTTTACATATCAGTCGGCTGCGCCTCGGCTAAAAATCGATTTTTCGGCACTTTCCACAACTCGGAGAGATGTGGAAAGTTGCTAGATCGATTTTTCATGCAAAAAACCATGGAAACCACGCAAAATCGCTTGGAGTCGAATTTGTCCACTTTTAAATCCAATTTTGACTGTACTATTGGGGAAAAATCAGGGAAGGCCAATTCCCAATAAATATGTACGACAAATCTACATCCGTACCCAGGATGAGTTTCTCCAGCAATGCTGCGGCCAAATCTATAAAACCAAAAAATAGCCTAGCTTAAATTGCCATACTCAAACTCTACTCTCAAATCTCAACACTGGTAGATAACACGCGAACTTCTGAAGCAGGGACGTCTTCACACTGTCTCCATCATTCTCGTACTCTCTAACTCGTTGTTCCTGTCCCGCTCCATAAACTAGCACCGTCGGCTGTCGTGATTAGCTCCATCTCTGTGGCATCCTCGTCTGCATGACACTGTGAACCTATCGTCGCCCTTAGCTGTGAACCAGAGACCAGGCACTACATTGCCTCCATAGGGAACTGACTTCAGTTTCAGGTATCCAACCACCCTGCACATGCACTTGGAACTATCCAAAGTGCCAGTTATACACTAATACATAAGGAAATCCACTAGACACTGGGAATTGCCCACAAGTGCTAATCCAACCGGAAATCCACTTGACACTGGGAATTGTCCTCAAGTGCTAATCCATCCCGGAAATAAACTGGGAACAGTCAACAGTCCCAAAAGTGGCTCTTTATTCGGAAATTTCACTGGGAACTGTCCCTCAAGAACCATTCCGTCTGTGAATCCATTGGGAACAGTCCAAAAGATCAAATCCGTCCTACATGTGCACTGGGAACAGTCCGCTAGTGCTGGGCGATTCCCAATCTGGACATCCAATATTCGAATGGGAGCAGTCCTCACTCCTCAAGTGTAAAACGATTTCAACATAAGCTTCCACTGCAGGCTGGTCGAATACTATCCTCCAGTCCGACTTTGGTAATCGGTACGTCTAGACCACTATGACCAGAAACAAAATCCCAAAAATCAAAACCAATCAACATAACTACCAAATTTTAAAGCGGTAGGTCGTTTACTGTAATCTAATAGCCATCACAACAAACACATTCCAAAGCCAAACAATTGCCATCAAACAAAAACCCAATGAAAGTGTAAATGTTGCAAAAATGCAACCAAACAGTATCGCGCCACTGTGACAGGGAATCACAATGGGTGCACTACGTTGGTCCGCACTTTCGTTTAGGTTTACTCAATGACAACCACCATCTTCCAAACCATATCATAGCCGTATTGTGACACTGCTAATTCACAAATTCACAAAATATATCTTAAACCTCTCAATGTTATGGCTTTCTGTTAAAACCCTAGACAACCCATTCAGTATAGCTGATAACCCAAACATATTGCTTACAACCACTCTAAAAGTTAAATACTATATTCCCACCTAGCGAATATCAAATATTCTAAAATTGATAATGGGAAAGTATGATCTAAATATCTATGAAGCTAACCAGCTAACAGTATAGATACCTCCCTACAATTAATACACCACTATACCTTGTGTAGATACGTCCTTAAAACCACAAGTAAACCACTCTCCTATATCTTGAAGTGGATATACTTCTTTACAACTACAAATTAACCACATCACTAAAGACACTTCCTTACAACAAGTTGACCACACCATCATACCTTGTAGTCTAGATAATTCCCTGCAACCACGAGTAAACCACTCCTCTATACCTTGTGTCAGCATACCAAGTTTTCTGACAAAATAATGATTATTAGGGGAGCACAATGCAAATTTTTTGTACGCATGGACATTCTGATTCGGTTTAATAGGTACAGGCAGAAATAACGCGCAGCATAACGAGCGTCCGCAGCTCAAACCAAAATGATGGCTTTCTTGATACTAACATTTTCCAGGAGAATCAGTCGAATTACTGGTCACATTCCATATATTATTTATTGTTCTCTATTGTAACGTTTTTCTACTTGATGATTATTCATTAACTGTAGATTTTATGACGTAACCCTCCATCTTTCGACTTCCTGAGAGCTTTAGGGTAAAATCAGGATAAGGACCAAGCGGCCATCCCCAAATGCAAGTTTATATCTTTTGACAGCAAGTTCTTGTTGTGAATACCCTATCCTGCCATGATGTATTCATGATGACCGTCATGAAAATGGAAATAAAATACGGGATTGCAGATCATCTAAAATTCAAATAAATCACCAATACCAAACTATATTAACCTATATGATTGTCCAGCACCACTCATTCAGTCATTCACTCAGCCTGTTCAGCTTTCCTCAAGCACAGCGTTAGAGGGACAGCTTACCAAGGGACCAAGGTAGTCAATGTTCGGAGGGGCGCCCCAGCTCGAAAGGCCTTCATATAAACACCTGGTACCCGATAAGGGGTTCTATTAGACTCGACGTGCAGCCAGGTGGGTTCCAGTAGAACTCTCCGCGGTTGGAAAGTTGCCATCACACCCCGAAAAGGGGTAGTGAGGGTCTATAAATAATCCACCAAAAACAAACAAAAAAAGACTGCCGCAGAGAGTTGGATGTGACGTCAAGATAAGGGGCAGGTAATGGTTAGAGTGGTAGTTAGTGGTAGAGTGGTAGTTAGAGTGGCAGTTAGAGTGGTAGTATCTATTCTATACATGTCGGAGCAAGATAAGGGGCAGGTAAAGGTTGGAGTGGTAGTGTCTATTTTTTACGTGTCGGAGCGGTGAATATCGCAACTTTAAACTATACGTACTCGAGAGATTGAAGTTTAAACGATATAATCCAAAGTCTTATCTATAATGGTGTATGGGTATATAGAAAACATAGAATAAATGTTGGATATCGATTTTTTGAATTTAAGGATCAGAGTGGAGAGGGAAGAGACTAAACTGTGAATCATCAGCGGTTACCTTGCAGCTGCAACGTCCCCCCTGACACGAGATAATTTTAATCAGAAGCTTTCGAAAATCTTGTGATTATCATCGTCAGCTGAGATTGAAGTATGGAGATGCGTTTCAATACGAGTGATTGATGTATTGAATGTTGTCAAGGGAGGGTGAAGGGTGTCGGGTGGGTGGCAGCTGAAGAAGTGGAATCCTGAGTCTGTGGGTTTAAAGATGACAGAAATTCTAGGGGGATATTTCAACTTATAACACTAATCAATGAATTATTATGATTTAGGTGGGAGTAAAGTACAATTACTTTTTATTCTGCAATCGTGTATTCAATGTATACTAGATACCTACACTTAAGACTTCACTCCAAAGGTTTGTCTGGCGGTTGTGTTTAATATCAGATATTAATGTTAATATCAACTAATCAATGAATGTAAAACGAACATCAATTGGGCCATAATGCACAGTGCACACGAGCTCATCTATCTACAACCGGCTCAGTGCTCACTGCTTATTTCCTTATACGGAACATCGAGGAAGTGATTCATCAATAAAGGCTAACAATATCAAACTAACACGGATCAAATCAAATTAGCGCAAATCTCCCGTTGATTAGAAATTGGCCGGCAATCGGCATGATCACAAGACCAAAATTTTCAATTGGCGGAGAATAATATTACTGAAACCGTAACACCAACAAATATATCATGATTACGACCTGGCGTGGCGCTTTTTCAAATGTTAATAACGCAGTACGCACATTATATTGCTCCAAATAGCCGAGCAATCAGCGAATTGAACGTTGCACTCCGCATCTTTACGAGCTAAGCTGTTGGGGGCAAAGCTCCGTTAAATCACGCTGATGGTGTGGAACTCTTTGAGAGCATCTATAAGGATCTATATAATAATTGAGACAGGTTGTTATAAGTACTACAGATAACAAGTACGTGATTTACTGACAAATGGAGATGATATGCCGTGATTTTTGCAATTTTTTCTCCCTAAGGGTTTTTAGATAAAAGCCAATATCAAAACAAAAAAGAAATAAACGAATCAACCGAGTGAGTGATGGAGTGGATGAGTAAGTAAGTGAGTGATTGAGTGTATGTGGGGTTAAGTGAATTGGTTTGCAAATTTTATTGAACTGCTATGGCCTAAGATTAATATATTTTATAAATTAACTTTTGATTGGATAACGCCATATATTTTAGAATTGAGATTAAAGCTCTTACTTCAAATGACAGATTTATGGTCCCATGAAAACCTTAGCAATTGATTGATATTGACCCGTAGCGTTCGTAGCTCACTGATTTTTATCTAAACGGTTAGATTTTGTTAGAGACAGAATTTTAGCACCAGCTACGGGCTTAATAACCGCAAATAAATAATTATTCAGTAAAGTATTCAAAGCAGATCTTGTACTGTGGACATGATTTAATGCGCTGTACCTGTTAATACAGAACTTACCTGTGCACCAAATTGAATCCCAATCATCAGAAAAATCCTAGTCGATGTGTTTCTCTTTGAGGATGTAACTACGATCATACATCAAAGCCTGAATGCCTTTGTAACAAGGAGCGCACATAGTACATGTGCGCTCCTTGAAGCTTCTCTTGCTAAGTCAGAACAAGCACCTAATACCTTGAAGGTTCTCTTGCTTAGAGGGTTAACATAGAAGTCAGAACACACACAATCCAATGTCTTATCTATAGAGGTGTATGGGTAAACTACAAACATAACAAAATACTGCATATCGATTTTCTAATTCAAGGATTGACATGAGAGGCGGAAGAGACTAAACTGTGAATCATCAGCGGTTACCCTACAGTTGTAAGGTCTCCTGCCATCTGCGATGTAGGTGTACCATCAGCAGGTGACAAAGGGAAACGGAGGGGTTTCGGCCCACGTACCTCACAGCTTACAACTGCAAGGCTGGGCCACCCAGGACTCCGGATTCTGAGCAACACAGTTTAGAGGGAAGGGTAGAAAAAGAAAGAGTTCAGTAGAGGTGAAAGATCAATGATTGCTATAATTGTGTGGAATATCTTAATATAAAGCTATTAAAACCTGAATTTGAACGTTGAAATAAAGGAGGTTGCAGGCATCTGCCTGTCCAGCCCCACATTCAGTCCCAGGCTAATCATACAGAAAGTTATTTGAGGTCAGCAACAAGCTGCATAACTAACCAGTACAGAATGTGAAGAACCTCGCGTGCCAATACCTAAACAAATTGATCTAAAATTGTACTGTTATCTAAAATTGCATATTTTGAAAACTAAGCTATTCTTATTAAGGCAACGTTTAATAATGTCTACAAGATTGAGTTACTATATCCTCTTTCAATCAGTTTTGGAAAACTTTTAAGATTGAAAGGAAAGTTTCAAATTCAGTACAAATGTTAGCATACCTAAGGATTTGACTATAGAATACATTATGGCCTACTTCTAGAGGGATATTACTCTGTGGAAATGTTAAGGAAACTACAGAGAAATTAAAGTCATCGGTCTTGTTATATACAGACAATAACCTTGCTTGTTGGATAGAAATGTTGAGGTCCAGGTAGTTCACGTTCTTGTTGTCATTACCTGACCTCTCCATTTCAAGAGAAGGATGATAGATTTGTTTGATGAGATTCAAAGTTGAGATAATTAGTGGTAATAAGATCATCGACAAGCGTCGTGTTTTAGAAAGAATCTTAGCTAGGAGAACTTTTTAGATTTTAAAAGATTAAGCATGAAGTTAAACTCTCGTTTAGCGAGAGTGAGATCCGCGATGGGGATCCCGATCGCATATCTACCATCTGCTCGGGCTGATTTTGTTGATTGGATTCTAATCAGTTGATTTGGAACGTTGACTGTATACACCCCGTCCGTTTATTGGATTCCAATTCTATCTGTTCATCGGATTCCAATCACAAACCACAGTCATTTAAGCATTTCCCTACATTCCTAACAATGATAAAATGTTCTTGATCTGATGTTGCTTTATCGAGCCCCATCTCCTAATCCATTTTTTCTAAAACTTTTGCTCCCCTTTCTATTTCCCCCAATCCCACTCAGTGATATTCACCCTGCTCACAGGAAGTCTCATCTACGGCATTTCTTCCTATACTGGGTTCACTGGACGAAGCAAAGGAGACACGAAAAGGAAGAAAAGGAGCAGGAAATGAAGAGGAAATTCCTAATGCAGCAGTGCCTTGCTGCTGCAGCGGGTAAGAGAAATTCCTATGCACTAACTGCATCCTAACTTCTAAAAGTATGCCCAAACTACTGAAGCCCAACTATAATGTCAAACCATGATTTAACTATGCCCGAACTAAAACACAAACCTTCGGTCATATTTTCCATTCTTGCTGCTCAAAAATGTTAAATTTCACAATACTTTGCCCCTGCAGAAGTTTCCAAGCAACTGGATTCTGGTGATACAGCTACTCCTGATGACCAACAGCACCTCCATACGATAGGAACCAAGTACCATAAATCTAGTAAACGTCTGGGAATTAACTTCGATAAGAGACCTGTCACCACAGCTAAATGTCCCGAGGAAAGATCAACCGAAGGTCAGTTGATATTTTATCTTCAATTTTGTTAATTCTCCATTTCTTTTAAAGGAAGAAAATTGTTCGTGTTTGAAGTCACTGTTTTCTTGGTTCAACTTTCTATATATCAAATTACTTATGCAATTACCATGAACATAATCATTAATTCAAATTGCAGAACCAACAGCTACCATCCCAAAACCCAGACAACATCCCCTCCCTAATCCCAGACAAGATTCCCTCCCAAATCCGAGACAAGATCCCATCCCAATCCCTCACAATCCGTGGGAAAGTCCTCTTGGCACTGCTCCTATGCAGAGGCGGGCAGTGTTGATTGAGCCCAAGCAACCTAAAGTACCTGCTGCACTGAGAGGTATGGAATTGCTTCAATCTCCGGCTGTAATTCTGTCTTGGATTTAATTAAATGAAGGTTACAACTTAGGCGGGCTTGCAATTGTGACACTGTGACAAATTTTAAAGCGGCGCGAAATCCAAACAATAAAACAGGGGTCAAACAACTTTTTTCAGCACTGTGTGTGTTGCGCGCGCGGCGCGCGTGAACACAATTTTAGTTCATTTTTGTCCACGCGCCAGCCATTTGGCATTTTTGTGAGAAGTGGCAAATTTTACTCCATGACATAGTAGCTTTGAACTTATGTACAGCGTTGAATGAATGATTGTGACTCAAGTTAATTGACTGAAGTTCATTCTGAGCTGAATCTTGGTCATACTGGGCGTGTCTGGGCCGTGACACCAGGTACCTATGTGGCATTCGATAACAGCGATGCATTGTTAATTGCTGGTAACTGATAGATGATTTCTGACTGATCTTCTCAGTCCATGTAGATCGGTAATGGCAGAGTTGTGGCTGCAACTCACTGTATGATTGAGTTAACAGGGATGGAAGAGCGAGCTCGATTGAGAAGGGAGCGACAAGAGGAAATACAGCGCCGAAAAGAAGAGAAGAAGATGCAGGCCGAACTGGCGAAGGTCGAGGACGAGAAAAGGAAGGCCGAAGAGGAACGCCAGTTGAAACTTGCGGAAAAAGAGAAAAGATTGAAGGTTCGTGAACTGTCGCTATCTCAGCCCTTCCCATTTCTTCTTGTTTTTGTGATATTTTCATTCATCACTCGTAGTTATTACATGTTATTTTAGTATTTTGAGCAGTGACTTCCAGCACGGCAGTATGTTCTCGATCTAATTTCCTTGTGACCTATCAGCCTAATATCCCAAACAGGAACTGGTAAAAGCAAAGGAACTGGAGCGCCTCAAGCAGGAGGAAATTCAGTTAACGAAGGAAAAGATGCTGAAAGCAACCAACCACTACCACAACACGCTCAAGAAAAAGATCGTTTTTGGGAGCCTGAAAAAGCTCTGTGCGAAGGTAAAATCCTGATGCATTACTCTAACAAAGTTACAGAGATTGTCTCTCGGAATTAAAGAGCTCAATCCCCAATACAGCAATAGCAACATAAAATCGTGTATTCCTTTGCTGGACAAATAGAATCAACATTCAACGTGTTTTACTGCATATCAGCTCGAACAATACATACCTTCCAGCTACCTACTGTACGTATCCTCTAGCATTGGACTAGAGTACTAGCTTCACTAGTTACTTACCCTTTTCCAGAGTAAGGAAGACGCAGAAAAAGCTAACTCTCACTACCACAACACTCTGCTGGCTGAGTTCTGGAGAGCCTGGAAAACTAACCTTGAAATAAAGCTGCTGGAGAAGGAGGAGCAGGCCACCCAGTTCTACAGAGTTTCTTTGATACGACGTGCTTTCAATGGCTTCAAAAGGGTGAATGTTAATTTTGAAATGTAAGCGTGGTTCACAATTGCTCGAACCAATTCCTGGTCATTTATATCGCGTTATCTCCACTTTAATCAGATATTGATATCGCACGATTTCGTTCTCTATTATCTGATACCACGCCTATCAATACCACGTAGAGAAATGCCCGGGACTGCCTAAAATCTGACTAAGTTCCGGAAGTCTGGGACTAACTAACCTCTGTTTAACTCCGGCTAAGTTCCGGGTGTCCGGGACTGCCTCAAATAACCCTAACCCTAAACCCTGTTTAACCCATAATCTATCACAGAGTCTGACCCTGCAAGAAAGCTACACCCGCATCGCAGTTCGCCACTATAAACGCACTCTCCGTCTGAAAGTCCTTCGATCCTGGGCGGGGGAGGTTGAGTTGGGGAAAGAGAGGCGGGATCTCTTGGAGACACGCGCTGTCCAGATGGACAGAAGGTGGGCGTGATTTATACTTCATATTTCTTATTGAGAACCACGCCAGCACAAAGCGGTCGTTTTCAATCATGTTAATCGATAGTCAATCCATCGATCTCACGGCTATAATATGAAGTGTAATTCGAAAATTTCTTGCGTTTCAAGACGTGACAATGGATTTTTTCCAGTCACCGTATAATTGTTATGTTTCGCATTATAACTCTTTACACTCTGTGGTCTTTTACCGCGTTACTAATCATTTCGCCGCTTCAGGTCGTGTCTAAGGAACCACCTGTTGTCATGGAGACGCCTCACTCCCGAGTTAGTGCGGGAAAGAGAAGCAGAGTTGAGGAAGGCAAAGATGAGGAGCCTCATCCTGGATATCTTGCCGGATTATATGCCACCACAATCATGATATGTTTGAAGAAGGAGACCTATTTTTGATGCCTCAGTCCTGATATGTATAGTGAAGGAGGACTTTTATATAGACTACCCCAGTCCTGATATATTTGGTGAAGGAGCTCTATATCAATATCTGATTGGTGGAGGTTTTGTTCTAAAGATCATGGGCATTGTCATTTCCCAACATAGAATTGTGGCATTTCGTCTTTCAGTGTTTTTGTTTCATCTCTCATTGTCAACAGCTTTCTGAACCACGTCCAGTCATTAATAATGTTATAGTTGAGTTATGTGTTGATAATATGAGAATATGTTGTCAACCGCAGTCTTTCCTCAGCTTTTGTTGGATGCTCTCCATTTAATAACTATAGATTCTTGTTATGTGTACAGAAGAGGAAATGGTCTGATTCAGTGATTCACCCAAAGATAAACACTGGAAGCAAAGTTGAGCTGAATCAAGTGGTGTCAAAGTTTGAAGAGGATATTGCGGATATTGGAAGAGGACATTGTACATCATTGTCACATTTATAACTCTGGTCTCTGTCGTAGAATAGTCTTGTAGATTTTGCCTTGGTAACTTGGTCCATCTTTCAAATAAGGTTTTTATTTTAACCACAAAACCGTATATCTCTTTCAAATCTGTTGATTGAAAAGTTTTATTTCAAAATTTCAAGTACTTTTTATTAATCATTAATTTACTAACGACAAAATGACTTCATCATGATCGAATCTTGTGAATATTGTACATAATATAGTAGTGTGAGTATAATTTGAAACAATTTCCCAATACCCATTCGTAGTTACTTTAGCCAGTCCATAATATGATTTGAATTTTGATAGATTTTACAGAACTCGGTGGAAGATTTTGATAGATTTTACACAACTCGGTGAAAAACTTCCCTTGTGTTAACTTTATATTTAGCTTTATATGACAAAAACTCAAATTGCAAATGTGGAATATTCAGTCAGTTAATTCCACTTATATTAGAACGCCACTTGTCGGTGATTTCATTAAACTTGGAATATTAAAATATTTAGCACTGGTTGAAATGCAACACAATGTCACCGGAATGTGGGCTGACGTATGAAACTGTTATGTATTGTCTTGGTGCTGAAGAATAGGGAATTAAAATTTTCTGTCAGTCCCCCGATTGAAATATTGGAGAATTCTTGCGTTAAAATTGTAAATCTTTAGGGAATATTTTGTGGACGCGACTATCAGTAATAAAATCACCAGGACCATAGTAGTAAATAGATATATCTTCCAAAAAAACTTCCACAAATCAACTTAGGTGGCAAAGTCTCAAAGTCTAGAAGGTATTTTCTACCAATGAAAAAGCTGTACTAGCGAAAATCATTCGATAAAAGCATTATTTCTGCCAAGGAATGACATCCATTGATCTACATAGATAGCAACTAGCAAGTTATAAACTGTCTAGACTGGATTTTCCACCGACATTAATGCTTCACTGGCAATATTTGTTCAGAATTCATTCATATCTTTAAAGACAATATTGGAATACCGTAAGAACGTAATATTTATATACCAACACCATCATATTCATTCCTTTTAAATTCATCCTTAAAATTGCACCATGTTTATAGGTTGCTCATGATCACAACATTTCATTGGCTGATACTCAACTCATTCTGAAGGTCCCCCACCCCCACAGACTTCAGATATCCCTTCCCAGTTTCAACGCTCTGCTATGAAAAAGGTAAGATTTTCAAATCATACTTCGCAAGGGATGAATTACAAATAGATCGTTCTCATTGAAATATACGACATCCCTGCTTTTCTAGCGCCTTCGGGAACTTCGCTCGTTTCTGTCGCTGTCTTGAGAGGAAAGAATAGGGTTTTTTGAATTTTACAGGAAAACAAAGGAAAACTGGCGAATATCATTGGTTCAGTGGTTTCAGGCAAATATTATTCATGACCAGATACACTTCTATTAATTGACCACCCATGAGACATCTACGCCCAATAAAGGGCGAAAAAGGCAGTTTTTAAGCCGAAAAACGCGATTTTAACCCCCCATAACAGACAGAAAATGGCTGATTTCGGGATTCTGAAGTATGGTATGTCTTTCTTAGGTCGTCCATGGATGGCGTGCAAATTTGGGGGGGGGGGGATCCACCGGCCAACGGCCAACCGTCTTAAAATTTGCTGTTTCGGCCAGTTGGCCGTTTTTTTTCTTTTTTATCCCTGGTTTCGGCCAGAAGCATTATAGTCGAAAGTTGTGAGAGAAAAAGTTGTTATAATTTCTATAACTGACATTTTCCTGCTAATTTGATTGGTGGGGGGTGTCAAATGTGTCAGTCAAGGTCGTTGAAACAGTCGAAATTTGCCCTTGTGCTTGAAGAATGCCCAAGCTCCATACATAAATTATATAAATTGCTGTTTTATGTTGACGAAATCAAAGAAAGTAAGACCTGAAAGTAAGACCTGAAAGTAAGACCTGAAAGTTGCTGGTCAAGGATATTTAGTTTTAACCCTTGATAAGTTCTGAAAGCAGCATTTTCTTAGTTGGATCAAACTGTACTGACCTGCAAATTTTCATGAGTTAACTAGTAAGTTTATTAGGACGACCCCCTCCGGCCAGACACTGATCAAAATTCAGAAAATTCTCGGACATACTTGGACTTGGGATAATTATGGTTAAAAACATCATTATTTGGTTCTAGTGCACTCTCTGGAGATCAGTCACATGGGAAAAAGCAGTTTTCAGCCTTATTTTTGGTCCTTGTGGCCCATTATAGACGAAAAAGTCCATTATTAGCCCAAAAATGGGGGTTTTCGAGAGAATGTAAATCATGAAAATGGTCGAAATTCAAAATTCTGAAAGCAGCATTTTCTTAGTTAGGTCAAACTGTACTGACCTGCAAAATTTCATGAGTTAACTAGTAAGTTTAGTAGGAGGACCCCCCAGATACTGATCAAAATTCAGAAAATTCTCCGACATACTTGGACATGGGGAATACTCTGCGTAAAAATGCATCATTATTTGGTTCTAGTGCACTCTCTGGAAATCAGTCACATGGGATGGTCCTTGTGGCCAATTATAGACAAAAAAGTCCATTTTGAGCCCAAAAATGGGGGTTTTCAAGAGGCTGTAAATCGTGAAAATGGCCGAAATTCAAAATCCTGAAAGCAGCATTCTCTTAGTTGGATCAAACTGAGATTATGAAACTGAAATCATTCCTATAGTTAGCCGTTTGGAACATGAAGTTTTTTTCCTGGGCGTTACTTTATCAAATTTAAGGAAAATTTTTCCCTCAATTAAAACCCACTAACGTTACAAACGTTCACAAAAAAATGATTAAGTGCTTCACTCCCCATTACCACAACTAAGTATTAAAAAAGGCAGATAATTTTTGATTTCTTTTTGTAAGTTTAAATTTAAGTTTGTTTTTAATTTAATTTTTTCCGATTAAAATGTATATCCTTAAAAATTTTTCCCCCCCAAATTTCAAAATAAATTTGATACCATTTTGGGCGACCAAGAAATGACGACATGAAAGGTTGTTACAACATCATTTTACTTCCATGAAGAGTTGCAATGTACAACACGCTCTTTCTATTATTCATATCGCACTGACCCCAGAAGCACTGCTGCTCAAACACGCAATGTACCTTGTCAAAAGGAACTTAGAAATTGCGCAACCTATTTATAGGGAACTTTACTTACTGTAGCACGTGAAAGGTTATAGTGTTTTGAATATTTCGCATTATCTCAAACACCCCCTGTCATATATTTCAGTTTTCTGCTCTTTTTCTGATTTGTCCTCCTTTTTCCTCCGTTATGCTTTTTTTTAATTCTGAAGTTTTGAAACCAGTAACTCTGAGTTTCTTACCAAGATTCTATCGCAGTTTACTCACTGCTTCCTGAGCTCTAATAGGCTGAGGAAACCAGACGGAAATAGCAGCTTCTAACCAGTTACATCTCATAACCAGTCTGATTAACCAGTGCAACACTAACTGGGGTTTTGTGACTTCTACTTTTACCACGATGTTTTAGGTTTACTCACTCCTTCTTATGTTCGGGATGTCTATTTCGAAGCTGTTATAAACTGTTTATAATGGGTCGCAAAAAACAAAAATGCGTTCAAAATGACGTCATCATTAAAGTTTAAAAGTGAGGAATTGATGATGCTTGATCTCTTTTGAACGTTTTTGTGTCTCATAAAACTCCAATGTTTGTCTCCTCATATTAACGCTCGTTTTCTCGGAAAATATTGAAGAAAGGTTCGGCATAGGTGGGCGCCGGTAAAAAGCCAAACCGCTGTTGGCTAAATATAAACTACATTGAGACCCGAAACCATCATTATTATTCCTAGTGTAACGAAAATAATGAATAACCTATTCAATACGATATTCTGGTCTTATGATGTGTACTTTGCACGTCATATAAAATATTCGTTCCAAGCAGTGGTAGTAAAATGATGTTTTCATTTGTCTGGCAACCACATAGCATATAATATATCGAATCAAGCATTATGTAGTAATTTGGCGATCTTTATTAATAGTTTAATTTCTTACATAAACTGTGCATTTTCATGTCGACTTTTTTTTCCCTTGTCCCTCTTTGAGTAGATGGAGAAAAATTTTTTTTTTCTTTTTCTTTGTTCAATATTGACGATCCTCCCTCGTATTTAAGGTTATTGAATTTTTCCCCGGGCCCGGTCACCAACCTGCCCCGGTTCATTGCATTCCTTCCAAACGCTTTTTCAGTGAACTGTGAAATTTTTCTTTTTCTTCTCTGGATAAAAGTCCACTTGGGGGAAAAATATTTCTCTCAAAAATCCATTCATATATACCCTACAATTCAAAAAATATACAACTATAATTAGCATAATAATTGGACGGTTGACCGTGGAATTAACGCTGATATCTCTCGTGTGATGACAATGCCTGCCTAATCACAGAGCATCATCTTCCATTTTATACGCGCCACGCGCAATCACGAGAGACTGATTGGTGGTCGGGAGTGACGTCATTATCATAGTTTAGAATAGTGAGTTGATGAGATTCCAAGGCCAATTATAATTAAGATCGTGCGTGTGGAATTCATGTGTAGCATATATAATCTTCAATATCTGGTCTCCTATATCCCATTACAGGTTATATTTCATTTAATAGAATTCACTATCATAGTTGTCTTGCCATTTTGTGTATACACATAATTATTCATGTACATCGTAAAATTAAGCTTGAAATAATACTTATATTATGCGTTCAAATATGCGAACTATTCCATGTAATCTTAAGCGGTTTCTGCTATTCTTGAGGCTAAAAAGTAAAACGTACCGTGATTTTAGTATTTTTAGTTTAGCTGAGTCTCTGAAGGTATTGCTAATGTACGAGTGTGAGAGGGAAATCACAATGGGTGAACTACGTTGGTCCGCACTTTCGTTTAGGTTTACTCAATGACAACCACCATCTTCCAAACCATTTCATAACCGTATTGTGCCACTGCTAATTCACATATTCACAAAAATATATCTTAAACCTCTCAATGTTATGGCTTTCTGTTAAAAGCCCTGAACTACACATTCAGTATAGCTGATAACCCAAACATATTGCCTACAACCACCCTAAAAGTTAAATACTATATTCTCACCTAGCGAATAGCAAATATTCTAAAATTGATAATGGGAAAATATGATCTAAATATCTATGAAGCTAACCAGCTAACATTCCCCTCTTTTCAATAAATTTGTCTCCTGACAAAAATCTAATAACATTAACCTTAATGAAAAGAATTATTCATCCCAAAAATTATCTTTTATTGATACAGGTCAAATGCATCAGAAGGGCCACATCCTTAGATAAACTCAATCGATAACCAATCGATCATAAACGTTTAGATGGAAGTGGCTATCACATTCTTATCCACACGTGTTATCATTACCATAAAAATCATACCATCATTCCATACTTCCTTAATCAGGCGACCACTTCCGAACGCCATTCCGATAAAACTAGATCGAAGTCAAAATACTGACTGGAAGTATTATTAAAACTATAAACGTCTTCACGCTTCTCAATTTACCCTTACAAAACGCGCTCCACATCATTTCATTCATACTTTTCGCAATCACAGCATTGGAGAAAAATCAGGGAAGGCCAATTCCCAATAAATACGTACGACAAATCTACATCCGTACCCAGGATGAGTTTCTCCAGCAATGCTGCGGCCAAGTCTATAAAGCCAAAAAAATAGCCTAGCTTTAATTGCCATACTCAAACTCTACTCTCAAATCTCAACACTGGTAGATAACACGCGAACTTCTGAAGCAGGGACGTCTTCACACTGTCTCCATCATTCTCGTACTCTCTAACTCGTTGTTCCTGTCCCGCTCCATAATGCGCACCGTCGGCTGTCGTGATTAGCTCCATCTCTGTGGCATCCTCGTCTGCATGACACTGTGAACCTATCGTCACCCTTCATTGTGAACCAGAGACCAGACATTACACTGCCTCCATAGGGAACTGACTTCAGTTTCAGGTATCCAACCACCCTGCACATGCACTTGGAACTGTCCAAAGTGCCAGTTATACACTAATACATAAGGAAATCCACTGGACACTGGGAATTGTCCGCAAGTGCTAATCCATCCGGAAATCCACTAGACACTGGGAATTGTCCGCAAGTGCTAATCCATCCGGAAATCCACTAGACACTGGGAATTGTCCTCAAGTGCTAATCCATCCGGAAATCCACTAGACACTGGGAATTGTCCTCAAGTGCTAATCCAACCGGAAATCCACTAGACACTGGGAATTGTCCTCAAGTGCTAATCTATCCGGAAATCCACTAGACACTGGGAATTGTCCACAAGTGCTAATCCAACCGGAAATCCACTAGACACTGGGAATTGTCCGCTAGTGCTGGGCGATTCCCATCTGGAGATCCAATATTCGAATGGGAGCAGTCCTCACTCCTCAAAAACGATTTCAACATAAGCTTCCACTGCAGGCTGGCCAAATACTATCCTCCAGTCAGACTTTGGTAATCGGTACGTCTAGACCACTATGACCAGAAACAAAATCCCAAAAATCAAAACCAATCAACATAACTACCAAATCTTAAAGCGGCAGGTCGTTTACTGTAACCTAATAGCCATCAAAACAAACACATTCCAAAGCCAAACAATTGCCATCAAACGAAAACCCAATGAAAGTGTAAATGTTGCAAAAATACAACCAAACAGTATCGCGCCACTGTGAGAGGGAAATCACAATGGGTGAACTACGTTGGTCCGCACTTTCGTTTAGGTTTACTCAATGACAACCACCATCTTCCAAACCATTTCATAACCGTATTGTGCCACTGCTAATTCACATATTCACAAAATATATCTTAAACCTCTCAATGTTATGGCTTTCTGTTAAAAGCCTAGACTACACATTCAGTATAGCTGATAACCCAAACATATTGCCTACAACCACCCTAAAAGTTAAATACTATATTCTCACCTAGCGAATAGCAAATATTCTAAAATTGATAATGGGAAAATATGATCTAAATATCTATGAAGCTAACCAGCTATCATAGTTGTCTTGCCATTTTGTGTATACACATAATTATTCATGTACATCGTAAAATTAAGCTTGAAATAATACTTATATTATGCGTTCAAATATGCGAACTATTCCATGTAATCTTAAGCGGTTTCTGCTATTCTTGAGGCTAAAAAGTAAAACGTACCGTGATTTTAGTATTTTTAGTTTAGCTGAGTCTCTGAAGGTATTGCTAATGTACGAGTGATTTTCTTATTGCTGTGGAAATTTATGTTAAAAAAATAGATTGATAGCTGTTTTGCAGAACAGCTTATGCTCCGTCAAGTTCGATTCATTGGGTATCAACTATCAATCCACGGTCGGTGTTCGGGACCAACTTTACTTTCGATGAATTCTATCAGCGCACATGATGAATATTGAATGGCGAATTGAATTTACACACGTGATGAAAACATGTGCAAAAGCCCTCTACTTATTGTCTCGACTATGTGTTAGATTTCTGACGCTCTGTAAGGTGTTTTGATTTGCTGGAATCCACATAAGATCGTAAATACTGTTACCAAATTCGCGGCATGCCGGCATATCTCAATTCAGAGTGCTCAACAGACCGGAAACCCTTTCTGTTAACAGTTTGAGAATCGAGAGCTTGTCACTTTTTGAAAATATTCCAGGTCTCGGTAGATATACCTGTGGCTCATACAGGTCGGACGAATCATTTAGGTCGGAGTGGGACGCCAGGTAAATTATATGTACTTATGAAGGTAACTGTGGAGTTGGTAGGCAACTGGTTTATGAAGGCAGGAGTCAGGACGGAGGTGGTTTGGTATGACAATGATGGAAAATGTGCGCTTTCAACACTGTTCCATTGATAACACTTCACTTTATCAAAATTTCACATTATTTGACCTATGTTCCCTATAACTTACCTATTTACAGCTTCTGAACACTGCTTATTGTTTAAAAGCCCCAAAAAACAAAGTAAATTTACCACCTCCCAAGGTACGCTTAGATACTCCGCGCACGAAAAAATGCGGTTATTTTCAACAATGTGGCTGCGCGCACAATGTTAATGACGTCATTTCGAGCGCCTTTTTATTCTGAGCGCATATTAATAGGGCTTTTAACGGCAATGAATGTTAATTACCTCCCCTCAATATAGTAGGTACACGCCTTTCAGTGAGAAAGTTAAAAGATATTAACAATTAACATTGATCAATGAGAGAACATCTCTATAAGGAGAGATGGAGGCTGGGAGAGTGCCTACATTGTTCTGTTTCAGGGTGTGAAATCTTTTAAGTTTTTATTTCATGTTTATCCAAGTTGTACTTTACCTAATACCTATCTCCATGAATTTGCAAGTCTACAAGTACTTACTTTATTTGCAAAAATTCGGATCATACTCGCAGACTTTTTGCTGACTTGATATTCTATTGACAGGTTGTACTCGATTGCTCGGGTTATCACATATATTCATTACACTTCGCTTGCAGTTAAAAACCCTCGCATTACAAAATGCCTGGAAATGTTTACTGCCCTGTATGGGTTCTCCGCTCCCTATTGTTCAGTTGTTTATATATCGCTCTGAGAGGTGCCGTAACGTGCCGTTATTCAACACATGCCGAGCCTTTCGTTTCCCAATTTGTGACACATGGGGAGGCAACAAAATGATGTGTCGTGAATGCTCAAACTCCTGGCTAACCGGAGGGTTTTTGGGGGATAAGTTTCGACTTGGAGTGGATTTATAGTTGCCAGGCTCGAGAAATTGGAGATGCAGAGGTCGCCATTATCATGGTTTAGAATGCTGAGATGATGACGTAACATCGTGGTTTTTACATTTAGAATAGTTGACTGATTACGCCATTGTCAGAGTTTATTAGGGGGAATTGACAAAATTGAACCGCATATTTTCACTGGCATCTGGCGACAGTTAGAATCTGTTTCAGTATGCTACGGAATAATTCACCAGTAATTTACGTGGTTGAATGTGTTAAACATTGCTTGGACGAGCCGTTACTTTCTTACGTTAATTCTCTCTAGTATGGCGAATAAAGTATGTTATAACGCATCACGAAATTAACGGAATTTCATTTATTTGTAATAAAGCCTTGAGTAACGCATAGTTTTATCTTAGCGTTGTACTTTAGCGCTGCATTTTAGGTGACTGTATAGTCCGTACCGTATTTCAATGTATTGCTAATGTTTCCCTCCCCAGCGCACTTTTTAAAATTTTGACAGTACGTCAAGCCCCATCGCCCCATCAAGACCTGCTTTTCCAAACTTCGGATGTCAATTGTTTAAATTCTTCTGGTGTGGTATTTTATATATTTAGTGATCTCCAAACAGTCTAGAAGCACTGAGGTATGCTCTGGTTTCCTTCCTTCACAGTATTTTACAATTCACATAACCAGACCTGTAGTAATATTACAAGTCTGGTTATGTACTAATATTTTAAAAAACAGGAAAACAAGTTTAAAAAAAAAATTTTAAAAATGGAAAAAAATTTTTTTTAATTTTTGTAATAACGCCAAAAATTTTTTTAATCTCCCTATTTTTTTAATTTACATGAAATTACATGGGTTAAATTTTTGATTTGTTTTGTTATTACTTTAAAAACTCGTAAAATAATTAGCTTTTCGGGTTAAATTTTAAACCAAACCATAAAAAACTGCAAACCCTTTCTTTTTTAAAAAAATTTTCATGTTTTTTTTCCATTTTCCCTGAATAACCCGTTATCCCAGCGGGGAAAAGTAAAGTATAAGAAGCGTACACCATCAAATCATCGAGTTAGTTTTCCAGTATGACGTCACATGACAGCAAAATATGGCTTAAAAGGTAGGTGGGTTTAAAATAAGGTTGGTAAAAAATTTACAAGCACTTAATTACAGAAAGGACTGATCACCTTAATTAAGGGATACTTAATTTCATGTATCATCTAGTGGAAATATAAAGACTAATAATTAAGGCAGCATATTAGCGACAAGATATTCAGGCGATTTTTTCCTTGAGTTCAATTGAAGTTTTTCCCGAAAATATGATTTTTTTAATTAAAAAATGGCTATGAAATGAATATAAAATTGAACGAAATGCAAAAAAAAAGTCTTGTCGAGTGGGCCTTCAAAAATACAGTACTTCATATCCTGAGCTTTTTCAAGCCGGATCAATGAACATTTTAGAGTCAATGCCACTGACATCCTTACATCGTGCCATCGTCAGTGATACCAAAAGTTGCACTGATAACTGGCTAAGTTATTTTAATATGTTGCTAAATTGAAAAAAGTCGATTGGGGAGGAAAAACTAACTGAAAATAAAGTCTTTAAAAAAATTAAGACTACCAGATATTTAGACGATCAGATATTAAGGCGACAAAAAATTAAGGCGATTTTTCCAAAATCGCCTTAATTTCTTGTCGCCTATATTTCTGGTACTAAGGTAAGGTATACGCAAGCGTGGATAGTTTTAACTTCCTCTATGACACAATAATTACGCGCTTCACTGATAGCATTAACATGTAAACAAAAAGGGGCATATCTCCAGGGTTTTTCGGGCAATCTTGATGAAACTTTCAGGATACTTCGGGCAACATCTGACCAATATACCCCTGGAGCAGCAGACATTTTTGAGGCCCAGAAACAGAGATATGGGCAAAGAAATAGAGATAAGGGCAAAAACCCGCATTTTGTAGGTAACCGAGACATTTTTCGAGGTAGACACTTCAAATTTTTGTTGCAAAAACTTATACCGATGACATCCTTAAAATTTCATCAAGTAACTCCAAACACAAGCCGAGTTATTGACCAAATGTTGAAATAATCCGAAAAACCGGTTTTTTAATAACTCGGGCATTTTTTGAGCTAGACACTTCAAATTTTTAGTGCAAAATTATATCGCACATATCTATGAAATCCTAAAGTTTCATTAAGAAACTTCAAACACAACCATAGTTACAGCGCGTTACTTTTGTAACGTTCTTTTTGGCCCGCCCGGTATTATTCTGATTAAAATAGTCTTGACTTCTCCCAAACCCAATTCAATTGATCGTAATGGCTTAAAAGCCATGTTAGTTCAATAATCCTGCACAGTGACTATAGTCACTGTGCAGGATTATTGAAGGGTTTAGTAACGAGTAAAAATTGCTAACCGGGATATAACACACGAGGGCCGAAGGCCCGAGTGTGTTATATCGCATTAAGAACCGAGGCCGAAGGCCGAGGTTTTTATTGCACTTGCAGAGGTTTGCAATTTTTACGAGTTATTAAACTGAATTATGCACCGTAATTACTCGTTAAAAAGGGGATAATTTCAAACACAAGGAGATGTTTTAATCTATGATAGGAACTTACAACTGGGTCGACTGTGCGAAATAAATTATTACGCACTGTTCCACTGCACCATAATAAATGATTATGACCTACAGTGCGTAATAAATCCTGATTTTGGCACTTCAGTGTGTAATAATTTATTGCGCACGGTACCCTGGTGCCTATAGGGTTTTTGAATACATAGCAAAAACATGCATGGAAGGTGCAAAATTCCATTTATCACATTTAACACCATGCAGTCTTCTGGAATTCAGTTCAAAATTCCGAATTCTGGGAAAAATAGAAAAAACTCAAAAACTTATCTCGAGCTACAGTTACACTTACACACTCGAGAGACAAATAGAATCTTGAGGCAGAAACCAGAGCAGTTATTTGTTTATTTTTACATTCGTTACACTGATAGAGAATCAAAAACTCCAGAAACTCAGGATTCCAATCTAACTTACAAAATCAATCAATCAATGAGTCCCCATGTAGCGAGAAGAAAACAAGAAATGAGGCATGAAACACGTGTGAATTTACACAGGTATTGGTCCTACTTGATCCTTATAAAGTGCACTTCTGTTGTGAATTTTCTCACTGAGGACTGAGCAATGAGCGTTTCCCTCTTGTTCATATTATCATTTAATCAGTTTGTTTGAGTTTCTTCCAATCTTCCACTAGGTAATTCCTTCAGGAATGAGGAAACAATTTCTCGTTTTAAATTAATAACCAGTATTACTACAGTATACAGCCTTTTGTTAGTGTTTCAACCCTTCTCTCGACAAAAATCTGAATACAAAATGAAGTATTGAAGTTTAAGTTAACTTATTTAATGTTAAATAATGTTCTCACATATTACTGTGCACAACATGAATCAGTTTCGGACCGAAAGTGCTGCGCGCAAATTTTGACCATTTCACTCATAAAAACATTTGTGAATGTCCAATCGATACCGGAATTTGCATGGACACAGTTTGTGACATTGGACAGCGTCTGTGAAAACTGAAAATTTGAAGCATTTTCATCCGAAAATGAAGAAGAAATTGCAAAATTAAAATAAAGTCAGTTTCGGTCCGAAACTGGAGAACTGGCAGTGGCAGTTTCGGTCCGAAACTGAATATAAAATTTTGTTATAGCTAGGTTATTTTTGGATGAAAATGCTTCAATTTTTCACAGACGCTGTCTTATGCCACAAACTGTGTCCATGCAAGTTCTGGCATCGATTGGACCTTCACAAATGGTTTTATGAGTGAAATGGTCAAAATTTGCGCGCAGCACTTTCGGTCCGAAACTGATTCATGTTGTGCACAGTAATATGTGAGAACATTATTTAACATTAAATAAGTTAACTTAAACTTCAATACTTCATTTTGTATTCAGATTTTTGTCGAGAGAAGGGTTGAAACACTAACAAAAGGCTGTATACTGTAGTAATACTGGTTATTAATTTAAAACGAGAAATTGTTTCCTCATTCCTGAAGGAATTACCTAGTGGAAGATTGGAAGAAACTCAAACAAACTGATTAAATGATAATATGAACAAGAGGGAAACGCTCATTGCTCAGTCCTCAGTGAGAAAATTCACAACAGAAGTGCACTTTATAAGGATCAAGTAGGACCAATACCTGTGTAAATTCACACGTGTTTCATGCCTCATTTCTTGTTTTCTTCTCGCTACATGGGGACTCATTGATTGATTGATTTTGTAAGTTAGATTGGAATCCTGAGTTTCTGGAGTTTTTGATTCTCTATCAGTGTAACGAATGTAAAAATAAACAAATAACTGCTCTGGTTTCTGCCTCAAGATTCTATTTGTCTCTCGAGTGTGTAAGTGTAACTGTAGCTCGAGATAAGTTTTTGAGTTTTTTCTATTTTTCCCAGAATTCGGAATTTTGAACTGAATTCCAGAAGACTGCATGGTGTTAAATGTGATAAATGGAATTTTGCACCTTCCATGCATGTTTTTGCTATGTATTCAAAAACCCTATAGGCACCAGGGTACCGTGCGCAATAAATTATTACACACTGAAGTGCCAAAATCAGGATTTATTACGCACTGTAGGTCATAATCATTTATTATGGTGCAGTGGAACAGTGCGTAATAATTTATTTCGCACAGTCGACCCAGTTGTAAGTTCCTATCATAGATTAAAACATCTCCTTGTGTTTGAAATTATCCCCTTTTTAACGAGTAATTACGGTGCATAATTCAGTTTAATAACTCGTAAAAATTGCAAACCTCTGCAATAAAAACCTCGGCCTTCGGCCTCGGTTCTTAATGCGATATAACACACTCGGGCCTTCGGCCCTCGTGTGTTATATCCCGGTTAGCAATTTTTACTCGTTACTAAACCCTTCAATAATCCTGCACAGTGACTATAGTCACTGTGCAGGATTATTGAAGGGTTTAGTAACGAGTAAAAATTGCTAACCGGGATATAACACACGAGGGCCGAAGGCCCGAGTGTGTTATATCGCATTAAGAACCGAGGCCGAAGGCCGAGGTTTTTATTGCAGAGGTTTGCAATTTTTACGAGTTATTAAACTGAATTATGCACCGTAATTACTCGTTAAAAAGGGGATAATTTCAAACACAAGGAGATGTTTTAATCTATGATAGGAACTTACAACTGGGTCGACTGTGCGAAATAAATTATTACGCACTGTTCCACTGCACCATAATAAATGATTATGACCTACAGTGCGTAATAAATCCTGATTTTGGCACTTCAGTGTGTAATAATTTATTGCGCACGGTACCCTGGTGCCTATAGGGTTTTTGAATACATAGCAAAAACATGCATGGAAGGTGCAAAATTCCATTTATCACATTTAACACCATGCAGTCTTCTGGAATTCAGTTCAAAATTCCGAATTCTGGGAAAAATAGAAAAAACTCAAAAACTTATCTCGAGCTACAGTTACACTTACACACTCGAGAGACAAATAGAATCTTGAGGCAGAAACCAGAGCAGTTATTTGTTTATTTTTACATTCGTTACACTGATAGAGAATCAAAAACTCCAGAAACTCAGGATTCCAATCTAACTTACAAAATCAATCAATCAATGAGTCCCCATTTAGCGAGAAGAAAACAAGAAATGAGGCATGAAACACGTGTGAATTTACACAGGTATTGGTCCTACTTGATCCTTATAAAGTGCACTTCTGTTGTGAATTTTCTCACTGAGGACTGAGCAATGAGCGTTTCCCTCTTGTTCATATTATCACTTAATCAGTTTGTTTGAGTTTCTTCCAATCTTCCACTCAGTAATTCCTTCAGGAATGAGGAAACAATTTCTCGTTTTAAATTAATACCCAGTATTACTACAGTATACAGCCTTTTGTTAGTGTTTCAACCCTTCTCTCGACAAAAATCTGAATACAAAATGAAGTATTGAAGTTTAAGTTAACTTATTTAATGTTAAATAATGTTCTCACATATTACTGTGCACAACATGAATCAGTTTCGGACCGAAAGTGCTGCGCGCAAAATTAGACAATTTCACTCATAAAACCATTTGTGATAGTCCAATCGATACCAAAATTTGCATGGACACAGTTTGTGACATTAGACAGCGTCTGTGAAAATTTGAAGCATTTTCATCCAAAAATGACCAAGCTATAACAAAATTTTATATTCAGTTTCGGACCGAAACTGCCACTGCCAGTTCTCCAGTTTCGGACCGAAACTGACTTTATTTTAATTTTGCAATTTCTTCTTTATTTTGGGATGAAAATGCTTCAAATTTTCAGTTTTCACAGACGCTGTCTAATGTCACAAACTGTGTCCATGCAAATTTTGGTATCGATTGGACATTCACAAATGGTTTTATGAGTGAAATGGTCAAAATTTGCGCGCAGCACTTTCGGTCCGAAACTGATTCATGTTGTGCACAGTTATGTCATCAGCCGACGGGAGGAGGGGGTTTCTAAATGCTGACAGGAGGAGGGGGTTTCTAAATGCTGACAGATGATGACAGGGGGTTTCTAAATGCTGACAGATGATGACAGGGGGTTTATAAATGCTGACAGATGATGACAGGGGGTTTATAAATGCTGACAGATGATGACAGGGGGTTCTAAATGCTGACAGATGATGACAGGGGGTTCTAAATGCTGACAGATGATGACAGGGGGGGTTCTAAATGCTGACAGGTGATGACAGGGGGGTTCTAAATGCTGACAGATGATGACAGTGGGTTTATAAATGCTGACAGATGATGGCAGTGGGTTTCTTAATGCTCCCTAATAAGGGGCATAGATCCGTTTGCCACTTTGTCCAGGCGCCAGTCCAATGCAGGCATGCCATTACACACTTTTTCGAGCTAGTGGGGGCCAAGGCCCCCCTAGATTTTTTCTAGGGGGGGGGCTTTTGAAAACTACGGGGGGCCAAAATTTACAGAAGCAAATTTTCATTTTCCATAGCCCTACTTTTCACAATTTTGCATAAAAATACGACTAAAATCATATTTTATTCATTGATTCAACTCTAAAAAAGGTGAATTTCAGGAAAATTTCTGTCTAAATGAACTAAATTTTCACTTCCTTTCTATGTTGAAGTTTTTGAGAAAATCTTAGGTAGGGCCAAGGCCCCCCCTAAGATTTTTCTAGAGGGGGCCTTTTGAAAACTAGGGGGGGCCTGGCCCCCCCTAAGGGGGGGCCGTGTAGTCCCATGAATGCAGGTCTAGCGCCGGTTTAATGCAGGTCTAACGCCAGTCTAGTGCTGGTCTAATGCAGGTTTGGCGCCGGTTTTGTGCAGCTTTAGCGCCGGTTTAGCGCGGGGCCAGCGCCAGTCTAATGCAGGCCCTGTGCCACTCTAGTGCAGGTCTAACGCCGGTTTGGTGCAGGTCCAGCGCCGGTTGAGCGCGGGTACAGCGCTGGTGCAATGCAGGTCTAGCGCCGGTTTAATGCAGGTCTTGTGCCAGTCTAGTGCCACTCTAATGCAGGTCTAGCGCCGGTTTGGTGCAGGTCCAGCGCTGGTTTAGCGCGGGTGCAGCGCTGGTCCAATGCACCTCGGATGCTATCTCAATATTACTTATGCATTTTATACAGATTTGGCGCCGATTAAATTATGCAGGTTTGACGTCGTTTCATGCATGTTTGGCGCTGTTTTAATGCAGGTGCAACGCCATTCCAATTCAGGTTAGTTACCACCGTTAGCCATGGTAACGTCCGTTAGGAGGTTAGGGACCACCGGTAACCATGGTAACGTCCGTTAGCTCCCATCGGTAACCATAGTAACATACGTTACTACCTTAGTGACCAGTGACCACCGTTTACCATGATAACCAACGTTAGTTACCAGTTTACCATCGGTAACCATGGTAACCCACCTAAGTTACCACCGGTAACCATGGTAACGTACGTTAGCTACCATCGGTAACCATGGTAACCCACGTTAGTTACCAGGTCGGTAACCATGGTAACGTTCGTTAGTAACCACCGGTAACCATGGTAACGTTCGTCAGTTACCACAGATAACCATGGTAATGTACGTAAGTTACCATCGGTAACCATGGTAACGTATGTTAGTTACCACCGGTAACAATGATGAAGTACGTTAGTTACCACCGGTTACCATTATTTATTATTATTATGAAGAGTCATGGGGCATAGAATTGAACATGCTAAACCTGCATGAAACCGGCGCCAAACCTGCATTGGAATGGCGTTGCACCTGCATTAAAACAGCGCCAAACATTCATGAAAAGACGTCAAACCTGCATAATTTAATCGGCGCCAAATCTGTATGAAATGCATAAGTAATATTGAGATAGCATCCGAGGTGCATTGGACCAGCGCTGCACCCGCGCTAAACCAGCGCTGGACCTGCACCAAACCGGCGCTAGACCTGCATTAGAGTGGCACTAGACTGGCACAAGACCTGCATTAAACCGGCACTAGACCTGCATTGTACCAGCGCTGTACCCGCGCTGGACCTGCACCAAACCGGCGCTAGACCTGCATTAGAGTGGCACAGGACCTGCATTAGACTGGCGCTGGCCCCGCGCTAAACCGGCGCTAAACCTGCACAAAACCGGCGCCAAACTTGCATTTGACCTGCACTAGACTGGCGTTAGACCTGCATTAAACCGGCGCTAGACCTGCATTAGACTGGCGCTGGCCCCGCGCTAAACTGGCGCTAAACCTGCACAAAACCGGCGCCAAACCTGCATTAGACCTGCACTAGACTGGCGTTAGACCTGCATTAAACCGGCGCTAGACCTGCATTAGACTGGCGCCTGGACAAAGTGGCAAACGGATCTATGCCCCTAATAAGACATGGCTGGAGAGATATTTCATTATTAAGTTTATTGTAAAGTTTGAACAATGATGGAAATTTTTGACAGGGGTCTATTTCTAGAGTCGAGTGTTGATCACTGTACCTAGGTTTGTTCTGAGTTAATTGTAATTTATTTATTTATTAACACACATTGTGTTGTCTTTTATTAATATTATTCTTTACCAATTCCTAGATACTGATATTGATAAGGAATCATGGCTTTCCTGGCAATATTGATAGTCACTGTCTGCCTCGCTTTCACAGGTTTTGGTAATGTCTACACATGGACATGTTAGCTGGTTAGCTTCATAGATATTTAGATTATACTTTTCAATTATTAATTTCAGAATATTGCTATTCGTTAGGTGGGAATATAGTATTCAACTTTAAAGTGGTTGTAGGCAATATGTTTGGATTATCGGTTATACTAAATGTGTTGTCTAGGGTTTTAACAGAAAGCCACAACATTGAGATCCAATGTCTTATCTATAAAGGTGTATGGGTATACTACTAAGATATATTTTGTGAATTTGTGAATTATCAGGCTCACAATACGGTTATGAAATGGTTTGGAAGATGGTGGTTGTCATTGAGTAAACCTAAACGAAAGTGCGGACCAACATAGTTCACCCATTGTGATGACCCTGTCACAGTGGCGCGATACTGTTTGGTTGCATTTTTGCAACATTTACACTTTCATTGGGTTTTCGTTTGATGGCAATTGTTTGGCTTTGGAATGTGTTTGTTGTGATGGCTATTAGGTTACAGTGAACGACCTGCCGCTTTAAAATTTGGTAGTTATGTTGATTAGTTTTGATTTTTGGGATTTTGTTTCTGGTCATAGTGGTCTAGACGTACCGATTACCAAAGTCTGACTGGAGGATAGTATTCGGCCAGCCTGCAGTGGAAGCTTATGTTGAAATCGTTTTACAATTGAGGAGTGAGGACTGCTTCCATTCGAATATTGGATCTCCAGATGGGGAATCGCCCAGCACTAGCGGACTGTTCCCAGTGCACATGTAGGACGGATTTAATCTTTTGGACTGTTTCCAATGGATTCACAGACGAAATGGTTCTTGAGGGACAGTTCCCAGTGAAATTTCCGAATAAAGAGCCAATTTTGGGACTGTTCCCAGTTTATTTCCGGGATGGATTAGCACTTGAGGACAATTCCCAGTGTCTAGTAGATTTCCGGTTGGATAAGCACTTGTGGACAATTCCCAGTGTGTAGTGTATTCCGGTTTGATTAGCACTTGTGGACAATTCCCAGTGTCTAGTGTATTTTGTTATGTATTAGTGTATAACTGGCACTTTGGACAGTTCTAAGTGCATGTGCAGGGTGGTTGGATACCTGAAACTGAAGTCAGTTCCCTATGGAGGCAGTGTAATGTCTGGTCTCTGGTTCACAATGAAGGGTGACGATAGGTTCACAGTGTCATGCAGACGAGGATGCCACAGAGATGGAGCTAATCACGACAGCCGAAGGTGCTAGTTTATGGAGCGGGACAGGAACAACGAGTTAGAGAGTACGAGAATGATGGAGACAGTGTGAAGACGTCCCTGCTTCAGAAGTTCGCGTGTTATCTACCAGTGTTGAGATTTGAGAGTAGAGTTTGAGTATGGCAATTTAAGCTAGGCTATTTTTTGGCTTCATAGACTTGGCCGCAGCATTGCTGGAGAAACTCATCCTGGGTACGGATGTAGATTTGTCGTACGTATTTATTGGGAATTGGCCTTCCCTGATTTTTCTCCAATGCTGTGATTGCGAAAAGTATGAATGAAATGATGTAGAGCGCCTTTTGTAAGGGTAAATTGAGAAGCGTGAAGACGTTTATAGTTTTAATAATACTTCCAGTCAGTATTTGACTTCGATCTAGTTTTATCGAATGGCGTTCAGAAGTGGTCGCCTGATTAAGGAAGTATGGAATGATGGTATGATTTTATGGTAATGATAGAACGTGTGGATAAGAATGTGATAGCTAATTTCCATCTAAACGTTTATGATCGATTGGTTATCGATTGAGTTTATTATCTAAAGATGTGGCCCTTCTGATGCATTTGACTCGTATCAATAAAAGATAATTTTTTGGGATGAATGGTAATTCTTTTTCATTCAGGTTAATGTTATTAGATATTTGTCAGGAGACAAATTTATTGAAAAGAGGGGAATATTAGCTGGTTAGCTTCATAGATATTTAGATTATACTTTTCCATTATTAATTTCAGAATATTGCTATTCGTTAGGTGGGAATATAGTATTTAACTTTCGAGTGGTTATAGGCGATATGTTTGGGTTATCAGTTATACTGAATGTGTTGTCTAGGGTTTTAACAGAAAGCCACAACATTGAGAAGTTTAAGATATATTTTGTGAATTTGTGAATTATCAGGCTCACAATACGGTTATGAAATGGTTTGGAAGATGGTGGTTGTCATTGAGTAAACCTAAACGAAAGTGCGGACCAACGTAGTTCACCCATTGTGAAGACCCTCTCACAGTGGCGCGATACTGTTTGGTTGCATTTTTGCAACATTTACACTTTCATTGGGTTTTCGTTTGATGGCAATTGTTTGGCTTTGGAATGTGTTTGTTGTGATGGCTATTAGGTTACAGTGAACGACCTGCCGCTTTAAAATTTGGTAGTTATGTTGATTGGTTTTGATTTTTGGGATTTTGTTTCTGGTCATAGTGGTCTAGACGTACCGATTACCAAAGTCTGACTGGAGGATAGTATTCGGCCAGCCTGCAGTGGAAGCTTATGTTGAAATCGTTTTACAATTGAGGAGTGAGGACTGCTCCCATTCGAATATTGGATGAGGATCTCCAGATGGGGAATCGCCCAGCACTAGCGGACTGTTCCCAGTGCACATGTAGGACGGATTTAATCTTTTGGACTGTTTCCAATGGATTCACAGACGAAATGGTTCTTGAGGGACAGTTCCCAGTGAAATTTCCGAATAAAGAGCCAATTTTGGGACTGTTCCCAGTTTATTTCCGGGATGGATTAGCACTTGAGGACAATTCCCAGTGTCTAGTAGATTTCCGGTTGGATAAGCACTTGTGGACAATTCCCAGTGTGTAGTGTATTCCGGTTTGATTAGCACTTGTGGACAATTCCCAGTGTCTAGTGTATTTTGTTATGTATTAGTGTATAACTGGCACTTTGGACAGTTCTAAGTGCATGTGCAGGGTGGTTGGATACCTGAAACTGAAGTCAGTTCCCTATGGAGGCAGTGTAATTTCTGGTCTCTGGTTCACAATGAAGGGTGACGATAGGTTCACAGTGTCATGCAGACGAGGATGCCACAGAGATGGAGCTAATCACGACAGCCGAAGGTGCTAGTTTATGGAGCGGGACAGGAACAACGAGTTAGAGAGTACGAGAATGATGGAGACAGTGTGAAGACGTCCCTGCTTCAGACGTTCGCGTGTTATCTACCAGTGTTGAGATTTGAGAGTAGTGTTTGAGTATGGCAATTTAAGCTAGGCTATTTTTTGGCTTCATAGACTTGGCCGCAGCATTGCTGGAGAAACTCATCCTGGGTACGGATGTAGATTTGTCGTACGTATTTATTGGGAATTGGCCTTCCCTGATTTTTCTCCAATGCTGTGATTGCGAAAAGTATGAATGAAATGATGTGGAGCGCGTTTTGTAAGGGTAAATTGAGAAGCGTGAAGACGTTTATAGTTTTAATAATACTTCCAGTCAGTATTTGACTTCGATCTAGTTTTATCGAATGGCGTTCGGAAGTGGTCGCCTGATTAAGGAAGTATGGAATGATGGTGTGATTTTATGGTAATGATAACACGTCTGGATAAGAATGTGATAGCTAATTTCCATCTAAACGTTTATGATCGATTGGTTATCGATTGAGTTTATTATCTATGGATGTGGCCCTTCTGATGCATTTGACTCGTATCAATAAAAGATAATTTTTCGGGATGAATGGTAATTCTTTTTCATTAATGTTAATGTTATTAGATTTTTGTCAGGAGACAAATTTATTGAAAAGAGGGGAATGTTAGCTGGTTAGCTTCATAGATATTTAGATTATACTTTTCAATTATTAATTTCAGAATATTGCTATTCGTTAGGTGGGAATATAGTATTCAACTTTAAAGTGGTTGTAGGCAATATGTTTGGATTATCGGTTATACTAAATGTGTTGTCTAGGGTTTTAACAGAAAGCCACAACATTGAGAGGTTTAAGATATATTTTGTGAATTTGTGAATTATCAGGCTCACAATACGGTTATGAAATGGTTTGGAAGATGGTGGTTGTCATTGAGTAAACCTAAACGAAAGTGCGGACCAACATAGTTCACACATTGTGTTTACCCTCTCACAGACATGGAAAATTGAAGGCATTTGTCACTAATATGTAGATTTGAAGTTCAATCGCTGTGAGACATGCAGTGCGATGCAATCAGCTGGATAGACTTAATTCATCCAGCTGTTTATTCTTTTATACACGAAATATTACAACCTATACCCGCGTAATAATTCCCGCATTTCTCCGTAGGAGTGAGTGGAAACACCAAAGACTGCTCCTCCTTCGACACAGCATGCGAGGGGTGTCGCGGCCACTACGAATCCTGCTGTTACGACCACAACTGCCAGGGTCTGAAGAAATGTAACCCTTACAACGGGGCGTACAAGTGTGTCTTTGACGGGTGGTACCACGGCAAGGAGGAGAAGTGAGCGGGCAGCATGATGAACTAATGAAGGAAGATGGCAACACGATATAAGGACTATTGTTTGAACATTTGGTTATTCATGAAGAGCAGTTGTTTAAAATTTTAAGGTCAAAATTTTAAAGAGATTTAGTAAATTGAATGAATTGATCTTAGGTATAAAAAATCAATCATACAGGGTGTTTAAAGACTCGTGTCAAAATTTGAAATCTTAACAATTTACTTTGTGAACGACAAATTATGTGCAATCATTTTTAAGAAGTGACAGATTTGCTAGATTTTGAGAGCCATTTGAAATTTGGAAACGAGTCTTGAAACACCCTGTGATATTGGCACTAGCTATAATGACTCAATAACCTGTACAATACGAGTAATAATCTTGTTCCAAAAGTTGATGCTATGCTGAAATTCTATCCCATATGTACAAATTTTGGCTGCAACAATTCTCCCTCATTCTCTCATTCCGATTCATTAACTTTGAGTCTTGATGCAAACTTCTCTGACTTCTTCCAATCTTCCATGCCCAATCTTATAAATGGCTTTTACGTGCTTTGGGGTGTTATGAGGAGTCAAAGTGGCCACTATGAGAACGGCCAATTATCCACCTCACAAACAGTCCTGGGCATGACTGATTACTCTGCAGTTAGTTTTGGCGTTTTTCTTTTCAATGCACCATACGAATTGAAGTAGTTTCGGAAAATTAATAATAATACTTAATAGGTAAATTAATGATAAATTAATTATTAATAAATTAATAATAAAATCATAAAATGCATTGACCATTTCTGAATTCTGATTTTGACGTACTCGTATTAGAGTCAATGAGGCAGCGCCCAGGACAGATCATAGTCATCTCAACATGAAAGCTAAATACAGATGCTCAAAAAATCATGCGGGCCGATTCAAGCCCGTAGACAGAGGGGTGGCTAGGGGGCTGCAGCCCCCCTCAGAAGAAAAGGAACCATTTCAAAAATTAGGATAAAAATTTTCTGACTGATAATCATAATTATATACTTTGGCTTAGTTAAATAGTGGCAGTTTAATCTTATTTTGACTGTTATAGCTCGTTAATAATTGAATGTATCCTTTTTCGATGCTCTAATTTTGACAAATATCGTCCTGTACATTTCCTGTACATTTCTTCATTGTAAAAATCATCCTGCAGCACCCTAATTTCCCTAAAATTTTTCGGGGGCTCCGCCCCCTAACCCCCTTGCATGGGCTCGCCCCTGGACCCTGCTGGGGGCTGCGCCCCCAGACCCCTGCCACAGCTTGCTTGCCTCGCCCGCGGTGCAAGGGCCCCTCCCGGAAAAATCCTGGCTACGGGCCTGGGCCGATTCAAGTTTGGGTATATCATTATCAATATCATTGGTTTGTGCTGCACTTCATCAAAGACCTCCCGAAATTACTCCCTCATTCCCATTTTCAGCATGGTATATTCAGAATTGTGAATATACCGCCCCACTCAAGCTTCACAATCATTCGCCAATCCCATTTGATCCGCATTCGCTCCTCTCTAAATTTACATTCGCTGCGAAGTGCGTAAACTCAATTATTTCCGATTTCAATAATTAAGAGATATGAAGGTGGTTTTCCTGACTCTGACATTGGGCTGCCTGATCGCCACGTCTCAAGCCCAGGATGTTGCGGTAGATGAAGAGCATCTCACAACTTCTGAACTAAGACCTACTCCTGCAAATGAAGAAGAGCATCTCACAACTACTGAACTAAGACCTACTCCCGCAAATGAAGAAGAGTATCTTACAACTACTGAACTAAGACCTACTCCCGCAAATGAAGAAGAGCATCTCACAACTACTGAACTAAGACCTACACCTGCAATTGAAGGAGAGTATCTGACAACCACTGAATTGAGACCTACTCACGCAAATGAAGAAGAGCATCTCACAACTACTGAACTAAGACCTACTCCCGCAAATGAAGAAGAGCATCTGACAACAACTGAACTAAGACCTACTCCCGCAAATGATGAAGAGCATCTCACAACAACTGAACTAAGACCTACTCCCGCAAATGAAGAAGAGCATCTCACAACTACTGAACTAAGACCTACTCCCGCAAATGAAGAAGAGCATCTCACAACAACTGAACTAAGACCTACTCCCGCAAATGAAGAAGAGCATCTCACAACAACTGAACTAAGACCTACTCCTGCAAATGAAGAAAAGCATCTGACAACAACTGAACTAAGACCTACTCCCGCAAATGAAGAAGAGCATCTTACAACTACTGAACTAAGACCTACTCCCGCAAATGAAGACGAGCATCTCACAACTACTGAACTAAGACCTACTCCTGCAAATGAAGAAGATTATCTTACAACTACTGAACTAAGACCTACTCCCGCAAATGAAGACGAGCATCTCACAACCACTGAACTAAGACCTACTCCCGCAAATGATGAAGAGCATCTCACAACTACTGAACTAGATTGATTATTCAATTTGACAGAATTTAGTTTATTATTCACTAATTCGTCGGAGTTTTACTTTGCATTTTTGTGGACATAAAATGCTCAAATCTTTTCGAGTTCCACATTAATTCTACGCATATTTAATCTTACCATCAGATGATACATTAATTATGCGGGACGATAATTCTGGGGATCGAAATTTTTGGGGTTCAAAAATATGGGATTTTCAATATAACCCATGTTAACGTATGAAGTAATGATGACGACGTCATATTGAGTGTTCATGGGGTCCAAAAATACTAATTATGGAAGTTTTTCCGTAAAATATCCAAATTTCGTTTCACTTCCACTAGAAGTTGAATATTTCTCGGAAGGTATGATAAAATACATCTGAAAATCCCCCCATTCGGGAAATCCCGCTGGCCATCCATACTGCATAGATTCTGACCAAAATTTAAAGATAGTCAGTTTGTTTAGGCTGAATAGTGCTAGTATTAACAAACTTTTCTAGATCAGATGAGAACCAACACATCACACTCCAGTTGTGTCCAATGTGTCAGGTTGTGCTATCCCTGAACCAGAGCCTACGTCTTGAGAATCAGGCGTGTCCCCAGAACTTGGAATATCTGGAACATCTGGAACATTATGAGCAATGCAATGAATTACACAAAAACGAGCAAATCTTTACAGGTACCAAACTTTTTTCACAAAGTTACAAGAACCTACTTTACAAGTACCTACTTAACAGGTACAAACTTGACAAGTACTTTCATTCAATTGAATAATATCATGGACACAGGGGAAGGCTAAAATTGGGACACAAATGGGCTAATCTTGAGGTACAAAGAAGGTAATGGGTGCAAAACGTGTCAAACTTTAGCTTGCTTGGAATTGACAGTGAATTACGTCTACCCATAAATAAACTCATGATAACTTTGTGGAATGTATCAGCATTCATTGATTATTTAAGAAATGAACCTGTATTTTCCAGATATTTTTCTTCGCTATCTGCAGTGTCGTCATCTGGGTCCTTGTAAATATTGTCTTTATCCTGAGGGTAGATAAGATATCAGTAAAAATTTCAAATTCAGCTGTAATGTCGCAATAGCATGGCTTGTATGGAGCCCCTGATCTGATTCGGTTCCTTGTTTAACATACCGTACAGGAAGGACCTACATTGAGCCCACAAGGTAGCCATTACTTAACGACGTAGATTGAAATTAACAAGTATGAATGGAGAACAGACCTCGTGGAATTTCACCTCTAGGCAAAGGTCCGGGTCTGCGTTAGGGTTAGGAGGTCTGGGTTAGATAGTTGCGTTGGGTCAGGTTAAGGTTATGGTTAACATCAGGACTGGGAGATAAAGAGCCGTGAAAAGTCGGACTCCCTGTCAAAACACACACCTGCAAGACGTCGAAGTAGCAGAGAGGCAAGACAACAGCGCAGGAGAGAAGAGAAACCCAAAGTAAGATGGAGAGGCAGTATAGAATGTTTACTCCGAGCTGCTTTGTTCCTGAAAATGGGCAAATAATTCCACATTAATTCTTACCTTGAACATACGGATCCCTCTATAAGTATATTCATTAGCAATTTATAACAATCTCTGAAACTTTTAATTTCAGTTTTCTCGATACCCGAGAAATGAACCATCAGAAAAACCCAACGTTTTTAACGTTGTAAGGTACATACTACTCACCTAGTCCATTGCATTGGTATAGAATACCACAAGGAATATCTGTGTTGAGAGAGTAGAGAGGATAGGCTCTCTGAAAATGAAGAAACTTGTTCCTGAATCTCAATGAAATGAAATGGAACAAAAAACTTTCGTGGCAGTAGCAATTCTTCACGATTGAAAATGAAGCAATGATTCATACGACTACTTGTTATCATCTTAAAACCACAATCCTATATACACGCTAAAGGGTCGTTGAATTGATGGTTAAAGTTACCTCAACAAGATGCCGTTTAGAGAATAAGGCTGGTACTAAGATACCCCAGATTCCGCAGGCAAAGTGCTTGGGAACAGCATCCACAACATCATCCAGCTGTACTGAAGGAAGGTCTTTATTAGACATAATATGATTATCAGTACTTTAAAAATCGATCCTGGCACAGCTTATAATAAGCTGTGCCAATTTCCGACTTTTTCCGTTCAGTATAATAATTTATAAATACGGAACGAAAAAAAGAAAATTGAGGTCCTGTGATGGCTGGTTAGCTGTAAAAATAATACCCCGGGTCTGGTATCTTACAATATCTAATTCGATGAGCAATAGCAAAACATTGCAACGGTCAAATTATTGTAGTTTTGAACTTCATACATGCAAAATAGTCAGTATGCTTTCCCTTTAACTACCAAGGGTAAAACGGGGACATTGGAAAAGCCAAGACATTGGCAACATGTGCAATGTAGGTATACCTACATTTGAGGAGAGCTATGGAGCTGGAAAAGTAGAGAAGAGCAGACACAACGCCTGCAACGACAGCCCATTCTGCGTCCACTGTAGCACAAGCTCCGGTTATTCCAACAAGCCCTGAGGAAGTGAAGTTTGAACCCTGATACTCATACTCAAATACAGTATGGTTCAACTGATACTCCACTTGAACCAGTCTTGAATTTGTGAATCATGTCTTGCAGGAATGGCCAGTATATTTTTCGCTCAATAAGAATTCGGAAAGTCTTGACCACTTGAATTAGCTTGAATGGATATACTTATAGTTTCACAGTCTCGCCTGAGAATTCTAAGGTACACATGCAAGTGCAGGGTTTTGTAAAACGCTTAGGGAAAGTCCGTGCCACCAAAGTGTGCTTTCTTTCAAACTAGAATCTTCGGTTTTCTGTACTAGTGTGGAGGAAAAATGGCACTTTATTAAGGTACAATTCCTTAATAAATTTTAATTTACAGTAATTGAAAAATTCGATGATGATTAATAATTTTAAGTTACCACAAAAGAAAATGCAGATAAGCACTGCACAAGGAAAGCAAAGCAAAGGCTGGGTTACCTGCGATAGTCCCATTGGTTGCGAGGAGGGGATCCACTCGTCGGTCGTACTGCATGCCCAGCACCAGGGATACCAGAGCAGCTGTCACTGCACTAACTGTCAAGTTACACGCCACCCGAGCCATCACATCCCCTGAGGGTGCGTCTCCCAACACCTATAGGGGGTATTTCAATCTATAATATCGTAGGATGTTACCCTATAAGTAGGGGTATTTCAATCTATAATATCGTAGGATGTTACCCTATAAGTAGGGGTATTTCAATCTATAATATCGTAGGATGTTACCCTATAAGTAGGGGTATTTCAATCTATAATATCGTAGGATGTTACCCTATAAGTAGGGGTATTTCAATCTATAATATCGTAGGATGTTACCCTATAAGTAGGGTATTTCAATCTATAATATCGTAGGATGTTACCCTATAAGTAGGGGTATTTCAATCTATAATATCGTAGGATGTTACCCTATAAGTAGGGGTATTTCAATCTATAATATCGTAGGATGTTACCCTATAAGTAGGGGTATTTCAATCTATAATATCGTAGGATGTTACCCTATAAGTAGGGGTATTTCAATCTATAATATCGTAGGATGTTACCCTATAACTATAAGTAGGGGTATTTCAATCTATAATATCGTAGGATGTTACCCTATAAGTAGGGGTATTTCAATCTATAATATCGTAGGAATAGGATGTTACCCTATTCTCGCGCGCGGCGCAACGTTCCACATTTGGACGTCACCTTTGCGCCTTTGGAATTCGCCCGTCGACCTATAATAACGCGAGGAATAACCATATTATTATTATTCACCATGTGGTGGGGTTATACCGGTTGAATAAAAACGTATTATTCAGAGTTTTTTGTCGTATTACTTCACCCTTTTTGGTGTTATTTCCACTTTTACCATGTTACTCCACTCTTAAGCCGTATTATTTGCCATTTTTATCATGTTATTCAACTCTTGGGCCGTATTACTTCACACTTTAGTTAATACTGACTGTGGTTAAGAACTGGGCTCTCGGCCAACTTTTCAGGAACCTGACTGCACGTGATAGGTCACGTGCCACTTTTTTGAGCGGAAATCGTGTCACGAGACAATCCAATTGCAGATTCTATCACGCCGACATACCGCGCAACAGTAGTAGTACTACCAGTGAACAGATCAGGTGATCGTGCTGCTCCTCCTCCAACTCTCCAATTACAAATTAGTGATACGATAGAACGTCCTTTTCTGCTGCGAGTAGTAGTGGTACCGCAAATGAACTGATCAGGCGATTGAGGGTCTTCTCTAAATTAGTGATACGATAGAACGTCCTTTTTTCCCTGTCACTGTGCTCGGTGCAGTATGCCAAAGTTGTGCACCCATTTTTTATCTTATTTTTATCTTATCTATTTCACTTGGTGAATAATATCGTTACAAAACTCATAAGTATGAAGTAACAGCTTGTTTTCAACTCGGGCTGCGCCCTCGATGAAAACAAATCATTATTCAACTCAGCCTTCGGCTTCGGTGAATAATGCGATTTACGCAACTCGCTTCGCTCGTGGCGTAAATCATGTTACTTCACACTTATTCGTTATGTAACTCTATATTATTTACCGCGTGGCCGGATATAGCGGTTTAGTAAGATGTGTTATTTTTGAGTTTTTTCATACTTTTGATATTATTTTCACACTTTTGATATTATTTTCACACTTTCGGTATTATTTTCATAGTTTTTGGTATTATTTTCACAGTTTTTGGTATTATTTTCATAGTTTTGCTATTATTTTCATAGTATTTGATATTATTTTCATAGTTTTTCTATTATTTTCACAGTATTCAATATTATATTCACACTTCATGTCAAGAGTTCCTAAAGGAACTCCGAGACGGAGCCTCACATCAAAGCTTTGATAAACAAGTCGTATTACTCACCACGTAAAGCCTACCATCTAAAGACAAAAGTTATATTTATACGCTGAGAGTGAAGAAAATGTTTTCTTGCGTTTGAAAAACTTGGTAAATAATATCGTTACATAACTCCCAACAGCGAAGTAACAAATTGTTTTCAACTCGGGCTGCGCCCTCGATGAAAACAAATCATTATTCAACTCAGCCTTCGGCTTCGGTGAATAATATGATGTTACTACTTACTACACACTATTGAGGTGTGGATTGGTGAATATTCCACCGAGGCGAAGCCGAGTGGAATATGGGAAATCCACACCGATATCCGTGTGTAGTAACACTATTATTTAACGATCCGAAAAAAGTACGAGGCCGCTCCGTAATCTGGATTTCAAACTCGGCGAACGGGCTGTGAGTTAAATAATGCAATTTATGCCACTCGCTTCGCTCGAGGCATAAATCATGTTACTTCACTGTTGCTCGTTATGTAACTACATATTATGGCATGATTACTGAGAAGTTTGGAATGCGCAATGCAACAGTAGAGGGGAATCTCAATTGTCGCTAGAATATATAGTACTTTCTAATTTCATAAATGTATCGTACCACTCCTGATTTATTTGCTAATTATTATGGTTACTATCAACTTCAAGGACCTGAATTATGAGAAGTGAACCTTTTTGCACGAATACAAGACGTACTATTTTCTAAAAAAATTGAATCCTATGGACGTTTAAAAATGGTCACTATCATATGCATCAATTGAATTACACGCAATAGTTTACAATGGATCCATCAGACACGGTCATATTGGCCCAATATGTGTCCATGTGTCCATTAAAAGTTAAAACACCGTTATTTTCGGGAAGTTACAGCGTCACTGGGAAGTGTTTCTGTGTATGCATGCATGGGCTCCGGAAATACCGACATTTCATCTTCCCAGCCCCTCTAACCCAAAGTAGGATCAGAAGATGACTGCACCGATCTACTCATTGTCAGAATGTACTATATTCGTCGTATGTTTTTCATTTCCTTCACAGTTGGATGAGTTCCGCTCCCTCATCACGTGATCACTTGATCAGACATTCCTTGCATACTTTCCTGCTTCCAAATAGATCTAATGGTTGGTAGTAGCTACTCTGGACGTGAGTTCACAGTGCAGGTTCCACCAGCTCAGGTTAAATAGGTTTATGAATGCCTCTGACGTTTTCATGCGGGTCTATAATATATAGACACTTTCCTGATCGGGTCCATATTGGTTTAGACCCTCGCCCTACGGGCTCGGGCCAAAACCGGATACATCCCTCGGGCTAACGCCCTCTGGAAGTATCCCAAAATGGACCCGATAGGCGCGTGTCTATGTATTTTATTATACCTCTTGTCTTCATCAATCTTGCGTTTTATTAGTCCCGGGTATTTTGAAAAACCGTTTTAAGTTTTTATCATTTTGATGGTCACTGCAAAGTGCAAGAAGCATGAATCTACAGACTACTTATATAAACAGTCCAGATATGATTTCATCAATATCATAGTAATTGCACACACCTACTTCCCCTATCGGAAGTAGGTGTTCAGTGTTTTTTTTTTTCAGTTTGGAGAATGTTAAATTGGGGGAAACCTCGACTTTTCATCGGGTCCACATTGGTTTAGACCATCGCACCATCGCAACCATCCCAAAATAAACCCGATTGCTCTTGTGCATGTATTTTATAGTGGACGGGACACTTCTAGATGTGGAAACCGGTTGATTTCATACACAAGCTGACAATATAGGTACTTTAGAACACCGCACAGACTGTACGGCTGAACCTACCTACTTACCTATTCTTATTTTCGGTCGTATGAAAGTATACCAATGACCCCCTGCTGACCCCCTACTGAACCCCTGCTGACCCCCTACTGACCCCCTGCTGACCCCCTACTGAACCCCTGCTGACCCCCTGGTGAACCCCTACTGACCCCCTGGTGAACCCCTGCTGACCTGCTGGTGAACCCCTACTGAACCCCTACTGACTCCCTATACTTACCCAGCCGGCACAAAGAAACCAAACCAAAAATAAACCAATAAAAAACGTTTTTCTTTGGTTTAATTTTGGTTTTCGTCAAACGTTATTTCTAAACGTTTTTGATACGTTTAATAGACGGATCTGTAGAAACGTTTACACGAAAACCAAAATTAAACGTTTCTGATACGTTTATTTTTGGTTTATCTATAACGTTTTCTACAAAACCATAAATAAACGTATGTGGAACGTTTATTTATGGTTCACAGAAAACTAATTTGTGGATTGAAGTTTCGTTCCATAGAAACCTCAAGTAAACGTTTAAAACCCTATGTGTAGCACCCACAAGGGCTTTGAAATGAAACTTAATCAGTTAATCAGTACAATAACCATGGAATCCTCCTGGACTTGCGACGGGAAGATCCACACCCAAGGATACCACGAGTCCCCAACCTAGTTGGGACTCGACGGAGCCCCGGAATACCAACACTGGGCACTGGGCAGGAAGTCTCTTCCAGTTCCCGTATCCATGTTGGCGACACCAACATGGGAGGTACGGGATTCGTTCCCATCCCAGCCCTGGCAACAGAACAAGAACAAACAGCATCACCGCCCTTTCTTTCACTTTCAGTCGTCGTGTTTCTCAGCAAATTTCACCGCCGCTTTCAGCTCTCTTTTCTTTCAATAAGTTCTACAAAACGTCCGTGCTAACTCACGTGCAAAATTGTAGCATTGGAACCTAATTTCACGCCCATTAATCGTATTTGAACTTGTTTTAACAAAATCAAGTCGAAAATCCCATGTATATATTGATTTCTTGAAATGCCCTAATTTCTACAAAACTTCCGCGTGAATTCACGTGCAGTACAATTTCATCTCCTATTTTCCATCATTTTTGACTAACAGGCAACAGTATACCATGAAAAGGTCACTATAACATCACTAAGTGCGGCAGCAGAACGTTTTTTCGCCAAAAACCTATTTTAATCATTTTGCAGCTCAATTTTTAGAGGCTTTCAGAGGCCGCATTTCACACCTGATTGCCCTGAAAATTGTTTCATAGCTAAATCTTAAGGAACATAAGCAACTTACCAATTTAAAACATGATCCGATGAAAACTGATTTAGTTATAGATGTTCAAATTGGCGCAAAATAACATTTTAAACATGGTTCTACTCTCTCTTTTTCTGCGGATTACCGCTTTGCAAGGGCGTAAACTCGTGCCAGCTGTGGACAAAGGCTTGTGCTATATTGTGCAAATACGTTGCAATTTTCTGATAAGAAAATTGCTTAATCAACACGCACAAAAAACTGATAGATAGCGAATGAATAAGAAATAAACGAAAATAAACCAAAAATAAACCAAAAATAAACCTTGTCATACGAACACAAGGAAACCTTTTACCCTTACAATTATATCCCCCGTCCTGCTTCAGTCTGTAAATTGTGCCTTGCAAGGGAAATACTGTGGTTAATAACCCAGTTCTATTACTTTTGTTAAAACGATGTGTGTACTCATACTGTATACTCATGGTCGACGGAGGACTCACTATTACTATAGTCCAAGTCGAGATTGTCCTAGGGGTCTAGGACAGTAAGAAATAATTTAGTGATGAAATGGTTAATCAATTGGTTTATTTATAGTTTCGAGGATACCAATCAGAAACGTTTTTTTGAAAACGATTTATAAACCATAAATAAACGAAACCGCAGGAACTATTTTTCGAGTGATTTTCCGTTTAATAACCGTTTCTGTTTGACGTTTATTAAACGTTTCCCTAGAAACGTTTATGAAACGTAACTTTTAAACCGAATGTATGCTTTAAAACGTTACGCGAAAAAACGTTTAATAAACGTTTATTAAATGTTATTTCGTTTCGTTAAGGTTTCCCAAAAGACGTTGAATAAACGTATTTTAAACGCTTTTTGGCCGGCTGGGTACTTTTTAAGAGTTTGAGATCATAATATCAACTGCGAAAATCTGTGAGACATGAAATATTTTGAAATGTAATAAAGGTTGATGTTTGTTGTTTAGTGTCTTTGTAAAATATAACAACCAACGTCAGTTGGTTTTTATTAACCTTTAAACCTTGTAAACCTTGTAAACCCTACTGACCCCTGGTGAACCCCTACTGACCACTTTCTGATCATTGTTTAAATTCTTATCATGAGTGATTTTTAACATCTGAAAGCACTTTAAATTTCACAAAGTAATAAGCCAGTTGACCGATGCACCCTCAACACACCAAAATACCATGAACACACCCTATATGCATATGTTAAGTATGCTATGTTAGTATTTTAGCTATATTAGCTGTGTTAGTTATGTCTGTCATAACTAACATAAATAAGATGTAAAGCGTCATGATAAGGCAAAATGAAATTTAAAGTGCTTTTAGATGTTCAAAATCACTCATGATAAGAATTGAAACAATGGTCAGAAAGTGGTCAGTAGGGGTTCACCAGGGGGTCAGCAGGGGGTCAGTAGGGGGTCAGCAGGGGGTCGGTAGGGGGTCAGCAGGGGATCAGTAGGGGGTCATTGGTATACTTTCATATGACCCTTATTTTCTTAACACTTTAAGACATCCACCCACAACGATCGTTCATGCATTGAAATTTAAAAGTAACCACCCTAACCACCCTAACCACCCTATGGTACTAAGTATATATTTCAGAATGATGGCATTTAAAACAGACAACAGTCATGTTGAAGGCATCGGACGCACCATAACATGCTACTTGAATGATCCTCAGTTAAAGGGAGCAACATATTACATCAGTCCAGTGAATATCCTATTTTCTTTGTTCGTTATAGTCCACAACTCCTTCATAATTCACGGCTACTGGCCGGACAAGCGCAAGTTCGTTATAAGTCTCTTCATCGGAATCAGTATCAGCGACCTTCTCATGGCACAAGCCCAGCTCGTGGTTTGTGTGTGTAGCATCCTCGTCAACCAGGGACTGTGTAACGAAACACTGCTTTACTGGAGTCTCAGTGTCTACTACACGGCTACAGGACTTACAGCCTACTCTGTCTCACGGGTCCTTAATGTCATGACCTCCCTCACTCTCACCTTACACCTTAGGAACCCCTTCCACGCACCTAACTTCAGCCGTCTCAGAGCTGCAGCCATTACCTTAGCAGTCATCTTAACGAGCCTGCACTTTTCTGACATGCTGTGCACAGTTCTCTTCGTATGCCACATCGAGTGGGACCCTGACCCATCCACCTGGGCCCTGATTCCCTTTAGTCAGTTAGCTGGATTTATCACGATTACAACAGCCCTGTGCAGCGGGGGTATTGATGATAATCCACAAAAATGCGCTGCTGACTTTTTTCTTAGCCGCCCCCTTGCTCACGCCCGTCGTGTTGCTAAAGCTGTTCTTTTGATTGGAGCCGTACTGAATTACATGATACCTCCCTCCTTCGTTCTGGTTTGTATGATCCTTCAGAAAAGATATCTTCGGCAATCAGCAGCAGATAGTCCACTGAGCTCTCAAGAGCTAAATTCGATGCAAGGCAACGATATGCGAAACACTTCTCAACACGCATCACGCACTATCATCATGACTTCTGTGTTGTTCTTCGTCTGCCACACCTTGTTTTTCCTTGTTCTTGTTGCATGCCAAATAGTATATGACATAGCGTTGAATTCACCCGAGCACGACATGCTGAAGATTCCACCCCTCTATGAGGGCGTGCTCGTTGGAATCACAGAGTTCACAGCCCTCCTCATGTACGCGATGATATACCCCGTGATACTGATCGTCAGGAAACCCCTCCTCAGACAAAGATACTCTAACTTTTTCAGAAGAGCGCTCACCTTGCTCAGACTCGCATGAGATAAGAACCCGTAACAATGTGACGTGCGTCGTGCACTGGTCCTCGCTTGACATAACCTTTCAATATATTTCATGGAATAGGGTTCTGATTTCAACAAATAACGGGTGATGACTAATTATCTGGAATTATTTCAATGTATTCTTGTGGGCAAATCGAGATCCTGTTAGAGCTCAAATATGATTACTCTGGACCCAAAAAGTCTGCTGATTCAGAATAACATCATGAGAAAATTTGAAAACCCTGTTTTCCCATGCTACTGGCCGATTAGTTTGAGAAGGTGCAGAAAAATCTTGCACAAAATCTTAGTGACAATAATTATCCCCAAAAGTGTAGATAAAGCCTTACTATGGGATGATTCTGAGCAGGAGGGTCTCAAGAGTGACTGCAGTAAGTAGCATCACTAACTTATCCAGTGGTGACCCTATGGAACTTAAAACGTGTTTAAAATCGTCAATTCTAGAATAATTTCACTTACATAAAACAGTGATTTTGGGTGATTGTTAATCCAAAATTCGGCATACCGATGAATGGAAGTGGTCCAAAGACATGGATTATGTTTAATGAGGTCCCTGCCATCAAATCTGAGTGTTCAGACCACCTAGGTCCTGTTCTAAGACTTTCTTAAGGCCTGGTGTAGGAAAAAAACACACACCTTTTTCCAGAAATTTGGCAGGATTTTAGCTCTAAAATCCAAGAATTTTCTTGATATTCAACGAAAAATGCATGTAGAGGTCTTCATTAGTGTCTCAGCTAACGAAGTTCATGAATAAACCTAGATGGCAACTGATGGGAAAGCTTCTGTATGCAATTTTCCAATCATGTGTCTGGAAGTCAATCTTTGAATTTGTGCAAGATTTTTTTGTACCTTCTCAAACTAATCGGCCAGTAGCATGGGAAAACAGGATTTTCAAAATTTTTCATGATGTTATTCTGAATCAGCAGACTTTTTAGGTCCAGATTAAGCACATCTGAGCTCTAACATGATCTCGATTTGCCCACAAGAATACATTGAAATAATTCCAGATAAATAGTCATCACCCGTTATAAAGACGTATATGCGTAAAGATAATCTGTGATTAAGTTGACAAAGGTCGTTAAAATTTATCCACAGGGCAAGCAAAGAGATATCGACCGGCAATTCATACTGTGCTTGAAAGCTTTATTTAAGAAGTGTCTACTGCAGCTTTGAAGAGACAAACTTGAAAGGATGGTGATTGCAGATAAAGAATTTCGAAGCAGAGACTTCAATCTATAGTAGGACTCATGTGCTGATTTATTACCTGACCAAACCAAGCCATCCACATGATGAGGGTTCCAATAACGGAGAGAAAGAGATTACATCCTGGAATTCTCTCAGACTTTCCTGAAGATTATAAACTGATAGACGTATCACTGCATATATGAACTATATCACGATTGTAAGATTTTACAAAATCATAGATCTGCCAGAGTTTCTATTTGAATAATCACTTTTGATTTTGTGAAATTGATTGTACCAACTTATTTTGCCTTAAAAAGCATGTGGTAATCATTTTCTCACCTTGTCTGTCCTGCCGTCTTGGTCGCGTGCCAATGAAAGGGAGTAAGATTAGAGCAGGTATAATTCCTGCCACATGAACTTCCCCCACACCTGAAATAAGAATGGGATTTAATTATCATCATGTTCTCATAATCATATCAGAACACCAGCTAAGAATCCACCAAAACACGTTTAGTGTTCAGAGGCTGTTCAGAGGCTGGTTTAATATAAGTGGCTTCAGCATAAGCATTACTTAATTACTTAAATCAGCCAGTTTTCAGGTAATTAGAGAGTCACATGTTAATTTGGTTATCAATTAAGGGGACAGAAGTTCGACAGCCCGGAAGTCTGACAATTTCGAGCTTTGGGAATGTCGGACTTCAGTCTGTTGGCGCCCGGAAGTTCGACGATTAGATAATATAAGCTCAACGGACGCCCTGCATCGCTCACCCCCAAAGTCGATGACGCCCGTTGCGAAGTGTGGCGAGTAAGGGTTCGCCCAGCCGAGTTGCCGAGTCCTCGTGATGAGAGGAAGGGAGAGGGAGCACGACACGCACGTGAGGAGAAGGTACGCGGGGTGTCTGACTCGTTCAGCAACACTCCCTCGCGTCAAACTCACTGCTGTCAGCATCCTGAAGAACTGAAGGAGAGTGTCAAACTCACTGCTGTCAGCATCCTGAAGAACTGAGGGAAAGTATCAAACTCACTGCTGTTAGCATCCTGAAGAACTGAGGGAAAGTATCAAACTCACTGCTGTCAGCATCCTGAAGAACTGAGGGAAAGTATCAAACTCACTGCTGTCAGCATCCTGAAGAACTTAGGGAGAGTGTCAAACTCACTGCTGTCAGCATCCTGAAGAACTGAGGGAAAGTATCAAACTCACTGCTGTGAGCATCCTGAAGAACTGAGGGAAAGTGTCAAACTCACTGCTGTGAGCATCCTGAAGAACTAAGGGAAAGTGTCAAACTCACTCAAATAATTTCGGGGATGCTGTAGATTTCATTATGGGTCAGTCAATGATATTGATAAAGGTGAATGATGATTATTGAAAATTATTGTACTGAAAATTGAAATACACCCTAGTGTATATTACCATGTTAAAAGATAATTATTCATATCAGCGTATCGTAGATAACACAATCTCCACACCGCTGCCATTTTTAGGTAAGACTAAGTGATACTGATTTAACAGTATATCCACGTACAAACATGGTGATGCACAACTCGGAAATTTCAGAATGATTCTCATTTTTCGAACTGCAAAACCTGACATGCTTGCACATACCCGGTTCACCATGAGAGTTTCCTCCCTGGAACAAGAAGAAACAACGCTATCTGCACAAAGGGGAGGACCCACGCCGCCGTAACCATGGTAACCAATCCAACTACTCCCAGCACCGTAACACATTCCGTAACTGGGGGTAACAAGGGAGTACAGGTTTGAGGGTATTCAAAAAGTCGTGAGGTAACGGGTCGTAGTGGATACTGCGAATATTGTTTTAAAATAAGCGCTGCATCAACGGTTGCTGCTATAATCAATCATTCAATCTCGTAATGACCGCATCAGATGGCAATTGTACTTCCAGATTCTGCTAAGTGCTAGTTATCTTAATATATTTTATACATTTAACAAATAAAAGCGGATTTTAATGGCACAATTTAATTTCAAATAACAATTGTGAAGAAAATTATAAAAATCTAATACACCCAGTTTCTTTTATAAGAAACCGTCTATAAGAAACTTAGCCTAGGATTCTCGAAAATTTAAGAAACCTAGCCTAGAATTTCGGAAAAAATTAAGAAACTTCATCGATTTACAATTAAGAAATTAAGAAACTTTCAGCCTAGAATTTCCTAATTTGTTTATTAAATCCTGTTGCAACAGAAATTCTTTGATCATGAACCGTCTGGCTTCTGGGGGCATAGCCCCCAGAGCCCCTCTTTTTGATTGTTAACATTCTGATGATAATGATTAGTAGGTAGTTGCTTCTATCGCTCTATAATTGGACTTCTATTGTACTGAACATGTGATTGAACTTTAGAAAAGGACTCTTTCACGATACTACTGTATATTTCCATATTTCTTCTCACAGGCCAAGCTTGTTTTTAAGTCGAGAACTTCATTTAAAAGCCTTGGGCTTGGCTCAGATCAAATTATCTAAATTCGTGAACATCTTTGGATGATTCATTAAGATTATTGCATACAGTTGCACAATATTTCACAAATCAATAGGACGTGATATAATTTAATGGGAAATGTATAATTTAGTGGAAAATACCCAAAGGTTCGATTTTAAGCACCAACTGTAGTTGGTGCTTATCCAATATACTTTGTAGACGGTAGACCGTCAACAGGTTTGGGCTCTATATTGAAATCCACAAAAATTTTGCTGTACTGTACTTATGCAGAATTAAGAAACCGATTAAGAAACTTTTAGGCTCAAAATCGTGAAAAAATAAGAAACTTTTAGCCTAGGAGTTCAATAAGTTTCTTATAAAGAAAACTGAGTGTATGTAAAAAAAAACCACTCACCCAATAGTGAAATAAAATGTCGCACAGATAAGAACAGTTGCTAACTCTTGCTGGATCAGAGAATGAAGTTTGTGTTTCGATGAAATGCTTCCCACCTCAACCATCATCAAACCCACCTGAAAGATGAAGTATCTAGCAAGGTACAATACAATACAATACAATACAATACAATACAATACAATACAATCAATACAATACAATACAATACAATCAATACAATACAATACAATACAATACAATACAATACAATACAATACAATACAATACAATACAATACAATACAATACAATACAATACAATACAATACAATACAATACAATACAAAAGTACAATAAATTCTTGTTAAAATCTTATAAGCTCGATCACTCGTGTGCTTGTTACCCAAAATTAATTCACAGAAAACACCATCAACTGTTGATATAAGATACAGAAACTTTTTACAGCATTACAGAATCGAAATACATCTGTTTTCAAATAAAGTAGAAGGGTCTTGAAGCCGTTTGTCAATCACCCTTCACCTGTATCAGCAGAACATTATACAGGATCGAAATATTCGTCGTAATTTACGAAATATTCGTCGCACTTTACAAAATAATTGTCGTATTTTTATCAGAATAGTAGAGTGGTCCACGACTATTGACAGGTGAACCTGTAGGTACCTGCATCAGGAGCAGTAACACACCACACTGCATCACTGCGGCAGTGTTGATCACTTCGTGAAGTTCAGTGGAGGCTTTTGTCGTTGTTAAGTTCCCCACGAAGTCTTCCCAACTCATCTTAGTCGTGGATCCATCTAAGGAGAGCGTCACAGTGTTTGCCATGATCCCTGTCAACTGTACCTAGAGCATTTCCAATCATGAACTTGCATTCTGTGTCAATCAGTAGATTTGAGAGATTTCGTAGTTTGAGTAATGGTACCTATATCCGAAATAGGTGACAGGCATATGATCACTCAATCTTCGTGCACAGAACAATAAATTATTTCCAGCAGTAATCGAGGACAAGCAAGTGTTGAAAGTTAGAAATGAAGACATTGGACAGTGTCGAGTTACATGTCACACTGAATTTACTTCCTCCCTTCCTCATTCAGAACTCAACAGGATCGTAGCAAGGTTAGGGAGATACCATTCAAACCGTACTCCATGCCCAGAGTCCCCCGACCCAAAGGGAAGCACTTCTTTTGACTATTTGTTCAATCTCGGTCGGTTGACACTGTACCACTGATCATTGCAAACCCAACCAAGCACGACGGATAGATTTACATGCACATTTCACTCGATTGGCTACGACGGGCACACCACTCTACGCTCAATCAAGCAATGCTAATAAAGTCACCTTTCCTATAGTGAAATGCTGCCCAATATTTCCAAATGGAGAGCGCCTGGAGTGCTTGTTTGGGACAGCAAAATGGTCACCTTAATGCAATGAATGGATCCAGTGTCTGTTCTGACCATCAACTGCAACCTGCTAGGAGTCAACTAGTGTGCTAAGAGTATAGATTCATTGAAATAATTTAATTAGCTGTGATCGGGCTAGTAGGTCTATGAAATTTGATTAAGTCGTACGTGCATGAAACACGATCAAATCAAATTCAGATGTTTTCGATTTCTATCATGTTTAGGCCCTTTTGGCGCCTTTTTTTACACATGACTAAGATACCCCAAAACCACCAGCTTACTTGACATGTAATGAAATTACCGTAGAAACATGTTTCAACCGTTTTTAGTCAACCTCGCGAAAATTTATTTTCTTAAATTTTCAATTTCCATGAATTTTTATGGAGTCATGAGCGTTTTGACAATTAATATTTATAAAATCAGCCTTACTAAACATTTTCGCACGACAATCGTTTTCAGACACGCAATAATCGCTTTTTTAAACGATTATCGTTTTAAAAACGATAATCGCGCGATTCTCGGTTTTTAGTCGAGAATTGTCGGCCGTTGACATATCCTCGTGAGAATTCAGCGGGTCAGACAACATCCGACAAGTCGAGATTCGCTAGATAATCGGTGCCATTTCAAAATTATCTGATTTTTGGCCGAAATTTTCCACGTTCCGAGCATGTGCAGCGCAATTCAATATATATATATGCGCTGCATGCGCGCGTAAGATTTAATAAACATGTGTTCGTACGTGTATCCCAAAAATGTCTCCGCGCGTTACAACGATTCTTTAAAGAAGAATGTTCTCCAGTAGATGTTCGAGCTCAAAATTGTCACAAAAATTACCGATCATTCCTCAACAAAACTTGCAGCGCGTACGTAGCTCAACACAAGCAAGCGGTAACGTCACGCTGTTTCTGAGAAAATACAGAACAGAGATATTAAGTTTCACTTGCATCTTACCAACCAGGGGCTGGTATTTATTTTATGGTAAGGTGCATTGATATGACGTCATACATTAATATCATAATGCCAATGCTTGACACAGTGAAAGCCACAGAGTGGGAGGAGACAGAGAGAGCCCTCCAGGCTCCATCAGTGCAGACATGATGATACTTTAATTAACGGAATCAGACGGAATTCATAGAAGGTTCTTGTAAAAATTGTGACATAAATCTCAATAAACCTCAAGCCGGATCATGTAAAAATTGTGACGATTTTGTGACAATAATGCCCGAACACCTTCTCATGTTCTCAGTAGATGTTCTAGCCCAAAATTGTCATGATTTTACAGGAGTTGTACCTATTGAGCCTCGACAAAGCATGCGGCGCGTTCCGTAGCTGGATACGAACAAGCTCCTACGAATTTCTAAGAATATCTGTAATCCATATCATGATACGGATATGGTTTCATTCAAGCAAGTAGACAATTGGGCGCAATCAAGCATCCACTCTTATCATTTAAAACTACGTCAGCCGAACCGCCTTAAACATAGAACGTGATATCGAGCAGACATAATGCTAGCCGCAAAGCCACAGAGAGCTCTTTGTTGATACTTTATTAATTGACGGAAATTTCGTAAAATCCGTGACAAGAATGGAGAGGAACCTCTTGTAAAATTCTGTAAAATCCTGACACTTTTATGACAAAAATGCTAGAACACCTTCTCAATGTTCTTACAAGGACCTGAATCAAAAGTGTACCAAAAATACTGCGGAAAGACAAGTGTATGATAAGTATGAAAATACATTTCAACGCAGAGCAGTCTCACCGTGAGAAATTTGCCGTCTCTAAGGTTATATCAAACCCAAAGTACTTCTTTAGCAATGCCAAAAGGTTCGCTAAGTGCAAATCCAATGTTGGGCCATTGCTCAAAGATGGCTCACTGACGAACGATCCCCTCGAGATGGCAAACATCCTTCAACACCAGTATGAATCAGTGTTCAGTGATCCTTCGAACAACAACAAGGTGTTCCCTGATCGACCTCAAACTTCTGCCTCTCTCAGTGACTTTTCGTTCTCCACTCAAGACATCATTGATACAATTGATGAAATTGATTCCAACTCGGCCACCACTGACAAAGACATTCCAGCTGTAGTCCTTAAAGAATGCAAGACTAACCTGTGTTACCCCATCTTCCTCATTTGGGAAAAATCATTTAGAGATGGTAGCATCCCGAGTAACCTGAAAACGCAGATCATCACACCAATATTCAAGAAAGGTGATAGGTCAGATGCTGCAAACTACCGTCCTATATCATTAACATCCCACTTAATAAAAATCTTCGAAAGAGTCATCAGGAAACAACTGGTAAACCACCTGGAATCTAACAACCTGCTCTCCAGGAATCAACATGGATTCAGAAAAGGACGAAGCTGTCTCACACACCTTCTCAAACACATCGACTCAGTAATCCAGAGCATCCTTGACGGCAACGAACATGATGTGGTCTATCTTGACTCCAAGGCGTTCGATAAAGTTGACCATGAGATCCTCCTTCACAAGCTCCAGAAGTTTGGTGTAGAGGGGAAGCTCCTTGCTTGGATCCAACAATTCTTGAACAACCGACAACAAGTCGTCTCTGTAAATGGAGTACATTCCATATCTTTACTCGTTCTTAGTGGTGTCCCACAAGGCTCTGTACTCGGTCCTATTCTCTTCCTCATCTACATCGATGACCTTGAAAACTGTCTGGATGGTTCAACTTCCGGAAGCTTTGCTGACGATACTCGTCTCAGTAAATCTGTAAGCTGCTGCGAAGACCAGACTATTCTCCAACAAGATCTCCTGAAAGTCATCGATTGGTCCGTAGCAAATAACATGCTACTTCACGAAAACAAGTTCGAGCTCCTCACCTACAGAACACCTAAAAGCCACCTTCTCCAGCAACTCCCATTCACATCCCAGTGGACCAAGTACATCACTACATCTGGTCAAGAAATACTCCCGGCACCAAGTGTTAAAGACCTTGGCATAATGCTCACCCCTGACTTGAAATGGTCGACTCAGGTAAAGACTGCTGTCGAAAGTGCCAACAAAATGGCAAACTGGGTGCTTAGTGTCTTCTCAGACAGATCCCGAAATACCATGCTCACCCTCTTCAAGTCCATTGTCCGAAGCAGACTGGAATACTCTTGTCCAGTATGGAACCCCACACTAACGAGTGATATCCAAAGGCTAGAATCACCACAAAGAGCCTTCACCCGTCAAATATCCGGCTGCAAAGGTCTCAGTTATTGGGAACGGCTAAAAAAGTTAGATCTCATGTCAATCCAGAGACGCCGAGAAAGATACATCATCATCCAGGTTTGGAAGATTCTCAAAGGTATCGCTCCCAATGACCTCCAACTGAAGTCCTACGAACACTTCCGGCTAGGAACTCGATGCTCTGTTCCACCTCTACCCAAGAAAGCCCCATCCTACGCCAAGTCACTGTTTGATAAATCATTCGCAGTGACTGGCCCAAAGCTTTGGAACATTCTCCCCTGCAGCGTCACCTGTGCTCCGTCCATAGAGTCTTTCAAATCGAGACTAACATCCCATATCATGAGCACGTATCCAGATCAACCACCAGTACCCGGGTATACCTCTCCCAACTCAAACTCGCTACTGGACTGGAGCACAGGTGGTCTACAACAGATGGTCTAGCTCGGATTTCCATCAAGAACCTACAAGAGGTACCAGAGGTAGGTACAATATTTTGGTACAAAGATTACTCGAAAACAAGTCGTACGTTTCCAAATTGGAGCCATCGGTGTACCAAAATTCAGTGAAAATCACAAAATAACATTTCCTTGTGTTTGGATATAGCCTTACCTTCCAAAGTTGGGTTGCACGGGTTACACTGTAACCGAGGGGATTTTTATCAAAAGTGAGGGGATTTTGACAAACTTACTTGTGCGTGAACCAGAGCCCAAAATAAGGGCCTCAATTCCATCAATTTAAGAGATATAAGAGCATTTTCCTATCAATTTCGATGAAGTGAGAGTGTTGTCTCACTTTGGCTCTCACTTAATCATTTGAATGAGGGCCTTTTCCTATCAACTTGTAACAAGTAAGTGTTTTCTCACGTGGGCCCTCACTATTATGATTTGAATGAGAGCCTTTTAGTATCAACTTGTAAAGAGTGAGTGTTATCTCACTTTGGCCCTCACTTTCATCATTTGAATGAGAGCCTGTTAGTATCAACTTGTAAAGAGGGAGTGTTTACTGTTTCCTCACTTGAGCCCTCACTTTTATCATTTGAATGAGAGCCATTTAGTATCAACTTGAAAAGAGTGAGTGTTTTTTCACTTGAGCCCTCACTTTTATCATTTCCACGCGGGCCTTTTCCAATCAATTTGGAAGAAGTGAGGGTGTTCTCTCACCCTGCTATCTTTTGAATAGGAGCCTTTTCCCATCGAATTGGAAGAAGTGAGAATGTTCTGTCACTTTCATCATTCAAAATTCAGCTTCGGATGTGAAACCTTGTAAATTTTCACCTGCAGACACACCCAGAAATGTGAAACTTTAGAAAAATTCGCCTGCAGTGGGCTGTTGTAAACAAATTATTCATTACCAAAGTGATGTTAGAGGCAGATTCATGTGCAAAAAACCTTGAAAATTTTCGCCTGCGGCGGGCTGTTGTGGTCAAATCATTTTACTGAATTGATCCCATACGAAGTCTCAGAGGTAAAACCTTGAAAATTTTGACCTTCAGTCTTAGACACACCCAGAAATGTGAAACTTTAAAAAATTCGCCTGCAGCGGGCTGTTGTAATCAAATTATTCATTACCAAATTGATCTTAGAGGCAGATTCATGTGCAAAAACCTTGAAAATTTTCGCCTGCGGCGGGCTGTTGTGATCAAATCATTTTACTGAATTGATCTCATACGAAGTCTCAGAGGTAAAACCTTGAAAATTTTCACCTTCAGTCTTAAACACACCCAGAAATGTGAAACTTTAAAAAATTCGCCTGCAGCGGGCTGTTGTAATCAAATTATTCATTACCAAATCGATCTTAGAGGCAGATTCATGCGCAAAAAACGTTGAAAATTTTCGCCTGCGGCGGGCTGTTGTAATCAAATCATTTTACTGAATTGATCCCATACGAAGTCTCAGAGGTAAAACCTTGAAAATTTTCGCCTGCGGCGAGCTGTTGTGAACAGTGAATTGTGATCAAATTATGGTACTTAATTGATCTTACACACAGTCTCAGATGTAAAACCTTCAAAAATTTCGCCTGCAGCGCCTAGAAAGGGACAGTAGGGATTCTGAATCAAAAATTGCCTTGCACTTGTTGATTGTTAGTGCTTTTGTAAGAAAAGCAAGCGGGCCCTATTAACTTTGAAACTCAGGGGAGCCTTAGAAAACATGAAAAATTTTGATTGAAAGTGAGCGGATTTGGAATGGTGTAACCGAGGGGATTTTTCCTTTTGGAAGGTAAGGATATAGCCCGGAAGTTAGTTTATAAACTCTTTAAAGTTCTTGACGTTTTTACGTTCTTTAGATAATAATCGAAATAATTGGAAAGTTTAATTAAAATGTGAAAAGTATTTTTCGAGCAATCGATGTACTAAAATTCAGTTAAAATCGCAAAAAAACATTTCCTTGTGTTTGGACATAAGTCGGAAGTTAACATATAGACCCCTTAACTTTTTGACGTTTTTAAGTTCATTAGATCATAATCGGCATAACTGCGAATTTTCATTGAAATGTGATGAGTAGTTTTCGAGCAATCTGGATTTGTACCAAACCCCATGATATGGTACACTTAGGTCCATCTCAATGTTCCAAAAGACGTTTCAGCCCAATTTGAGCTCATCAATCCTCAACAGAGCAAGCTGCACATGCTTTGTTAAAAAACATTGTAAATTTCTGGGAATTTACGCCAATGATATCATACCTGATTACCAGGTTCAGGTAATCAATGACCCACATAGCTTCATGATAATTTCACGTACTATATTATCATATCAAACTTAGAATACGATATCGAGTATAGAATATGATATCGAGCAGACTTGGCGTCGAAGATTTATTCAATGCTCCACTAAGAAATCAGCTCCCGGACTCCCCTGCTAAGTACACTGTACACTACCCATCAGGAACTGTTCTAAATGCTATTAGAACGTGGAATACTGGAATACGTCACCTATTCTGAGTTGACGATACCTACGATACGATCGATGTTCATTGTTGAGCTGTTTAATGGAAATTTCCACAAATTCATACATGATGACCTATAAAACATTTTCTATCACATCACATTGTAACAGCCATTCCCTTCTGCTCTTTAAAAATTATTTGAAACAAACGGATAGACAAATCTTAAACTATTTCAATATAAATTTGTAAACTTACTTATCACATTTACCAAAAGCAGATACAACATGAATACATGAATATGATAATATCAACGAACCGGAATAAACTAAAAGTGTTTAAATAAAAGATACTAAATAAGTTTACATTTTCAACGTTACAAAATAGATTATTATTTTGAGTGGTGAATTAATTACTTTACTCAAGGCGTCGGCAGAGGAATCAGGTACTGACCAATCAGAGCAGACGGTGACAGGGAGATCGTACTCTGATTGGACAGTGGACACTGGACACGTTGACAATTTCAATGCCGTGGGCAAGCTATATAACCGTAAATATCAATATTAACATTATCAGGCATTCAGGAGGAGAATAATAAATAAGTCAATATATCACACAATTTGGAATATTATCAAATCCTTTATATCTTTGATAAGGACAATTTGGTCCACAATCTGATCAGTAACATTATGCTGGTTAACTTCAGGAATGAACTGAAAACTAACAACTTAATTAACTAAATAAGATAATAAAAACTACAAGTTACAACAACAACTACAAATCTATCCTAACAATGTACGACACACACATGATTCTCTGATAAGTCCCATTTAAAAACACTGAGTTATGAGCTCATTTTCTATCAACTCGTCCCTTATTAAAACCCCACTAAAAACCGTTAATATAGTTACTGCAGTTTCTGAAAGTTTGTTACATCTTTAGAAAAGTAAACAATGCAGTGGCACTAATAATACTTTCCATGTTGGTATACAATGTGGGCTTTCCACATTTTGTTATGCAATGATAATAACGTTCTCGAATTTCTATGGTTCACGGGGCTAATGTATGTAGTGAATGACTCTCTACCGATAATGAAAAGGTGCAAAACGAAAGCGGTGAAAAAGTGGCAGATTCATTCTGTAAAAACAAACAAGAATTGCGCTCGTTTTCTCTAACTTCGGCGAGCGCTTAAATTTCCCTCTCCCATTTAAAAATTAATGGTTACACGTGCATTTATGATTCAATCTTATGATTTTTTCAAAATGTGTTAATTTGTTTTTCCTCCACAAATTGTTTAAAATTGCTCGTTTTTCAAACATTGGTAAAATGTGGAATTGGAGCTTAAATTTTAGCTAACAATTTGATCGGCTAGATAAAGCTTAACTCGCGCGTTGCCCTAACAGTAACCAGTACCATGGTTTCACGCACAGAGTGCGCGGCGCGGCAAGCGCCCCCGGTTAGGGTAACTTGCGCGCACCACACATGATGTTGAGCTGCAGCGCCGCGCACAAGACTGGTCGATATGTACATCCATCCTGATCTTGCGGAGTGAATTGCGCGCAACTGCACGCGTAATTAAGTTTGCTACGCGACTCCACCTGATGGTACCATTGTTGACGAAATCTCCCTCAAATATGTGGACACCTTCCTCAAATTTGTGGACATCTCCCTCAAAATTTGAGGACATATCTCCCTCAAATTTTCCGGGCCCTTTTCAGAATTAACAGTACGGATAAAGGTAGTATACACATCGCCCTAATTTTTGTCGACCCGATCCTCTCAAAATACACGATCTCTGCTAACCCTCTCATTTGCCTTTTTGTAAAACAAAAACGCAATTGGAGAGGGAAAAAATAGGTACATGATACCATTCTGAAGGCAAGCTCTTCTAGTCACGTGAAAGGGAAAATGAGAGTTTGCACCTTGTATCATGATACGTCCTTGACCCAAGATAGCTTGATGGACTGATGCTTCGATGTATTAAAATGCCATCATCAGATCATAAAGCCTGATATCGATTATCTTCTCAACGGGGGATGAATCTGCAAGAGATCCTGACAGCCACGCCGTCGCAGGATCTCCCGCTACATGAGATCGGGAGATCCCAGTCGCCAGGGCTACTGTGGATAGGAACCAACCACTGATTTCTATTTTCAATGGTTAGTAACTTAATTTCCGAGTTGATCAGAGTGCCATCTCATCAGCTCTCGCTCTGATTATATGACATTACTCTGTTCTCATTTCTCTTCAGTAGAATTTCAAGTCCTGTGTAGCTGTGAGCCTGACTAACTAGCTGCTAGCAATGTGACATTAATGTGACAAAGCTTGGTGTAGCAGCTTCATACATCCACTTTAGATCAATGGGCATTGATACTTTTTGTAATCTGAATTCCATGAGTAAATATCATGACTTGGACTATCATGAGTACGACTGTGTACACTGCATGTTACCATGCTATGTAACGCATGCATTACATGCAATATACACACACCTCACCGCAGATCACGTGATTAAACTACAAAACACGTATTAAGTGCTCAATGGCTGACGAAACTCAGAGACTGAATGCCAGTTATCTACCTAATGACCGGGCCCAAACGATAGGTAACAAGGAAAAGTACACATCTACAGCAGATATTCAGGCCCACCCGCTTATATTTGGCTGTGGCACGCTGATTGTAGGAAATCTCCCACCATTTAGGGAGCAAGTTCAAATCATTTGATTATCGTCTTCCCACCATTGCTCCATTGTACACGTGTATAGTCGGCCTGAGGCACTACACTAGTACAGCAGAAAGTAGTACCACGAGTCACATGAGACTGCAACATGCTGTACTAATCCTCATCTGGATGTGTATTAAGCGGTTACATGTCGAAGTGGTGACCGTATACCGCAACTTACATGGTCGAGGCGACAACCGAGACTGTGTAAGTTGGATAATGGACGAGGCGTGCCGAGTTCATTATCGTAGGTATACGGTCACAGCTGAGATCATGGAACCGGATTATACCCCGACCGGAAACAGCTGGGACCGACTATTCTACGCCTCTACGGCCAAACAACAGTATTTCTTCCCACTCGGGTCTGACGACCCTCGTCCGGATTCAACGCTTAAGTAGATTTTTGAGTGCTCCTTTATAAAATCAAATTTCATTTAAAGCTTTTTTGCACTGTTATTCAGTGGAGACCGTATAACCAAACTTACACGGTCGCTAAAACAAGCTTGGGAGGGGTATAATAAGCGGTTACATGTCGAAGTGGTGACCGTATACCGCAACTTACATGGTCGAGGCGACAGCCGAGACTTTGTAAGTTGGATAATGGACGAGGCGTGCCGAGTTCATTATCGAAGGTATACGGTCACAGCTGAGATCATGGAACCGGATTATACCCCGACCGGATATAGCTGTGAACTTCTATTCTCTGACCAAACAACAGTATTTCTTCCCACTCGGGTCCGACGACCCTCGTCCGCATTCAACGCTTAAGTAGATATTTGAGTGCTCCTTTATAAAATCAAATTTCATTTTAAGCTTTTTTTGCACAGTTATTCAATGGAGACCGTATAACCAAACTTACACGGTCGCTAAAACAAGCTTGGGAGGGGTATAATTCATGTTACCTTCAACGATATTTTATCAGAGTCTAACATGCACACTGCACTGTGCACACAGCTGTTTCAAAACTAGTCGTTATCAACGTGTGCATGCTACTAGATCATAGAATTACAAGTTGCAAAACTGACATGGGTCAGATATTAGGTGCATGTTGGAATTTTAATTACGGATAAAATGTTGTAAATATTATGTACTGTAAAAACTGGTTTATATTAACTGGTTCATCTCTCGTACTACGAAAGGTAAATGCTTCAAAATAACGTAGGTACACAGATACCTGATACAGCACTCAAAATATGATCTTTTTATATGTTCTTAAGATGATTGACTTTCTAGTCCTACGTCTGTATATTAATTAATAATTTTGTGATGCAAATGTCGAAGAATAATTCATCATCAATTTTGCAGACGATATCATGATATTCACGATGTATCCCTATTGCACCAGGAGAAATTGGGTAAGAGGAAAATTCCATCTCACATTTTGCATTGCCAAGCATCACAAGGTATCTAACGTCTGAACCCTGAAGTGTCCGTATCAGGCTAATTATGCCGGTGCAGCCACAACACGAACTTCAGCTGGATTCCCATCGTTTACTTGCACTGCTGCTGGTGCCGCAGCTACTGCTGGCTCTTCATTGTTTGTTTCAGCTGGCTGTTCAACGGCTGGTTCTGCGGGTTTTTCTGCCTGAGTTTCTGCGGGTTTTTCCACCTGGGGTTCTGCGGGCTTTTCCACCTTGGTCTCCTTTTGTTGGACCTGACCCTCCAACTCCTTAACTCGAGCTTCCAGCTCGGTAATTCGGTTCTTTGAATTCTCTCCAGATTGGGCGAGTTCCTGTTGGGATGCCCGACACTCTGCCAGCTCCTTACCACTGCTCTGAACTAGCGCATCCTTTTCTCCTGAAACAGCGCAAATTAAATTCTTCAAAGAGGGCCATTTCGTAAAGAACAGCAAGATATGATTGCAGTGCAACAGCTTTACCCATAACCCGTCTCAGTCATGATGTGAGAAATGTGCTGTGGAGAGTGGATAATGAGTTAGGATTGTTGATTCGTTGCATGACTTTAACTCATACTTGATACTATAGCCCAGCGACAGCTAGAGGGAGTGTCAAATAATTAATATTGACTTTTGTTGGGATCAAAATGCTGAGAGATAGCATACGAGATAGCATGAGAGATAGCATGAGAGACTGACAGAGCATGCGAGATTGCGAGATAGCTAGCTTTAAGTGCTATACAGTGCGTTATATACGTTAAATTAATAATTTCATGCCATATATTAATTTAAGGCTAAGTATTTAAGTAAACATGCAAGAGTCGAAAAAGTACACAATTATAAGAAGGAAAGATGTGTGTAGTAACAGCTCCTTGGTCTAATGGTCTACATAGAATAAACTACCGAAATAGATGAGCGCTTCTATTTAAAATGTGTACATGATGGTGCTGGAAAGCCGTAGTCTTTGGTCATCAAAAATCCATTTTTTAAAACACCTCATATTTTGCCTTTTATTCGTTTTGAAATTTATAAGTCGCTGTAATTTCGACGTTGGATAAAGCCACTGCAAAAACGAGGGAACGAATTGCAGTGCAATATTTTGAGTTACAAAACCGTTTAACTTTTTATCATATTCATTACTCCCCAACATTGAAACAATGTTAAGATAGGTAGCCAACGATTTACAGAACTTCCATGAGGCCACCGACACGGCATCAAACCAGTACTAAGTCAGCACATAGAAAAAACAAGTTGGAGCTCACAGCCACTTGGTGTGTAAACCACGAATATTTGCAGATGTGGGTACATCTTATAATATAATGTGAGTGTATATTTAGTACCTACCACTGCTATTATACACAGGTGGTTCAAACTTAACATCCCCTTTTAGTGAAAGAGTGAGAAGTGGCTACTCATCTTAAAATTTATAAACCGAATAAGTGATTACTGACTTGAAAACGACAATGCTCCAGGATCTAAATTTAATGAATAAGCTATCACTGTAGCTACTTACTTTGAAGAGTATTAGCTCTGGCTTCTTGGGAGTTCTGAAAATCAGTTTACCTTAGTGGTAGAAATTAAGAAGTGTACTATTTAAGGCAGTAAGCGATTTTACTACCTTAAATAGTACACTCCTTAAATTCTACAAATCTTAATTTCTACCTACCGTAATTTGTACAATACCAAAATTTTAGAAAATTTTGTTAAAGTAAAGATTTATACATTTATACCTATCTTTTCTTTCACTACAATATTAAGCATTCTATTTTCTCTCAATACAGGTTCAGAATTTTTTTCAAATCAAATTTGATATGATAAACAATTATCACTCGATAAAAACTATAGGCATTTCTTCAGCTTCTTCGTCTTCATTGACCCGTTTGCTAATCTGTTTCTCTAGAGTGCCTGGTTTTACTTTTGTCTATTTCATAGATTCCAAATAGGTTGAATTCAATGGAAAAAATCTGCCCTCTTCTTGTTTTCATATCGGTATTTTTGGCTGAAAATTGGTGAAACGACGTGAAATTTAGTCCTAGATTTGCCTGATTTTTGGAGAAATTTTACTGCCTTAATTAGTACACTTCTTAATTAGTACGTCCTTAATAAATACACTTCTTAATTTCTACCACTAAGGTATAGTTATTAAGCTATAATTAAGGACAATGTGATTATATGATCATTATGATCAAGAAGTCAAGAGAGCCAAAATTTGCCTCACAATCCATTTGGTAAGGAAAAATTTAGATCAATATCTAAACAGGTTTAAGAAACTGTATTTAGTACATATTGCCACGTGTTATTTATTCAAGTTAAAAGTATTAGAAGCTATTATGTATGGAACCTTTTCTGTCAGCATGACCTCCTTGTCACTGGAGAGAACACTGATTTTGTCATTTAGTTCTACAACTCTCTTTTTACACTGATCTGCAACTCCTTGGAAATCAAGCTGAAATGAGGAACATTTGTGGCTGTTGACTGTATTAAGATTTCACTTAAATGAATTAGCATCAAAATGCAACTTTAAGTACAATATCAGTATACATGAAAAAACAGATATTCAGATAGTGATATTAGTAAGAATGAAAAAAGACTGTAACAGTCCATGATTTAATAAAAATTTATTAAAATAAAAACTTGTCCCAGCACTAAAATTCAAGACAGTAATTCTTCTGCAATGATTAGTCAAAATATGAAAGGTAAGTCTATCATTACCTCTTTTTGCTGACAGACTTTGACAGCTGAGTCTAACACTAGGTTATCCTGAAAAAATATGAGTAAAGTAGGATAGCTATGGATGTTAAAACTATTGGTGTGAACAATAAATTCATCTTAATGATATCCTAATTTAAGAAGTAAGAAACTTTCAGGCCCTTATATTAGCACATATCATAATATAGCTTAGTCTGAGCAAACCAATAGAAGAATAGAATTACTTAGATGAGACTGATTGCCAGAAATTTGTTATTTAGGATTCTGGACTTAGAAAATTAATATAATAAATAAATAAATTTAAAGAATTTCTAACACGCTTAGACAATCTCTAATATAACCTTCGGAAATATTTTTTCTGATAGATGAATTAACATTCTTCTTAATAATACATATTTCTATTAAATTTCAATTAAATCACTATGATGAAATCATTTGCCATGTAATTACCTGATTTACAGACCAGTAGCTTACAACAAGAATAACACCTACAATACACAAGGCTGCATTTGTCAGGGTGCCTGCATATTTATTCCACATTCCCTTCATAGATTCAGTTACCTATATAAAGATCAGGAAAAAATCAATGGAAAATCAATCATAGGTATCTCATAGATAATATTCAAGCTGGTTTATAGGAGTATAAGGTGATATTTAGTTGAATTGACATTTTGTTCATTATTTTCATAGTTTAGTAGCCAGTAAAGTAGTAGTGGGTAAAGGGCAATGACACTGTGACACTGTCCCAATTTTTATAATCTTGAAACTGTCAGTAGATTAGTGGAGTATAGTGTGTGGGTTAGATTGCTTTATTGAAAGTTGTTTGTTTCACTGCATCAATGATCAATCACATCAAACATGAAGTTAACAAAATATAGATATAAAAATAATGGTATGGGATCATCACACTTGGGTCCATAAGTAGACAAAAAATAACTTCTTCTAAAAAAGCACATGATTTGCAATTATAAGATATTAAGATAAGATAAGATAATATTTTTGACATAACATCAACTCAAATATTCAAACTAATTTCACCATATTATATCACTATATTAAGCACCCTTATGTCGAGGTACCCACAATAAATTACAAATGCCTTGCATTCATGTGCAGCTACATTGCAAATAATTTGTCAAAAATAACTTAACAACAGATTATGAACAATAATAGCAAAGTATTAAATAGAAACGGTTAGTCTTTTTAATTCAAAAATGTTTTAACCCTGATTTTCAGGAGAAGCATCTCTCAAGATGGAGTATTGGATCAGGATGCATGCCACTTCTCATAAATTTTATTAATGTGCAACGTAAAAGGACACAAATAACCCGGATCCATCCACCGGTCCTCTACTTCTCTTCACTAAGTGTTTTGCTTAATTTCTTGATGCTTGGAGTACAAACAAAGACCAAAGAGCAAGTTTCAATTTCATTCAGGCAGGTGGTCACTGCACTTGATGGTGCTATAACCTGGTACCAGGGGTGACTGCTGGGGGCCTACCTCATAAAAAAGCTCTCATAATTTAAACACCCCGAAAGCTGAGGTAGGTAATGGACTGAAGATGCCTGCACACCACTCATCTTGGTGTGACTCACTTAGATCCTGCTGATCTCCACATTGGATTACCTCAAGGGATCATGTTGGTGTTCAAGTACGGAGTTGGAGAAAAGTCTTGCAGATTGATGTCTTGAAGAAAGATTTCTTTTTAATTCAAAAAGGTTAGTCATAACAAGATTAAAAACATAATTCATGGTAATAAGTTAATGAAATTAAAAAATGTTAACAAATAACATTGCAGTAACAGCACTGGATTAAAAGTATCCGGATTGAAATAAGATTAACAATAATATTAAAAAATTATTAGTCTAAACTGGTTCTTTGGTTTTATGGATGTTAATACCTTTTTTCTAAGCTACATAAGGATTTTCGATCAGATAATCATTGAACTTTTTCTTATTATCCATGTACTTACCTCCTTCTATTTTATCAATGATTAAGTTTGAAACCTCTCAAAAGTTATGGTCAGAGCTCTCTTTACAATCATTCTTGAAACTTTGTAAGTTAGTTTTAAAATTCCTGAATGAACTTGAAGCTTATGAGACTAACACACCATCTAGTGGTTGGGGGAGCGTTGGGCGCCCGTCAAATGCATTCAACCCCACAACACGGTCGCAAGTCCGTGTGCCACAGTGTTAGCTTTCATTACACCATATCATTTTTGGTGTCTCATTATCATTCGTTTTGATCTGCCTAGATCTCTGATAAAGGTATCTCACTTGGATCCTGTCAAAGACTAAGGAAAGAGCTGTTGGAAAGTTTTGTGGCTTGACTGTACAAAGATGACTGTATTTGTATCCCAAAGATAATTGTTTATACCTTGCTTGCAAGAAAACAGTCGCCCAGAATGGAGACATTGTTTCACTGGTTGTTTCGTCTCTACGGAGTCGCCTTCAAATGTGCTCATAACACTTTATGTGACAGTTGACTTGATCTTTTGATCTAGTTTGACCAGATGGAGCTTTGAATTCCCTTCACTGGACAAAGACTAATGATGAACTTAAATTCCTGAATGAACTTGAAGCTTATGAGACTAACACACCATCTAGTGGTTGGGGGAGCGTTGGGTGCCTGTCAAATGCATTCAACCCCACAACACGGTCGCAAGTCCATGTGCCACAGTGTTAGCTTTCATTACACCATATCATTTTTGGTGTCTCATTATCATTTTTTTGGATCTGCCTAGATCTCTGATAAAGGTACCTCACTTGGATCCTGTCAAAGACTAAGGAAAGAGCTGTTGGAAAGTTTTGTGGCTTGACTGTACAAAGATGACTGTATTTGTATCCCAAAGATAATTGTTTATACCTTGCTTGCAAGGAAACAGTCGCCCAGAATGGAGACATTGTTTCACTGGTTGTTTCGTCTCTCACGGAGTCGCCTTCAAATGTGCTCATAACACTTTATGTGACAGTTGACTTGATCTTTTGATCTAGTTTGACCAGATGGAGCTTTGAATTCCCTTCACTGGACAAAGACTAATGATGAACTTAAATTCCTGAATGAACTTGAAGCTTATGAGACTAACACACCATCTAGTGGTTGGGGGAGCGTTGGGCGCCCGTCAAATGCATTCAACCCCACAACACGGTCGCAAGTCCGTGTGCCACAGTGTTAGCTTTCATTACACCATATCATTTTTGGTGTCTCATTATCGTTTGTTTGGATCTGCCTAGATCTCTGATAAAGGTATCTCACTTGGATCCTGTCAAAGACTAAGGAAAGGGCTGTTGGAAAGTTTTGTGGCTTGACTGTACAAAGATGACTGTATTTGTATCCCAAAGATAATAGTTTTAAAATAATTAACATTCTCGTGTTTGATATGATTGATCATTGCAGTGAAACACAGAAATCTCAATAATGAAATCAAACCCACACACTATGAACCACTATTCTACTGTCAGTTTCAAGATAAAAATATCTCTTCTTCAGGAACTCCACATAGTGTTACCTAGATGTCTCAGTTAGTTAATTTAATATGTGTTGTGTTGTAAGTTTAAAACATTAACATTCTCAGAATTCTTCACATAAACTGGCAATTTATTCCAATAATTCCTTATACGTTCAGGGAGGAAAGCAGATCTCAGTTTACAAATGTCCTTACTAGAATAAGCTTTATTTTTACTAATGATGTTGAGACCAGACCTACTAAGTTTGCAGCAGATGTTGCTGCATTGAAACTCATGCCGTATTCATTTTGATCATATCGTAGGCTGTGAGGTAAACAATGCTAAACTGCATCTCACAAACACAACCATTCGAGCCCCATTTGCAATTGCCTCTGCACCAGTGCCCCTTTTGTCCCAAATCCCTGCAGTCCTAATTTCACTACTTTGAGCCTCCTTTTTTTCTGAATCTCTGTCCTATACTTATTTGTCCCAATTAATCCGCGTTTTCAGATGTTGTCAGACGTTGTCTGACGTTGCCAGATTTTGTCATAGGTTATCAGACGTTGTTTCAACTTATTTTTGTATTAACTTTTATCCTGAATCTGTCTTGTAACAAGAACTAAATTGAATAATTGTATTTGCACTTTCTTCAAAGAAATCTGACAAATATCCGACGTGTTGGATATTTGTCATAATGTCATACGTTTTCTCATGTCTGCGGTGGACGCGGCGCGCGCGCTTCGCTAGCGCGCCCGCCGAAGGCGGAGGGATCTGACAACGGTTCACAAATAAATTTAAAATCGGCGTCAGTGTTATTGAGTTCACCTAACCAGGTGCTAACGCCGATCGGCGAAGTTTGAGGAATGAAATTTATATCACTGTTTGCGTTCGCATCGCGTACACACACCTTATCAGGCTTAGGAAGGCCTGGTTAAAATTATGATCATATGTTTTAATAATTTAAATATATTATATACACAGCCGCGGCACGCACAATGTTTTTTTAGCCCAGATAGTTGCTAAACACGTATATCCCTGTTTGGGTTGCGCGCGGCGCGCTTCCTCCCTTGTCGTTCGATGTTTCCTAAGCCCGCATAGGTGTGTGTACGCGCCGCGCGACGATAACAGGGATATACGCGTTTAGCAAGTTCGATGTATGACCCGCTGACGCCAGCCGCGAAGCGGCTGGCGTCAGCTGCCGCGCGCGCGGCGCTGATTCTCGAGAGGGTCTGTCCACGCCAGACAATTCCTCCTGTAGGGAATGCGCGCGGCGCGTACACACACTTATGCGGGCTTAGGAACCCACATAGGTTACAATACAGCAAAATATAAATCAAGGCAATTCCTGAATTCCATTTTTCCATGCCAATAACTAGCCCAATGTTTAAACATAACACTATTTTAATTCTTAATTTCCATGTATTATTTAAAAAAAATTAAAAAAGTGACAACCAACTTGTATAGTAGATTGTGAACAAATGGATCAGATTCTCACAATAGATTTGCTGCATTGTTGACCAGTTGTACATTAAAGCTAAAGTAATTTAGATATTAGATTCTAGCTTATCTTTGGGATACAAATACAGTCATCTTTGTACAGTCAAGCCACAAAACTTTCCAACAGCTCTTTCGCCTTAGTCTTTGACAGGATCCAAGTGAGATACCTTCATCAGAGATCTAGGTAGATCCAAACAAATCTTAATGAGACACCAAAAATGATATGGTGTAATGAAAGCTAACACTGTGGCACACGGACTTGCGACCGTGTTGTGGGGTTCTAGCTTATATGAATAATGCTACAAATTTTGTTTTTCATGTATGTTTGTCTTCAGCAAGATAGCAAAGACAAGTGTATGCAGCAAATATGAATTATTGGTGTGATTCTGTACACTGCACAGAGTCCTGCCCAAGTGACTTTATGCATTGGAGGTACATCAAGCAATTTAGCTCATACTGCTAAAGATTGTAATTATGCATCAAGACCAAGGCCAAGAAGTTTTAATCGAAAGGTTTGCTCTACTCCTGGGTTACTAAACTGCACTGGCCTTATTTTGTTTGTGTTCAAATGAGTCTGCTCCACATGAATGTGAGATGTTAGTAATTTATTGTGGGTACCTCGACATAAGGGTGCTTAATATATATTATAGTGATATAATATGGTGAAATTAGTTTGAACATTTGAGTTAATGATGATATGTCAAAAATTTTCTACTATTCTACTATTCTTCTAAGAACCATGGTTAAGATGATGGTCATGGTTATTGTAATTTTAGGGTACTGGATGATTAAGGTTTAGCTCCATGATGTCACTCAGAGCCATTTATATAATTATATAGGAAGCATACCAACATAGCATTGAACTTTTGTGAACTCCTTCAACAAACTTAAGTGTGCCACGCAAACTTTATTAGTGCTACTGATCTCATATATATGAACTTGAGTCTGCCACTAATTCACATGAACAAGTTCGCCATGAGATGTGTTGGACTGAAAAGTGGACTCATATGAATTCATGTCAATATTTTACATGAATTCTCTTCAAATTTAAAGCAAATTCATATGAAGATATATGGACCTGGTAGACTTTAGGATAGACTTTAGCACAACGTAGAAGCTTCATTTATATAAACTCAAGAAAATACATGCATTGTAATTTTATTCAATTCAATTCAGGATATAAAAATGCCTTTTGTCCAAGTAGCAGCAGTACGTGTCTCAGATTAGTATTATGGATATAATGATATATCTCAGGTATTATTACAAGTATACCAGATTAGAGTGTAAATTTAATGTTGAAATTAGTTTCTCACATCTTTATTGACTAAACTATAATTTTGTTTTAGGAATGATGAAAGTTACCTTTTTGGCTGCACTTCTATTCACAGTGGGTAAGTAGATAAGTACTTACTATATGATAACAGTTTTCTTATGTATAGTCTATTTGTATCCTGTTCAAATCCCAATTCAATTTGTGCTTAAAAGAATAATGCCTTTTGAAATAAGTTGATGTGCCACTATAATATTATTATTAATTAATATTTTTCTTGAATTTGACCCATTCCTCCATTCATACAAAGAAGAATATTTTCCCTTCTCAGTCGTTCTTTCTACTATGTTTCTACTAAATATAACATTGCTAGCACCCAACATCTATCTATGCAACTCTTTTCAATCATGCATCACTAATTTTTAATAACTATGTGAAAACTATTAGCTTTGTTTCAATTTGCTTTCTACTTTAGCTTTGATGTTGCACAGTTTAAAAATAATTCTTTCTTTAAATTATGCATGACAGAATACAGATAGAAATCAGATACCTAACAAAAATGATTTTCCTATACTTTTACTGATTTCTGAAAAATGCCCCACTTGAATTGCTTACTGTATTGACCAAAGTATTTCACTTCATTTAAATTGTGACATTGCCAAACCTCCAATCATCTAACTGCAGGGTGCTTTTACCTTTTGGGCATAACCCTTCAAGCCCTCCATTTTCTGCCTTCAACTGATATACTCTTCTTGGGCTTTAAAGAAATACCTCTATTGAGCAATGATTTTATAGATACACTGCTGTATATATAGGTTATTCAAGAGAATATGAGGGATTAGGGCTGCTAAAAGAACTTCATTTTTTAGTATGGCCTCTATGACTAGTACCAAAACAAAACACAAGCAGAATTAGCTGTTCCTCTATAATTCCAGTTAAACTAGCATCGTTGATTCCTTTATGATTTCAGTTGCCAAAATTGTTTCCTAAAAAATTTGGGGAAATGAGCCGCATTTTTAACCCCCCAGCCTAGGGGGAAAAAAGGAAACCAAAGTCGATCCAGAGCAGCAAACCCCTTAAAAAAGACTGAGGGGCACTGTAGGTGAAGGTTTTAAGAGTTCCAAGAATGGGGAGATCCCCCCTTGGGGGGAAATTTTAAAGGGAAATGTACTTTTTTAAAAAATGAAATATTTTGGGTTTTTTAAAAAATTGTAGGGATATTTGTTTTTGGACAAATATAGACTTTAGGGGACCATTTTTAAATTAAATTTTGATATTTTTTAAAATTTTTTTAAAAAATTTTTATCCCAGGAATTAGTTTTTAAAATTTTCAAACTTGGTTTATGTTTTTATTTGTAAAGTTCAAAAACGTTAAATTGGGCAGATTGCCCATGTTAAATGTACTATTTCTTTTTTCTTCTTAAGGGTTTTAAAATATTTTCTTTTTCCCTTTTTTTGATTCTATGCAAACAAGACCCGGTTGTTCTGGCCAAGTCGACACTTTACGGGCGCTCCGAAACCCCCGGCATGGGGGAACATCTTTCGTCACCTTTTGCAAGACGCTTTAACTTAAAAAAAGGAAAAAGGGCCCCTGTTGAAAGATACCCCCAGAAAGGGCGGGGAATTGTCGGGTTTTTCCGTCCCTTTCCAACAACAAAATCAAGCAGTGGACGGGAAACGCCCGTCGACCGACAATTTGACCCCCGGCCTTTGGCCGGGGGGACATCCGCCGCCGCAAAAAATGGAATAAAATAACAAAGGTTTTGCACTTTTGGGAAGCGCCGCGCAACGGGGAAAAGGATTATTTTTCGGCGCGTTGCCCCCAGGGCCCGGGCCCCCCTTTAATGGGGCGCGGAACCCTAGGGGGGCGCGGTGGGTTAAAAAGAAACGATTTTAACGTAAGACCCAACCGTTTTAAATTTGGGGTATTTTTATTTTTTTACCCTGTCTTTGGGAAGGGACGGGTTTTCCCTGAGACAGGCGGCGCGCTTTCCTCAGGAAGTGCTGCGCGCGCGCGTACACACCTATATGTGGGCTGAAAGAAACGTCCGTGAATTTTTTTAAATTTTAATGTCCGTGAAATCTTAGGTCCGTAAGCCCATAAATTTGCAGATATATTGAACTTTCGAGAGAGTCTTTTGAAGAAATTGAAACCAAAGTATGACCTGACGACCTTCCTAAGCCCGCATAAGTGTGTGTACGCGCCGCGCGAGCCAAACAGGGATATACGTGTTTAGCAACTGACGACCTGTTCCTTTCCATGCATATCCATTTACTCAAAATTTCCTGCTCGATTTTTTAAGAACGGAGGTGAGGCAGAGTCCTTTTTTTGAGACGAAAGAGTGATCCATGCAATCTTTGAATCTTTGAGTAATGAGATGTGGCAGGAGTAGGTGGCCATCTGCTCAAAGAGGAGTGAGGTCTTCTTGGTGAGGGTGGGAGCTTGATAACCTTCTATTGTGCAGATAATTTTTTGAATAATAAAAAATTATAAATTTTTGAATGACACATTTGAAGTGTTGACAGGGTTATGTGGCCCAAAGCTTCAAACTGATCTGGAGCAGAAATTTGAACACCTAAAAACATTGTTTTATTCTGAAGTTGCAATGTGGAGGTGATCCTCCATATACTGTGTGTTTCAAGTCAATAGTATTTTAATTACTATCTTAGATCTGATCAAAGTTTTTGGGCATGTGACTAAGCATAACTGTCTAAATGCTAAGCATAAATGCAACAACTATAGTATTTGATATAGCTCTCATTGATAAGTAAACCTAGATCATTTAAATATAGGTTACAGATTTCCACTTATTAAGTTTAGGCTTTCTCCTCAAGGTTGTTTATCACATTTTGAATGTCATACAATTAAGCTCAATCAGATTATCTCAGAGTTGGTTGATGACAGTACAATGGCTTTTCCACACATTTCTTGCATTTTACATCGTGCCATTTTCAGAAACTGTCAGTTACTCTGACAAAGGTTTGTTTTAGGACATTATTCATCAATTATACCTAGAGTGAAAGATGATGTTTTGAGATATTTTGCATGTGAGCAGTGTTTTAGGCATCTATGATGAAAGTGAGTCCTAGAATTACCTACTAATGAACATGTTATTAAAATCTGATTTGATAACAGTACTTTGAATAAAGTTTCTTATTTGGCACCATCTTCTATTCATCAGTGTTGGAAAGCAAACATAAACAGCTTATCCTGAAGAAGAAGAGTAGAATAGGAAGATCTCTAATTGATGCCAATGTGCTGCTTTATCGAAAGAATATCTTAGTTCCTGTGAGTATAAATCAAATCTATATTAAGTGCTTATATTAATTTCCATGGTATAATCTTTCTTGAAGAAATCTTTCTTTATTATTAATTCATGTGATCTACAATATTGGCATATGCATATTGTCATTTGTCATCTTGTTGTGCCATTAAATAGAAATATCACATTATGTATGTGTAACTTATTCCAGGGGCCTCCCTATTCTGCCAGAGATCATGAAAAATTTGAAACATAGCACTCAGCCCTTGTTCCATCATATTGGGATACCCTTGTGTGTGTATTCCATTTAACTGTTTGATTAATTGTAATTTGATATCTTTATATTGACTTTGGATTTATATAACTTATTCTCTTTATAATGTAGGGATTCACATAAATTTTTTGTCATACTCCTAGAAAACTGAGCGATGGGGAGATAGAACAACAGAACAACCTCTCAATAACGATGATTATAACAGTGAGTATAAAAAATACAGCCAAGAACTCCTTTGTTTTGTTAGTTTGTTTGACAAGTTATCTGTTAACTATGAGTGCAAAGAAGCCTTTGAATATAAACCATTTGACAATTGAATAAAAACTTGTTTGCAGAAGCAGATGACAGTGTGAAAAATAAATATACATTCCACCCTGATTTGCTGGCATATGAACAGAAAGTCATCAGAGAAAAGAATAGATTGAATGGTATTGTTACAACTGATGAATCAACCGTGACTACTCGAGCAGTTGACATCAGCACTACAACTGAAAAACCACTCACATTATTTGGTATGTAGAATGTTTATTCGCGGCTAAATCAGCTGGGTTCAGGGATGGGTTTGGGTTGATTTGGGTTCCTGCTTCATGGTTGAAAATTGATTTTCAACCATACCATATACCTATAGATATATTTTATGCATCAATCACCAATTTAATTGGGGACTTCTTACATCAAAACAACTTACTCAATACATTGCTATGCTAATTTGGCGTTAGGGTCAAATAATACACTTGCTTTGGCACTTTGCTCGTGCATTATTTGCAAATAGCACATGGTTCATGTGTGTTATTTATAGGAATGGAGCACTGTGCGGCAGTGACTTATGTATATATAGTTAATAATATAGTGCTAATCTATTCTTTGCGTCTGACCTATATCCACCATGTCAATCAGAGTGGGGCAGTTGGAGTGACTGGGAGGAGTGTACTGCAGAGTGTGGCGATGCAGTAACAACCAGACGCAGATCTTGCTTGCAAACCAGGGAGTTCTGTAATAGGAATAACTGATGCCTTGACCTTTTCGTATGCAGTATAATAATTCATGCTTTTCAAGTGCACATGCCAAAAAAGTACCCAAGCAATAATATGCCAGGTATATGGAGGTGGATACACCATGGTAAATGAACTTATATATGTAATAATAATTAATTGAACACCAGTTTTAGGAAAAATATTTGTTTCAGTAAGCAGTTTTTTTGTTATGAATGACAGCTGATCAGTCAATACATTGCCAGGCTCATAAGACACAGAGATAACAAATTTGATTTAGGTTGCAAATTTAATAACTTTATACTTCATCAGATTATCAGTGACTTAATGATATATCTGTTTGGTGTTTATATTTAGAATTTCCTCCAGTGCTTTTAAAACATGCAATATGCAGGTTTTAACTTTCGAACTTTAAAATCAATGCAGTATTGTACCGATTTAAGTTCCAGTATTCTTGATCACAGTGCCAACTTAAGCCCTCTGCAGCTTAGAACATTATGAGATTAACTGTACATCTAGTGAATGGACAACAGAAGTCAAAAGAAGATGACTTTATTGTTAAACCAGTCTTTGAGTACCTTCTACCAGAATTCTTCACCCCAGGAGAAGACGATACTCGAGTAGCAGCTGACACCATTAACTGTGACGGTCCCAGCATTGATGTGCAGTCCTGCAACCTCCCTCCGTGTGATGGTCAGTACACAAATCAGTTTATAGTTGGGATTCAACAATCACTTTGATTTGTATGATCGTTAGCTTGCACAATGGGGCATGGTCTATCTGCCTTGCACAGGTCTTCCACCATCAACATGAAGTTTGATTGGTCGAGCTTTATCAACGTGTTGTTGGTGAACTGATACTAAAAGTATGCTGCCGTAATCTTAATAAAAACCTTTCATTGGATGGTTTGACAGTACAATAATATTTGTTTTAGAGCGAAATCGTCTATGCATATGCTTGAATAGAAATAGAATGACATAGTGACATATTTAGCCGAGGACTGAATCCACAATCTCTAACTCAATATAAAATCATCATTGCATAATGCATAACGCATACGATTAGAATAGAATCTTAGAATGTCTTTCAATCATAAAATCCATAAAAATAGAAACGTAAAGATACAGGCATTTTGTTTTCGTATCATTGAGCTGAATGCTTGATAAAACTATTTTAAGTTTTAAAATGACCTTCACCGTGGGATTTTTCACCAACATGAATGACATGTTAACCTCTCGAAGTGTTATTCCACGCCCCTGCAATTGCTAGTTACAATCTCCATCTATCTGCATTGGAGTAATCTACATGGGAGTGGTAAAATATCAATCTATCAATAACGCTTCCACTTTTGCGTAACAAATTGGTCCGGGTGACAAATCGGTGTTTCAAACTTTTTGCTGGAAATTTATTGTTTCCTAGGCAAGATTACATTTTGTAATTAACTGTGCTAGATTAATGTAAATTCAGTAATCCATAAATGGAACCACCACACCGCCTTGCTTAGACAGCTGGTGGTAGAGTGGTACCAAGCACCACCAGTTGATAATGGAATATTCCACAATAATATGTATATTTGTAGTGCACAGCGTATCTTACCGAAAAATTTAATTTGAAAGTGTGAAATGTAATTCTATTAAGTAATTCATACTTCTTTGCATCTAGCAGCTGACTTCTGAAATTTTAAAAATGCTCCTGCAAAGATTTTTAGTAGTAAATGCTCAAATGATTTATTAAGTTCAAATGTTCACTATAGATCAGTCATTTCATATTCCACTACGTGTTATTTCACAAGATCTAAAATTCTAAATATCGCACGGTCGATATTTGGTCATGACAGTAATATGAGTCCAAGAGTCCATGATTGATAGACTGTTTTGTGTCATTCTCCTTCCACCAGGAAGCATAAGGAGAAAGGCTAAAAGTTAAAAGGCTGCTGGTATGAATTAAGTCTTAATGCACAATTTATTATTTCTTTACGGATATAAAATTTTAAACCCTCACAAAAATAACTCCGTAGTCTACATTCACTGCTGTAAATTCTTAAAGAATAATGTCAGCAAATTAACACTTAATTTGAAACATTTTTGTTTAAATTTTAACGCTTAAATTTCATGTTATCCTACAGTGTATCTGGACTGCAAAATATAATTTTGGCGCTAATGAGATTACTAAAATATGTGTGGAATAAAGGGAAAGTTAGACAATACTCAATACATTTTACATGAATTGGACTTTCAGTTCAGCCGTGATATACGATATTGCAAATTATTTCTCATCTGATTACAGATCAAAATATTTTAGTCGTATGGCGAAAAACCGTTTGCAGAATTATTCTGAGAAGCTTCGAAAACCAAATATTATCTGTTCAATAAATTGATTGAAAGGATTGATAATGATAGGATTCTAGCTTTCCTAGAACATAAAAGTCATGAAAATTTTCCTGAATACTTATTGCAACTCGAATTTCCAATAGATAGGGAACAATAAAAGGGCGATAGTCAATCGTATCCCTCAAGAGATAAAACATCATCTGGCATTAATAATGCTCTCGGAAGATCTGGTTACACATAACTACGTCACTGCTGACAAAAACTTCGTCACTCAATTAAAGGCCGTGCGTTCAATTAAAAATAAAAATATTCAAATTATCAACACGCCACCGTGTAGAGTTCGCTCAGGTATTGGCTTAGCTGCAGCAATGATAATATTATGTCCTGTAGAAAACTAGAAAATAATGTACAAATTCTGTCTAAGCCTTACGTCATTTTATCTCTGTCTGCCTGTTTGTATACTTGCACGTATGTTTGTATACTTGCACGTATGTTTGTATACTTGCACGTATGTTTGTATACTTGCACGTATGTTTGTATACTTGCACGTATGTTGGTATATCTGCAGTATGATTGTATATCTGCACGTATGTTTGTATATTTGCACGTTTGTCTTTATATCTGCACGTCTGTCAGTATATCTGCACGTATGTTTGTATATCTGCACGTATGTTTGTATACTTGCAAATATGTCTGTATAACTGCACGACGCACGTCTGTCGGTACCTATATCTTGGTTTAGGCGTTGTTATCTAATCAGTTTATAATGAGTACACTGTCAGGCATTTCCCATTCCATGTATCATGCATACAATACAGATTAGTTATCAAATAATCAAATATATATTTCATTATTGTCATCTCTGCAGACGTTGTCTCATATTTCCTTCCTTGCACCTCGGTTCTTTGACGATTATTATTGCGGTACATGTAGATTAAAGGAGATACGTTCAGGCTATCAGGGATCTTATCAGTGATAACATTGATAACAAAGTTTTTTGGTTTGCATGGGTTTATTGCAGGATATTCCGTATCAAATTTGCTACACACACAACTCTGAACTCTATGTAGAAATATAGTTTTTGACATTGATGTTTTTCGCTGTTTGTATCCTAAAAAGCCATCGTTTTCTCCGGATTCTATGCGCAGAAGGTTTTACTGTTTTACACGCCAACCTTCACACAATTAATAATTGTCTGCATGTCAAACACACGCACCATATTACCACGAGGTGGGCATTAGTGACGTCATTATCAGGACTCAAAGTGGTGTGTTGATGGTAAATCATCAGGGTTAAGATTGGTGAGTTGATGACGTCATTATCAGGGTTAACAGTGGTGTGTTGATGGTGTCAGTCCCCACATTACACAACCTTAAAACCTTGGTTCACACTAAATGCTTGCTTGCTATCACCCTTACACCTTGATCCGCTGATCAAGTCACCACATTAAGCTGCACGTGACTTAACTGGTCACGTGAAATAGTGATGTCACTAAGTAACCTGGCACTAAAAGGGGCACATTGTTATCTATCAATCGTACCCCATCACCCCATGTTTCACAACTTTCGCGCCTGTTAGTAAGACGAAGATATCCAAATTTTGGTGATTATGGCGTTTCAGCTCACCCACAGGTTTCTGACACTGACCAATCAATGCATATTTTGACGGTTGAATGACTCGCTGATTGGTCAATTGACAATTGCATGGCAATTTTGGGATCCTACGTCTCCCTATTGATTGCATCTTTTTTACGACTCCAACAATAGAGTTTAATTTAAGAATCATTGATTGCAATTTTCAGACATGTCAACTTCGTTAATACTTCAGTGAATTTTTATGCAGTATCGGAATATAATATGCCAATATGCTAATTTTGCTAGCATATCCTAGAGACTCCTGCAGGAGCTAGGAGAGGTGTTAAATCTTTCATAAGAACTCTGAGCAAAATACACGTACTCTGAAACGCCCGCCATTCCTTATTCATTCGGAACGCTTGTATTCGCTGCAAGGAATTTTTACATGCTTGTATTGATTATGATTTTTTATGTAAAATATAAATCCATTCACCATTTGGAAGGATGTTTTTTGACATGATGTCTTCCATGATATCTTTTTGACATGATATCCTACATATACGTTCAATTGCTCGGAAACATCGTACATTCGACGTGTTTGACCTATTGGAACACTCCGTTTTGAATTTTTGCCACCTCCTCTTTCCTCTTACAGTTTTACATTGTGAGAGGTGGTGGCTTCTTGGTATATCCCAAAAACGACCAAGAAATTCAAGTTTCTAAAACATTTGTACCTACCTCCTGTACCTCTAGGTTCAATGATTTGACAGAATATCAGAGAAATCATCAAAAACCCTGAACGATTATTATTCTTTTCATTTTTCAACTTTCTTGTGAACTGAATTGGAGTGCTGCCGTGCTTTGCCAAGAATTTATTTCGGGCCATTCATTCACCTCTTCATATCATTTGGATTGTGTCACAGCTATAAAAGCAGACTCGCAGCCTATTGCTCTATTAATGTCATTTCATGTCACTGAAGAATGTGGAAAATATGGGTCAATTCAGAGTGAAAATATGTAATAACCGTTATAATGCCATATTTATGATCATGAAACACTGTCCAATAAATGCTCATATAGTTGGTGCATAGAGTAGCGAATACTAATACTATTCAAGAATTGAATTATTTGTCTAGAAGAGCAGTGAATTCCTGAGTTTGACATGGATTTCCTCAGAGCAAAGGAAGGGCATTATTATTCGGTATTTTCAATGGGCAGTAGAACTGTAAAAGGCGTATAAGGTGTAAATGTGTGGATATATTTTCCCAATATCCATGAACAAATCCGTAAATAATATGTTTTAACATTATTGGACGATTAATTAGCAGATACATGTCGACCGTATTCCGCAACGTACATGGTCGAGGCGACAGCCGAGACTGTGTAAGTTGGATAATGGACGAGGCGTGCCGAGTTCATTATCGAAGGTATACAGTCACAGCTGAGATCATGGAACCGACCAAAAAGCTCTTGAACCAACTTAAAATCAAATTTACTTTCAATTTAGTTTCAAGCTTTTTGACTATTTTGTAACGGTATTCAATGGAGACCGTATAGCCAAACTTGCACGGTCGTTGAAGCAAACTTGGAGGGTTGTTATGGAACCTTTATATTGTCAATTGGCATGATTCTGATTTCCCGAATCCTCCCTATTCTTTGTTGTGAACTCCCTACACGCATTGTACAAATCTCACATCACTGTCAGTTCATAGTCTATCTAGATGTCTAGAATAGTAGAATAAACATAACGTATAAATTAATACAGCTACTAAACTATCGCATAATCAAGTGAAATGGCAGAAAATAACTATGATATGATCGGTCGTGTAAAATGAAATATAACGCAGATAAATGTAGCCAGTTTCGAATGACGGTATTATCAGTGCTTAAACTGGTAAAAAGTTGACTCCGAGACGCCAGCATTTCGCGCGTTAACTCTTGTACAAATGAGGTAATGATATAAGATGAAATCAGTGCTGTTCTGATTGGATTAGGCTACGATATTGATCCGTGAAATCGCATCGAAGTGAGGAGCGGGAAATGTCTTCATGGGCCAACATGAGGAGATTGTATAGCTAGCATAAGATTAAACGCTGCGTGAGAGAAATAGGCGGTTTGACGTCATCAACTCACTACATTGAGCTAGAATAATGACGTCATCCTACCCGCCTATTTCTCGCGCGCGGCGACTAATAGGCGGCTACAACTAGCTTCACTGCAATGTTTTCAATAGTGAATTGATGGCAACGACCACCATTATCTTGACATTATAGCCTTGCGGGAGAATACATCAGATTAAATTAGCAGTAAACTGGATATGAAGATGACGTTAACATTGATCATATTACTGAGAAAAGGGTGTGTTCTACGATCTCGATATGAGTGACACTCAGCTCCTTTTTATATACACGATTCCCTGAATCGGAATTCAATTGATCAACTTTCTGCTTGTTTCTGGATTCTGTTCCATGATGTTTGGTATTTCAGCTTGATTTTATTGATGGGATATCTCAGAAAGGAACCGTTCTTTTGTTCTTGCCGAAATCACTCCTAAGTTATTTTCCTCACAAATATTAGCTGTCATGATAGAGTTTAGAGTCAAGATTCTATCTTGATTTATTTCGATTACGCTGTATAATGGTTCGATGAAATCTAATCTGTTATTTGTTAATTTGATTGATTGATTACCTAGATGCGCAGGTGTAACGTCTTATCAGCATACATCATGCTGTATTAAACTTACAATACCAACTAGGGGACTCTTCCAATTGATGCTGCAGACGGTAAAGAATTACCAGCGGCTGTTGAAACTGAAGTCATTACCATTGTTTAAAATGTTAATTTCATGACGTTTGACTGCCTTTTGGCACCCGACCAGTGACTCATAGGCTGTTAGCGTATAAAGAGCGCCATAATTTGGCGTCAAATTGTCACTGCAGCGTTGCAGTGGTGCAGATAAAGTATTCTGTGGTGCGTCGCACGGTTTGTTACACATTTGTCTGCTTTGTGGTTGCTAATAAAATGGAATATTTCAAGGAGAATTATTCAATTTATGATAATAATTTTATCTCAATATTATGGCGTCATTAGGAACAGACTTGACTTCAGTAAAGTGATATTAAAGTGGACACGGATGGTGAGCATTCTGCACTACATCCATTCTGAACTGTACGAACAAAAAGCTCACAAAAGAAACCTCAAATAAATAGAAAGAAATTCGAATATTAACCTGCTAAATCCGACCGTTTTGCGTAAGTAGGTATACAGTGCTCTAATCTTGTTACCTCTCTTGTAAAATACCATTTTCTGAAAGTTTTTCGTGGCTCTATTGACACGGCCCACGTTTTTAAGATTTGCATAAAACGCAAATTTGGCAACACATGCGAACTGATTTGCGCGTGTTCATTGAACTGTTCAATGCCGTTTTCAGTACGCTGCTCCGTAACTTTTGAACTATTGGATTTTTTGATGAGGTTAATTTATTCAATCAATTGAATTGTAATGTTTAAAATTTGCGAACGAGGTGCAACGCCGAGTAAACAGTGTATTAAGCCCAACGGGCCTGCTTGTCGCAAATTGTGTTTTTCTTTGTACGTCACGCCCCATGGTAACCCGCGCGCAGTGGGAAAATTGCACGTGCAAGCTTCTTTGAAGTGCACGTTATTTATTACGATACCTTTTCGGCAAAGGTGCTCATAAAACAGTTGTTGTTTGAAAGCATGTAATCATGCAATTTATACCTGTGTAACTATGGTTGCCTTTTAGTTGCACGTGCATGATTGATCGCGCACGCGATCATTAATAATTCAGCTGTTTTGCGAATGCGTTATTAATAACTATCTTTCTTATTGATATTTTTGATGCGATAAAAACTACGATTGTTCGTAGGAATAGTTTGAACATTTGAAACCGTCAACGGAGGCAAGAATTTTATGGCGGTACACTGTGGTCGGCATTAATAAATAGGCCGGGTGCCCTGTGACCTAGAAGGCCCAACGGGCCTTCTATTCTATGCATAAGATTACGGTACATGGAATGTGGTAAAACGGCAATAAACTAACAAAGTTAAATAGGAATTTAGAAATAGAAACCCTAGCCCGTTCTTTCAGTAACTCGATTCCCATTAAAGTACCCTCTGGTAACTGTTTCCTTCCCAGTATTTGACGAATAATTCTCGTCAATTTTTGATGCAATATCGCAGAGTTTCCCTGATAAGACGAAAGAATTTACTTCCTTCATCTGATCATCGCTTCCTCTCTTTCATGATTTTTCTTTGTATTTGGAGCTTTCTGGAAGACTGGCATGTGTTTTACTGTTTTGTTCGTGATTTCGGAACTTGATGCATTTCAGCATTTATGAAATATGTGAATTATCAATAAATGGGACACACTTCTTCATGGTCTGATGAATTCTATCAGTTCATTTTACTGCTTCAATATTCCTTCATTCTTGTACGTTGAATATCGAAGGTCTTCAGTGCCTCAGATAAAATCTTTCGATTAATTGATATTTCATCCTGTCTCACAGTACATGACACAGATAATAATTTAATTATTCCACCCTGCAAGTGGTTCGGAAATACGAGGCTTAGATAGCACCTTCCAATCCTTCTCCTGTTATAGCTGCTCAGTATAACAGTTTCTTTGGTACGTTGATTGCTGTTCCCTTTCTTCTTGCTGTATAACAGTTTCTTTAGTACGTTGATAAGGGGTTGCTGCTCCCTTTTCTTATGGTTACATGGTTCAAGCTGTCCACCCTGTTGGTGAAGTAATGAAGTATGTGATTATGCTAAATCTGTAGACACACTTACCCATTTTCAGTATTCTGTTGGAATTCAGCCATTCAGGTGTGAATGTTATTCGTCATAACCCTAGCATTACGTATGAATTTCTTTAATCTATAATCCCTATCCTATCATCCCATCATTCCGCTGGATTCCATACCCCTCCTCCACAAAATGATAAATCCCATGATAAGGTCTGTAACTCCTGATGAAGTTACTCTGCACCACCGTCGTGCGCAGAATATACCCCCTCATTTAATTAGATTAATCAACACGCCCTCACACCGCCTTGTAGCCTTGAAAAGTAGCGCTGTCACGTCACCAATTCTTCATTAAAAACCATGATAATGACGTCACTCCCCAGCGCCTCTTGTTTGAGAACTCTTGCCCAGGTTCTGTAAGCACAGTACACAGTCAAATTTATAAATTTGTATGCAGATAAAGCTTAGCTGTCTGTTGTCAAGGTAGACGTCAGGGTTGTTTTATGCCTGACGTTTCTTGAGTTTTTCTTTTTGTTGTTGTCGGTTTATATTCGCGAAAGCAGTGTTTCTGAGATTGTCTTAATTCTTTGATCGCCGTCTTAATTCTTTGGTTGTATTAATCAAAAATATACTTGTTTTTTTTTATTTTGTATCTAGGTTTGTTCCAGCATTTCATACATTTATCGCATTAAAGTATAAGGTAACTTATTGAATGATTATGTAGGGGATAATGTATTAGCGTTGTATACAATCTGCAGCAGCCATTGCTGCACAATGTATATCTTATAATCACATTAAATGTACATCTTAATCATTAAAGGTCGGAGCGTCACTTCGTAATGTTCCCGCTACTTGACGCATGAGTTGTGACTTGCCATTTTACCCTTGTGACTTGCCATTTTACCCTTAGACTTGCCATGTACATCTTAATCGACAGTGATTATTTAAGGTCGGTTCTACTTGACTTATGAGTTGTGACTTACCATCTTACCCTTGTGACTTACCTTCTTACCCTTGTGGACAACTTGATTCTTTTCTTCTGTTTGTCATTGCCCGGCCCTCAACACATTGGAGGGGAAATACTGCAATCCATCTCGGTCCATCTTTGCACTTTGCAGCATCCGTTTATTGAAATTGTTACCTTGCAGACGTGTTGCAATGCGATCCTCAGATAGAACTATGAATTACCTCCCCTTGTCACACATTTGTCACAATGCTAGCCGGCACTGCAACTCTATCTACCTACTATACCTAGAGAAACAAGGGGCCTGCATTTGCAGATAATTAACTGAGATTCGTGGAATATGTATTTAGAATTATGAGCATTACGAATGATCAGGCGGAGTTATGATAATCACGCACGTGCAGAACTCCTTCCCTCGAATAAAATATGAATACAACTTTTAAGCAATAAGAACCAGAGACATAAAGCCTCATGCATATATTATGGCATATGCAAAATCACACATGCGTCCAAAAACTTGCGAATGGCAGTTATTTGCAATTTGAGCCCGATTAAACAAGTTTTTGTATCGGCATAAACGCGTTTACAAGATGCTTAAATACTATCATGTAATTCCTAAATTCCACTTGTTGCACTGTATAGCGACTCCGCAGCCGTTGCAGAACATTTGCCGCTATCCAAGGTTTATTAGAATCCGACAATGACCGTCTAACTATCCTGTACAATGTTCTGTGCAATGTTCTGCTAACAATAATAACGCTGACCCCCCTCGATAAATTATCAAATTATCCGATAGTTTACCACTTCACCTTTAAATTTGAGTCACGCGAGGAAAATAGAAGGCTAGTTATTTTCAATCAGCCACTTTGAGCTATGATAAAAGCGTCACTTCGACACGCCTCCAATTTCGGCACAACCAGTCGAACTATCTGTATACTTGATAGCAATTAGAATGCTCAAGTCCGGATTACATAAAACACGGTTTATGTTTAATCAACCAGCACGCTTGAGAATAGACCAGCTCAGATGACGTCATTCTCACAGCACAAAGTGGGGCGTTGATGACGAGGCACCACTGGTTTTATAAAGCTAATGGGATGGTCGTGTCTGTGATTGGACTGATAGCCACCTGGTATGGACTGAAGAGAACTGGGATTTCAGATGGTTTAGAAAACCAACAGACTTGGCGTCTTAGGTCTTCTTTCATTATTTAAATTTCATTGCTTTATTCAAACGTTTAGGATCATTATCACAATATTTAATCATTACCTGCTAAAACAGTAGATCCTAGAAACTGGCTGGCTTACCCCAGAACCAGGACGAATGTATCGCCTATTCATGGCGCTAGTATTGACATACACAATCACCTTCATCAGGTTTAAACAAATAATATATGCTCCTTGTATAATCTGGTGTATGGATATACGTCATCAACTCACAGCTTAAAAGCTTGAGATGACGCCACTCTGAACATGCTATTATCTTATGGCATATTATTCGTGACAGGACATTAATTATGCGCCACTGCCACCAGTTATCCGCTCATAACATACATACTTTACCCTGCAGTTTATCATTTTACCGATCTCTGTCAACATTTTGGCGGGAAATTGCTGCAGACTGATTGCACCGAAGCCAACCGATGGGCAATGTGTGATTTGAGTGAAGTTTTGAGTTCCTTTCATTTCATTTTTCATATTTTCTTCATATTTTTTATATTTTTCATATTTTACTCGTTCATTTTCCTCGCTGGTATGTTGTAGCACTTTCTCCAAGTTCCGATCATTTGCATTATTCGCATTATTCAAGAATTTTCCGTGTAGTACTTTTGTAATTTCATTAGACTTATTTTTCACTCTTTCCCGCGTCCGTACATGTGACAGTTAGGTGGTAGTCATGTGATTATCACGTGACTTACCTTGTGGTGCCTGATGCCCCGTGACTATGTCACGTGACTGTAATCCAGACAAACTACTCATATCCCCAACATTTATTCATTCAGTGCTGCAGCACCTTAAAAATTTAAAATCCACGCGCGAATACTGGCAGAATATGAGGCAAATCTGAACCATGTGGTAGGTAAGTGGTAACCAAGTGATTACCACGTGGGCGCCCGCGGGAAAAAGTGAAAAATTGAAGTAGTAGTCGCAGGCAAAAGATTGTGTCAATCTTGAACCTACTCAACTATATGCAATGAAAGGCTTTAGCATCTATTATAAATAATAATTCCTTGATTCTGGTATACCTTATTGTCGGAAATAAAGCACTCTAAAAATTAAGCCTACATGTCATTAAGCACCATGAAATTAGGCCCTTTTGAGAGGTCTGGTGCTTAATTACATGTTGGCGTAATTAAATGTAGGCTTCATTTCATGAAGCTTAGTGCAATGTTTTCATAATGTATTCAAATTACACGCAACTTTTTATGTGCGTCTGTTATAAACAGATTTGAGTAGCATAAATCAAGGCATCAAAATTTCGATTCTGTACTTTCATTGCTTTACATTATCACTGAAAATGAAGCAAAATACCGAACATTTTTTGCCATTTTGAATCCCAAAATTAATTGAAAATTGAGGTATTCAAAAATTAAGCCAGCACGTCATTAAGCACCATGAAATTAGGCCCTTTTAGAGGCATTGGTGCTTAATTTTCTGAGTGCTTAATTTCCTACAATAAGGTACTTCAACATGACCGATGATAGCTTTCTCATGTACGCTATACAAGTCCGCGTTGACAAATCCACCCCTGATTATTACTTGAAATGCGAATAAAATATTCGGTTTTAGGTCATCTCTTGAACACTTTAAGCTGTGAGAAGGACGTCTCTTTAAAACCGCCTAATTTGCTGTGAAAGCTATAATAATACCTATAAGGCATATCACCATGCAGGTATTTAATGTATGCATGTTATGGGTATAGTGATATATTATCATTAATGTTAATAATAAATATAATAATAATAATAATAATAATATATACCCAGTGAATTCCAAGCGTTCCAATGCATTTTACCCTCAATTTCCACCAAAATCTTGTATAGATTTTGTCAACTCCATTATCACTTTGTTATTCTTCCTAATTCTGTTGGTTTCCATTTAATAATGTCATAACGCTGTCTTTTCAAAGAGATGTCAACATGACTTGAAAGAAGTTTACAACAAACGAACTCAAGACTGGAATTCCTGCGATTGAAAGACCTCTCTTAGCGCACATTCTAAGCGTTTAACTGAGGCGTGTTACCTAGCAACCTTCTTCCAGCAACCCACACACTCAGACCCCTGACTGCAGCCTAGCAACATTCCTAGCAACGTACTTAGCAACGCACTTGTCTACACTACCTAGCTGCTCTGTGATTGGCTAGAATGGCGGGGCACGTGACCAGGATATTGGTATTTGTTGACCTTGTCAAGCTTCTCTCCTGTACTTTTGCAGCTTGGCCTGGTCCGATAGGTACGTGATTTTATAACTCCTGGAGGCTGGAGGCAGAGAAATTCATGGATTTGTAATTCCCTCAATATCGTATACGACAATTTATTTCATTTATAATAGAAACATAGAATACACTGCAATGATATAGAATATGATAATTTGCTAATTTATGAAGCTGGATTGAATAGCCATAATTAGTCGTGGCATTCTGGAATGTTTGACAAATACTAACAAGTTCTAACAAATTCTCAAAGTTTGAATATCCTTTTGTTAACTCAAACCTGCTTGCTCATCTTAACTGAAATAAGCTCTTGTATAAAATTTTGAATGGTAACAGGCCATATTTTGGCCAATCAAGTTTCAAATACTCAGTACTACTCACACGCTGGACGGAAAGTTCCTACCAAACCTCGCGACATACTCAGGATTTTGCCATAGTTCGTGTAAAAGTTTGTTGCCTGACCATTGAGAGTATTTGGTGGCATTCAGCAGAAAATCTTGACAAGTAGTGAAGTACACGTCAAAACCACCAAATGGCGGTCATTATACACTTCAAGGGGCAAACTCTCCTCCAAATTCATGTAAAATTATGTCATACATACTTACATACATACTCACAATTATACAGTCGGGAAAATATTACATCCTTTGTGATGTTGTAATGTGGAGAAAAGCAGGAAATTGTTGCAAATTATGGAATTCTTTGTTCCAAAAAACACATTCTTTTAACTACGTAATGTGCATTGAATGGTTGGTTATAATTAAGAAATAATTGAAATTCGTGCAATAAATCACTATTTATTCTCACCCGTGTATGTTAAAGCACATATTATCTAATTTTAAGCACATATTTTATGGTCCACACCAATCTAATCATAAGATTCTCCGTTTCATAAGGAATTCAATATATCAAATGAACTGGAACCTCATTAATAAGAGGGTTAGACGCCTGACATCAACGTGTACAGAGTACTCAAACTGCATGGATTAATTCTAGCATGGAAATCATGAAGATTTGACTGGTTTCTTGTCTCATGCTGAATATGATTAATAAGTAATCCAACTGGGTCCAAAGTTTTACAAAAATTCAGGGACTGAAAGAACTCTTAAAGCTAACGGGTGATGACTATTTATCTGGAATTATTTCAATGTATTCTTGTGGGCAAATCGAGATCATGTTAGAGCTCAGATGTGCTTAATCTGTACCTAAAAAGTCTGCTGATTCAGAATAACATCATGAAAAATTTTGAAAATCCTGTTTTCCCATGCTACTGCCCGATTAGTTTGAGAAGGTACAAAAAATCTTGCACAAATTCAAAGATTGACTTCCAGACACATGATTGGAAAATTGCATACAGAAGCTTTCCCATCAGTTGCCATCTAGGTTTATTCATGAACTTCGTTAGCTGAGACACTAATGAAGACCTCTACATGCATTTTTCGTTGAATATCAAGAAAATTCTTGGATTTTAGAGCTAAAATCCTGCCAAATTTCTGGAAAAAGGTGTGTGTTTTTTTCCTACACCAGGCCTTAAGAAAGTCTTAGAACAGGACCTAGGTGGTCTGAACACTCAGATTTGATGGCAGGGACCTCATTAAACATAATCCATGTCTTTGGACCACTTCCATTCATCGGTATGCCGAATTTTGGATTAACAATCACCCAAAATCACAGTTTTATGTAAGTGAAATTATTCTAGAATTGACGATTTTAAACACGTTTTAGGTTCCATAGGGTCACCACTGGATAAGTTAGTGATGCTACTTACTGCAGTCACTCTTGAGACCCTCCTGCTCAGAATCATCCCATAGTAAGGCTTTATCTACACTTTTGGGGATAATTATTGTCACTAAGATTTTGTGCAAGATTTTTCTGCACCTTCTCAAACTAATCGGCCAGTAGCATGGGAAAACAGGGTTTTCAAATTTTCTCATGATGTTATTCTGAATCAGCAGACTTTTTAGGTCCAGAATAATCATATTTGAGCTCTAACAAGATCTCGATTTGCCCACAAGAATACATTGAAATAATTCCAGATAATTAGTCATCACCCATGGAAATCATGGAAATCATGAAGATTTGACTGGTTTCTTGTCTCATGCTGAATATGATTAATAAGTAATCCAACTGGGTCCAAAGTTTTACAAAAATTCAGGGACTGAAAGAACTCTTAAAGCTAGGTGTCATCAAATGGATTGAGATTAGTAGATTACAGCCAAAAATGTTTCAGTGACTAGTTGACTAACGACTACCTTGATAATATCTATTGCTACAATCGCCAATTACTGGCAATGACTCCATCCAATCAATTTTTCCTTTGAACATTACATCAATACATCATTGGAACAAAAGGCAGATCTGTGACAGAACAAGGGGCAGTTCTGTGACTATAACATGATGCATTTCTGTGACAGAAAAAAGGCATTTCTGTGAAAGAACCTGCCGTGGTTTTGTGACATAAACACATTTTCATTTATTGATTCATTTCCCATATTCGTATTCTCTCTGACCCCACCCAACATATTTCAGTGGGTATCGACTGTCCGCGTGGCAGATGGATGTGTCCGAGTGGTGACTGTATCCTAGAATCCTGGGTGTGCGATGGGTTGCCAGACTGCGATGATGGACAAGATGAACTTATTTGTGGTAAGACGGATTTGTTTGATTGTATATGAATAATGCAGGCAATTCATGCTTATCATGCTTTAGAATGGTGAATTGATGACAGGATACTGAGAAATTACTGAGTTGGGCATTTGATATGCCATTTATGATCTGGAATTCATCAACCTAAGGATATATTTCGGAATTATGTTACATATTTGTATTAATTTATTATTTATCCCGACTAATGATTGCTAGATTATGTAAGGCAGGAATAAATTCTATGGAGCTGAGTCTATTTGTGACTCTTTACTCAGTTTAGTCTGTCAGCTGGCTGCTGCCGAATGATATCAGTCGGTCATTAAAAAGAACTAATAACTTCCAACAAATTTTTCCACAAAAAGTGGCAATTTTATAAAAGTTTGCGGAGCGCGCGAAGACATTTATCATTACTAACAGTCTTATTTCGTACTTTGTATGACGATTTGCGCGCGCATTTTATATTCACTTCGAATATTTTGCATAGTTCAAATATTTCCAAAACGTTTATATTTTAGCCCCTTAAGTTTTATCAATTTTATAAATCTTTAATATTTGTGATAATGGCGTCACTCGAAGAATTATTTTAACCGCATCTAGCGCTTTGAGGGGAAGGATTAAGGTTATGATTTGTATGGTTTGAGATTAGGGATATGGTAAATCTAAGGTTGAGAGTAATTAGAATATAAAATGTTTTGATCTGTGTCGTCTCTAAAGAGCTGTTCATATGGGAGACACATACCCCGATGTTTAATTGCTGAATTGAACGACAAAGCATTTTTGGGCCTTTTTGAAATATGCGGCAACTATGCAAAATATTCGGTTAAAACTCATACAAGGAAGCAAGGAATACCTATACAAGACATTTCTCTCTGATAATCAATACCTCAATATAAATTCCAGATATTTTCAGTTGGTATATAATAAAACACTGTAATTGCCAAGTTCCACAACACAAATAACCATTTTCAGATGGATTCCAGAAAACTACGAGCACTCCATCCCGTGCCAAACCTACAGAAAACAGTGCCACCACAACCTCTAATTCCAGACGTAACGATATGACAACATCATTCACAACAGATGATAGCAACAATATCGTTACCCGTGGCGGGAAGATACTTGATGGTGTAACAGCGGAGGAAACCCACACATCGACAACACCCGAACCTACGGAGACAACAGGCAGTGTCACAACAGTGACAACGGAAGCTTTTACAAAAGAAGTAACAGAAACAACTGGGTCGGTGTCGTCTTCTACTTCTTCCTCTTTAGTGGAGTCAACTGAAGAATCCTTGACAACAAGTGAAGAAGGCACGACATCAAGTCAAAAGACAACGTGGATCACAGACGAAATTACGACTTCCTCAAATGAAGAAACTTCATCTTCAAATGAAGAATCTACGACAACATTATCAAGCGAGGAAGGTGACCAAACCACTGCCTACATTGGTATAGAAACCAAATCAGGGACCACAGAGAACGGTCTCGTCACTAAAAAAACTACTACGTCTCCGACTACTTCTTCCTACGCTCGAAGAGACGAAATCTTCACTTTCTTCACGACACCCAGCTCCTCTACGTACAAGGATAAGGGGGCATTTGCAACGACGGAAGAAGCTGAAGTTTCCTTTGATTCGACGAGTTTTTCATCAACACCAAGTGAAGCAACACCAAGTGAAGCAACATCAAGTGAAGCAACGTCAAGTGAAGCAACATCAAGTGAAGCAACACCAACTGAAGCAACGTCAAGTGAAGCAACACCAAGTGAAGCAACGTCAAGTGAAGCAGCGTCAAGTGAAGCCACATCAAGTGAAGCAACGTCAACTGAAGCAACATCAAGTGAAGTTACTTCAAGTGAAGTAACGTCAAGTGAAGCAACGTCAAGTGAAGCAACGTCAAGTGAAGCAACGTCAAGTGAAGCAACGTCAAGTGAAGCAACGTCAAGTGAAGCAACATCAAGTGAAGCAACGTCAAGTGTAGTAACACCAACTGAACCAACGTCAAGTGAAGTAACATCAAGTGAAGGAACACCAAGTGAAGCAACGTCAAGCAAAGCAACATCAAGTGAAGTAACATCAAGTGAAGCAACCTCGAATGAAGTAACATCAAGTGAAGCAACGTCAAGTGAAGCAACTTCAAGTGAAGCAGCGTCAAGTGAAGCAACTTCAAGTGAAGCAACGTCAAGTGAAGTAACGTCAAATGAAGTAACGTCAAGTGAAGCAACGTCGAGTGAAGTTTCACCAACTGACGCAACTTCAAGTGAAGCAACCTCAAGTGAAGTAACGTCAAGTGAAGCAACGTCGAGTGAAGTTTCACCAACTGACGCAACTTCAAGTGAAGCAACATCAAGTGAAGCAACGTCAAGTGAAGCAACTTCAAGTGAAGCAACTTCAAGTGAAGAAACTTCAAGTGGAGAAACACCATGTGAAGGAACAGAAAGTTATCACACGAAAACTTCAACCCACTCAACCGTTACGACTGTTGATGATCGCAGAACTACGAGTGATAACGGAATCATTGAATCGCTGGAGACTCGTTCAACACTCAGTTCATCGTCAACTGAGTTGAATGAAATGTTGGAGGGAAGTTCAACTCGTGAGCCTACTGAAACTCCAGCTACATCAAGCAGTGATAACAGAATCACCACTGACGATACAACCATGACAACAAGTTATGATTCCATGACACCAAGTGATGGAACCGTGACAACAAGTGATGGAACCGTGACAACAAGTGATGGGACCGTGACAACAAGTGATGGAACCATGACAACAAAGGAAGGAGAGGTTACGTCGAGTAGCGAATTCATGACATTCACCGAAGAAATTACTACGACAACACATTCATCGATGACAACAAGTTTCGACGCCAGTACGGAATTCACAACCCATGATCACATAACGAATACAGAAGAATTGGTGACAACAAGTGATGAATCAGTGACAACAAGTGATGAATCGGTGACAACAAGTGATGAATCAGTGACAACAAGTGATGAATCAGTGACAACAAGTGAATTCATCACGATGGACGCTCACTCCACCTCATCACCACGAGATGTAATGGACAAATCCTCCTCTTCAATCACACTGGACGCCGAGGAGACCAGTACTTATTATGATGATCTCAAGACAACCACTGGTTTCACTTCCTTCACAGTAAAAGCTTCTTCTTCCGCAAGTGATATGACAACGTCGCGGAATGATGTCAAAACTTCAAAAAGTGACACCACATCGTCTTCTAGTTCATTTCAAGACGATAACACTTCAAGTTCCTCAACATCTTATCGAGATGACAGCTCGACTTATGAAAAGTTGAGAATTCCGACAACGGATCGATGGGAAAGTCGTGGATCTCCCGATTTTAGTGAAACAGGGAGTACAAGTTGGCAAGGCGATCGAACAGAGAGTTCAAGCAGCTCGACTTATTCGGAATGGAACTTTAATTCTGATGTGTTAACCACAATAACAGATGGCGATACCTTGACAACAAGTGATTATAAAACCACGACAACAGATGGCGATACCTTGACAACCAAAGATGTTTCCATAACACCTAGCACCTACGAAATCCTCTCAACTAGCGCTGATACGGTGACAACAAGTGATGGTGAAATGAGGACAACACAAGATATCACCATGACAACGAGTAGTTACGAAGTCCCATCAACCAGTGTCACAACTGACTCCAACAAAGGTGTCACCTTGACATCAAGTGATAGTGGAATGATGAATACAAGCGATGATCTAACCAATACCATGACAATGGATGGCGATACCTTGACAACAAGTGATTACAAAACCTTGACAACAGATGGTGATACGTTGACAACCAAAGATGTTTCCATAACACCGAGCACCTACGAAATCCGCTCAACTAGCGCTGATACGGTGACAACAAGTGATGGTGAAATGAGGACAACACGAGATATCACCATGACAACAAGTAGTTACGAAGTCCCATCAACCAGTGTCACCACTGACTCCAATGGAGGTGTCACCTTGACAACAAGTGATAGTGGCATGATGAAAACAAGCGATGATGTAACCATGACAATGGATGGCGATACCTTGACAACAAGTGATTTCAAAACCTTGACAACAGATGGTGATACTTCGACAACCGATCTTATTGAAATAACACCTAGAAGCTACGAGTCCTCTTCAACTCCAACCAACGAAGTGACTGAAACTACGGGAACTCCAGAAACTACCACATCCTCCTCTTACCAGTACCACCATGACACCAGTACCACTGTGACACCAGATGACACCAGTACCACTGTAACACCAGATGACACCAAGTCCCTTGACAACAGGACCACCAAGGGGTTCTTCAAGTGGACCACTTCAACTCCGAACCCTAACAACGTGAAGGGTGTGACTACTGAGCTGGAGGGAGAGACTGCAACTGATGATGTGGAGGAGGGAACGTTTTATCCAGATACTACTAGGTGAGAATATCGGGGGGGGGGGGGGGAATGTCGGGGGGGTTGAGAATGTCGTGAGAGGGGTGGGGGGCTACCCTCGGGGGTGGGGGGGTTGAAATCACTGCATTATCTGTTAGGGAGCCGTCACATAATACATCATCACCCCACGGTGGATGGGGTTTCTAAATGCTGACAGATTATGACAGGGGGGAGGGGAGCTATTACTAGGAGAGAATGCCGGGTGGGAGAGGGGGGTTGAAATCACTGCATTATCTGTAACCATGATCTGTTTTCTGTTTGTTTGTAAGGGCTTCTTGGACAGTTCTGTACTTAGATAACTCATTTGATCATCACCTCACAACTTCCCCCTGGCTAATATAACGTGACTCCCAGGGAAGGCCGGACTACCAGTCCCACGGACTCCCTCTTGCTAATAGGGATCGTTCACATATTACGTAATCACCTAGAGGGGGGGAGGGGGTTTCCGAATGATTACGTTACATGTTATTGTAACAAATACAACTACTGTAAACTTGATTACGAGGGGGAGGGGGGGGTTGAAATCGGCCAAAAATTGATTACGTAATATGTGAACGATCCCATAACGTGACAACTAATATGAATTAATAACGTGATTACTAATAACGTGACTACTAGTACCAATAACGTGACTCCCAGGGAAGGCCGGACTACCAGTCCCACGGACTCCTGGAGCTCTGAGACAATGCTGGGAGGTTGGAGTGCGTGGGAAACCTGCTCCAACTCTTGCGGAGGAGGTGAGTTCTCATAACGACTTTCCAAATTTCCACACGACCGCTATTATACGCCGCGCGCGAGAAATGGACGGTTCAACGTCATCAACTCACTTCATTTAGCTATGATAATGACGTCATCCTACCCGCCTATTTCTCGCGCGCGGCATATTATTGCACGTAAGTGACACAGTTTTGATAGTATAACACGAATTGTCGTTATAAATGGAGCCGTGTGAATCTGAAGTTACCGGGGAGGAACGGGACTCTGAAAAAACTTCCCAGGATCCCAGAAACGAAGCAAGCTGCAGTGCGTTGACGGTATCTGCACGCCAATAGCAGAGGAGAGGGTGTGCAACACCCAACCTTGCCCTGCTGAGGACTGTCCAGCTCCCAACATGTACAGGTACTTGCTGACGTATTATGACGTATCGGTTCTGACATTTTTCGGTTTGGGACCCATTCTCCCATCCCGCTAGTTTCATATTTAGATATTTCTTCTATTTCCACAGATGTAGCAGTGTTTGTGTGTTTGTCTCTTTGTCTGTAAGATCCCCCTTACAGATGTAGCAGTGGTGTAGGAGGATGTATCCAGTATAAGTACGTGTGTGATGGTTTTGTCGACTGTTTTGACATGTCAGATGAGAGGGGCTGCATCGCTAGGAACGATATTACCGTCTACCCAGCCCTGCAGGTAAATCATGACTTCATTATCATACATTTATTAAACATGACCCTACCTACCCTCCAGGTAAACATGCTGTAGATTGATTGACGTCAATAACATACACTTAAATGGGAAACCTTACCTCGTGCAATAATTTGGTATTGTCGCACTCGGCCTGCTCCTCGTGCGACAATACAAATTATTGCACTCGGCTACGCCTCGTACAATAGTTTCTATTAGCGCATTCCCAGCCATGCTCTAAGCGTGTAATATACTCACGATACACACCCCTCTGATGGGGTGGGTCAAGTCATAGTCACGTGACACGGTCAGGTGACACAGTCACGTGGTAACTGCCTGCCATGAGGTCGTCACGTGGTCACCACGTGACCGCTAGGTGGCTACCACGTGACAGGCACGGCCAACAGAGCGAAAAATAAGATGTAATATACTCACGATACACACCTCTCTCAGCTGGTGAAGGAAGGATCCTCCGCCTCCTTCTCTGTCATCCTGTACAACGAGAGGAAATCAGGGGTCTCCAACATCCTGTGGAGTGTCGAGGAGAACGCAGGTTTGTGGTGACATTATATTCTGAGATGTAATGTTATGTAATTTTATGCGAAGCAAACCTCTATATCATTCGAAGCAAACATCTATCACATGTGCCAGACCTTAATCATAGGAAGCAAACCGTTATTATACGAAGGATATTTAGATTGGGTGATGCAATAGGCAATTTTAATGTGTGGTTCAAAGTGAAATTTACACTATGAGTAATTGATTAAGTTGGGCTACCTATGTCCCTAGTTTGTAATTCACCCTGCCTGTAGTCACACATACAAATTCGGTGATCTGAAAATGAGCGGGGCGAGCGAAAAAGGTATATTTACCAAGAGTGCCATATATAGAATTAGATCTGATATGTCCCTAGTCACTATTTACTTTTACCTCATTCCACTTCAGGAAGTCCCGGTATCAGTCATTCTCACACCTTCAAAGACAAGTTTTCGCTGACTAAGAGAGGGTTCAGGCTGACACTCAATAATCTGCAGGAAGGATCCTTCACATTTGTTGCCAGCGTGAGTGTTTGACAAAAATATTTTCACAATATTTTACAAGGAATTGATGAAATTTAAAGAATTTCTGAGAGAAATCAGAAATAACTTGAATACTATACTATTTAGTTTGAGAGTTCACTCTTTCTGGTGCTTCAGGTAATGTTCGTGGACGGAACAGTAAAAAACGGAAGAGTAAAACTGGTGGTAGTATCAGTTGGCTCTGAAAACGCAGTTATAACTGCTTCATCCGACGACTTGCTGACAACCACTCCTGGTGATCGGCGTGAACAACGCGTTACCATGACAACGCGTGATGCACAACGCGTTACCATGACAACGCGTCAGGGTCAGCGCGTTACTTCGCCACCTACGTCATCAAGTTATATGAATGAAACTTCTACACAAGAATCATCGTATGTGATAGTCAATTGTCGTCCCTGTTTGCTCATAATTGTAAAACTTTCGATTCTGGATGGAATGATGGATATTTCTAATTCTCAGGAATCAAAATCATTTTAGAAAATTTTAAAAGTTCTCACTATAATCTCAATCCCATAATTTGCTGAATACCTGTCCCCTCTTAATACCTGCAATGTTTCAGGGCAGTGGAGGAGTGCACACTGCAGTGTACTGAAGGTGTCTCTGACTTGAGTTGTCAGAGATGTGTCTGCGGGTCACACGTTCTCTTCGTCTACATCACTTCACCAAACAATGGTAGGTAGGAGAAAGGAGGTGGATCGGCACGATGGCGGCACAATGGTAGGTTGTGGAGGAAATTTATTTTTAGAAAGGTTATGTTAAAAGAGAAATGTTAAAGTTAAATGCAGGGCTTTTAATTAATGGAGGCTGAAAAGGTTTACATGATTCCTTCAACCTACCATGATTCCATCCAACTGAAAAACTTACAGAATATTGGATGATAACCAATCACCAATATTTCAGTCTCTATCAATTTTCAGGCATGGTGGGGTCAGCCTATGTCTACCTACACGATAAAGTCCAACCTAACAAGGAAATAGGACAGTCCAATCAGGACGGATGGGTCATGTTAACAGGGCTGTGCGATGAAGACAGACATCTCCTCATCCGCAAGACCGGGTCAGAGAAACGCCCTTATTTTAACGAGATTTCAAATGTAATGCTTCCATGAATTATATCATCAACAATTCTCATGATGGTCTTACACATTGTTATTATTAAAAAAAAAGTCCCCCGTTTTTGTGATACCAATTACCACGATTCAAAAGATTTGCCCTGTTGCAGCAACGAATAAGTTTCTTTCATCCCCATCCTAATAGATTCGAGGACTACAAGCTGCGAGGGGATGTCCTCAAACCAGATACCGACACTGGATACTCTGCTGTCATGGTTACGATGAGGGAGCGGCAGGATGGTAATGAGACGCATGAACTCTACAACAAATGGGAAGGAGTCTTCCAGGTGGGTGGGTGTATCATTGAGAGAAGTGGCTGGTTAAACTTGAAAATTTAGTAATTTACTTAAATTTTAAGATTGAAAATTTACTAATTTAGAATGGAAGGAAAGATCACTTTCTATAATCCTCAGAATCTCCTGCTGATTACAGCTTATTTGGATTCTATTGAACTGATGATTCGTATCTACATTCTCTGATGATGTTGATCTGAATCGTCCATCTTTCTTAGGTATCAAACATGGCGTACGATGAAGAGTTATCTTCTCCCCACAGCCTTGAGTATCAGGTAAGCAATGTTCCACCAAGCCTTATTATTGTTAAGGATCCCTTCTTTTCATCGATTAGTTATGGACAATAAATTTATTCCCGTCTGCTCAAATTCATCCTCAGTTACGAGTTAGTATATCAATTCGTCAAACCCACCTCTCCAGATTCTTGAATTATCCTTGATTCATTGCAACAGCAAGGAAATCCATCGACTCGCAGCTATCGGGTCCATTTTGCGATACCTCAAGGGCGAAGGGCACAGTCCGAGATATGAATCTGGTTTAGACCCGCAGCTTGAAGGGTCTAAACCAATATGGACCCGATCAGGCAAGGGTCTAATGTCTCTGTAATATGGTAAGAAGGTGACAGATGTTGACTTTGCAATCGGCGCCGATCAGCGCTGATCAGCGCCGATTTCAGCTTTTACGATCAGCGCTGATCAGCGCCTACCGGCTGTGAATCGGTGCTGATCGGCGCCGATTGCAAAATAAACATCTGCCAAGACGGTTAGATGAAATCGATGGTAAGAAGGTTATATCTACCCCCAGGCGCTGCACCACCTATACATGAACTACATCAGTGAGTTGTACAAGGGGCATAAGATGGTGAGGGTAAGGGATGTGTTCTTTGACAACCCTGTCACATACAGAAGGAGGAGACACAGAAGGAGCCTGCCTAGGTAACATTCAAAATATGGTAGATGGTTTCATATCGCAATTAATTTATTGTAGCGGTGAAATACCAAATGCTGACTATACGACGTATTCAACAAAGTGAAACGCGTGGTTCGAAACCCATGTTGTGGGGGTTGAAACCCTTTTTGACCTTAAATGTTTGAAGTTTTGCTGGTTTAACTACTAACAAATGGTATGACAAATCATGGTGGCAGCAACCCTTTCTGTGTCTTTGAAATTCAAAAAAGAGCGAATAACACCGGGAGACTGTCACACTTTTCATTCGCAGAAATCAAGGTCTGATTGTGAAGTACGAACTTGAAGTTCCCTCGGGGGAATCCGTTTCTAAACTTCGGGAGGTCTTGGTTGATATGGTGTTAGAGGGGAAGTTGACAGACACAATAGAGGTATCACCTGACTTCTGGTTGTTCTACTTTGATGAAAGAGGTAAGACAATTAGACATTATCTTTTTAGATATTATGCTGAGGTTTATCTTTAAATTTTAATGTTGAGTGTTGATTGCTGAATATGGGATATTCGGGACATAGTTCCACTGCATTGGCCCTATGGCAAGCTGACACTGATTATCTAATTGATCGTGACATATCAGAAAATAAGTACGATTCTCGGTTTTACATACTAAACAAAATATATTACTGTATTGTATATTTATTTTCTATTGTTTGATGGCATCTTTTGCTTTTCAGGTTCCCAAGATATTTCTTCAAAATCTCCATCGACAGAAGAACCAACTAGTTTATCAACAGAAAAACTTTCTAGTTCAACAACAGAAGAACTTTCTAGTTCACAATCAGAAGAACGGTCTAGTTCATCAACAGAATTACCCTCAAGTCCATCAACATCATCTACTGTATCAGCAGAACCTACCAGTTTATCTTCAGATGGACCGATTACGTATTCAAGAGAACCTTCTAGTTCATCATCTAGAAAAATTACTAGTCCACCGACAGAAGAACTTTCTAGTTCATCATCTGGAAAAATTTCTAGTCCCATAACAGAAGAACCTTCTAGTTCAACATCTAGAAAAATTACTAGTCCCATAACAGAAACTTCTAGTTCATCATCTAGAAAAATTACTAGTCCACCGACAGAAGAACTTTCTAGTTCACCAACTGAAGAACCTTCAAGTCCCATAACAGAAGAACCTTCTAGTTCATCATCTAGAAAAATTACTAGTCCTATAACAGAAACTTCTAGTTCATCATCTGGAAAAATTACCAGTCCCATAACAGAAGAACTTTCTAGTTCAACATCTAGAAAAATTACTAGTCCCACAACAGAAACTTCTAGTTCACCATCTGAAAAACCTTCAAGTCCCATGACAGAAGAACCTTCTAGTTCACCATCTGGAAAACTCACTAGTCCCACAACAGGAGAACTTTCAAGTTCACCTACAGAGGAACTTTCTAGTTCACCAACAGAGAAACTTTCTAGTTCATTAACAGAGGAACTTTCTAGTTCATCAACGGAATTTTCTAGTTCATCAACGGAAGAGCTTGCTACTTCATCGGCAGAAGAACGGTCTAGTTCATCAACAGAACTACCCTCAAGTCCATCAACATCATCTACTGTATCAGCAGAACCTGCCAGTTTATCTTCAGATGGACCAGTTACGTATTCAAGAGAACCTTCTAGTTCATCATCTAGAAAAATTACTAGTCCACCGACAGAGGAACTTTCTAGTTCACCATCTGAAAAACCTTCAAGTTCGCCTACAGAACCAACTTCCACCTCCTACAAAAGATTCCGTAAGTATTAATAACTGATGAATTCTGACGCCATAAAGAGTGTTTTTAAGGCTTTCAATTGCCATCATATACATTTTTCTAGGAACATAGTATTTACATCTGATTTTGCCTAAAATAATTTCATCTTTCAGGAACCCAGGACATCTCTTCATCAGCAGAATATACCACACTGTCAGAGGAACCCTCTAGTTCATCATCAGCAGAAGCTTTGACTACACCTGATCAGCTTCGTGGGGCATCAGATGAATATTTCACAACCTCCATGGAGGAAATTTCCTCAACCTTAACTGACTCGTCCCCTTCAAAAGACTTCTCAGACGACTCCTCGGAAGCTAGTTCATCCTCCTCGGCTACCACTTCCCACACATCCCACACCACAACCTGTGGGTGCGAGCTTCCTTCTGATTACCAGTACCTAACCATCTCGCCCTTCTCAGTGAAACCAACCCCTGACTCTACATTGGAACCTGATTCATCTACCTACGAACCTGATCCATCTACCTCGCAGCCTGATCCATTTCCCTCAAAGACCGAAGTACCTACAACGACTTCTCCTTCCACTCCTTCACCTCCATCGACACAACCAGGTCCATCTGTAACAACTTTATACCAAACTGGGTCCTCGAGTACCGTCACACCACAAACATTTACCTCCTCCAAACGTGATGCCTCTGCTTCGAAATCCTCCTCTCATACCTCGACCTCAATCAGCTTCAACAAATGGGACACTACGACACAGGATGGTGACACACTCGAAGTGGAAACGACAGGAGAGACGCAAAGCTCTACTTCCAGTACTCAACAATGGATCAAGCCATCATCTTCAAGTCCATTGGGGCCTCATGTGGAATCAATTTCATCTTCAGCAGCAGATTTTAGTTCATCGGTTTCGTTTGAAGATAAGACAGTGTCAGATGTTTCGTTTGAGTCGTCAACTGCATCAACTGAGATGACTTCATCAGAAGAATTTACATCATACGAAGAATTAACATCGCCTGATAGAGCGACCACATCAACTAAGTATCCAACAATAACTGCAGAGGAAAATCTATCTTCTAGTTCTTCATCACCATTAGGTCGAAGAACGATCTCAGATACGATTTACGAACCATCTTCTTCACAGCCACATGCACATTCAAGTTACCCAGATGTAACTTCGAGTTCTTCAGATGCAATTTCAGAAAAACAGGAAACAACTCGTCCTACAGATAAGTTAGTAGACATTTCTACTCCTGATGGAATGCAGTCTTCGACCACCAGTAGTCATGAAACTGACTCAGTTGATGATTTCACCACTTCTAGCCAAGCAACGGAGTCATTGAGCACTTCAGATTCAGGAAGTACAGAAATTTCCGAGAGTGTGAGTTCAACAGAATCATCCCAATCTTCCAAAAACATCTACTGAGTCAATGACTTCATCAAAAGATGAAGATCTTACAACTTCACAACCAACTGAATCATTTGGATCTTCTGAAAGCACAAGATCAATGGCGAGTTCAGAAGAAACAGAGGCTCTAAGCAGTTCTGAAAGTGCTAGCCCAACAGAAACATCACCATCTTCTCCAAGCACATCTAGATCTCTCACAGATGCCAAAATTACTGAAGATAAGAAATACGAAGGCAGTTCTGAATATGTTCCCATCGAGTCCTCAGCAACAACAGAGATGGTAGAACCAACGACATCCTCAGAAACATCTTATGAACCAACATCATCTTCAGAAACCACACCTCCTACTGAAGAAGGCACCTACACTCCAAGGACAGAATCAGCATCAACATCAATGACTTCATCAAAAGATGATGGACCTACTTCAGTCGAAGATCTTACAACTTCACAACCAACTGAATCATTTGGATCTTCTGAAAGTGCTAGCCCAACAGAAACATCACCTTCTTCTCCACCCACATCTAGATCTCTCACAGATGCCAAAATTACTGAAGGAATCATCACAGATAAGAAATATGAAGGCAGTTCTGAATATGTTCCCATCGTGTCCTCAGCAACAACAGAGATGGTAGAACCAACGACATCCTCAGAAACATCCTCTGAATCAACGTCCACGATGGACTTGCAGACACCAACATCATTTTCAGAACATATACCTCCAAGGACTGCATCAACATCAATGACTTCATCAAAAGATGACGAAACTACTTCAGTCGAAGATTTTACAACTTCACAACTAACTGAATCAATTGGATCTTCTGAAAGCACAAGATCAATGGCGAGTTCAGAAGAAACAGATGCTCTAAGTAGTTCTGAAAGTGCTAGCCCAACAGAAACATCACCTTCTACTCCACCCACAACTAGATCTCTCACAGATGCCAAAAGTACTGAAGGAAAGAAATACGAAGGGAGTTCTGAATATGTTCCCATCGAGTCCTCAGCAACAACAGAGATGGTAGAACCAACGACATCCTCAGAAACATCCTCTGAATCAACGTCCACGATGGACTTGCAGGAACCAACATCATCTTCAGAAACCACACCACCTACTGAAGAAGGAACATACATTCCAAGGACAGAATCAACATCAACATCAATGACTTCATCAAAAGATGACGAAACTACTTCAGTCGAAGATCTTACAACTTCACAACCAACTGAATCATTTGGATCCTCTGAAAGCACAAGATCAATGGCGAGTTCAGAAGAAACAGAGGCTTTAAGCAGTTCTGAAAGTGCTAGCCCAACAGAAACATCACCATCTTCTCCAAGCACACCTAGATCTCTCACAGATGCCAAAATTACTGAAGGAATCATCACAGATAAGAAATACGAAGGGAGTTCTGAATATGTTCCCATCGAGTCCTCAGCAACAACAGAGATGGTAGAACCAACGACATCCTCAGAAACATCTTCTGAATCAACGTCCACGATGGACTTGCAGACACCAACATCATCTTCAGAAACCACACCACCTACTGAAGAAGGAACATACATTCCAAGGACAGAATCAACATCAACATCAATGACTTCATCAAAAGATGACGAAACTACTTCAGTCGAAGATCTTACAACTTCGCAAACAACTGAATCATTTGGATCTTCTGAAAGTGCTAGCCCAACAGAAACATCACCTTCTTCTCCACCCACATCTAGATCTCTCACAGATGCCAAAAGTACTGAAGGAATCATCACAGATAAGAAATACGAGGGCAGTTCTGAATATGTTCCCATCGAGTCCTCAGCAACAACAGAGATGGTAGAACCAACGACATCCTCAGAAACATCCTCTGAATCAACATCATCTTCAGAAACCACACCCACTGATGAAGGAACATACTTTCCATTTTCAAGCACAGAATCGCCATCAACATCAATGACTTCATCAAAAGATGACGAAACTACTTCAGTCGAAGATCTTACAACTTCGCAACCAACTGAATCATTTGGATCATCTGAAAGCACAGGATCAATGGCGAGTTCAGAAGAAACAGAGGCTTTAAGCAGTTCTGAAAGTGCTAGCCCAACAGAAACATCACCTTCTACCCATGGAACAACAAGATCCTTTACGAACTCCAAAGGTACTAAATTCATCATTACTGATAAAACATATTTTCCGAGTTCAGAATATGAACCCTTCGAATCTACTCCGACTATGGAAGTAGAATCCACTGAGTCCATAACTTCATCAAAAGATGATGAAACTACCTCAGTCGAAGATCTTACAACTTCGCAACCAACTGAGTCATTTGGATCGTCTGAAAGTGCTAGTCCAACAGAAACATCACCTTCTTCCTATGGAACAACTAGATCTCTCACTGATGCCAAAACTACCAAAGGCATTACTGATGAAATAAATCCTTCAACTTCTGTATACGAGCCCTATGAATCATCGTCAACAATGGACTTAGAGGAACCATCAACTTCAGCTGAATCATCAACGTCATCAAAAGATGATGAAACTTCCTCCGCCTCAACCTCACAAGTAACTGAAACATCACCCACAACATCTTTCACTGTGGATAACATGTCGGAAACTTCAAGAAAACTAACTGATCCAGAGGATGTGACAACTAAAACCAGACCGGCGACTGAGACAACAGGAACTGATATGCTGGGTGGTGCAACCTCTACTTCCCAATTAGGGTCTGTGAGGCCAAGGATAACCCTGCCAACCACTAGTCCCACTCCAGGGTCATATGATAAGATTATAGTCTCTGCAGTGACAAAATGAAAGAAGCTGATTTTAATAAATAAAACTGATTTTAATAAATTCGTTGTTATTGAATTCTGTTCCGTCCTTTAAACTTTTAAATTTGATTGTATAAAGTATTTAAAGTTTTAAAACTCCAGGGTCATGATAAATGTTATGCTATTGGAGAGACAAATGATGAAACAGATGAATTGTTGAGTATGAGCCTCAAAATAATGATATAAAGTTCCACTATACTTTCTCTGCAGAAGAAACTGTAGCTCCCTGTAAGGACCTCAATAGCTTCTGTCCTGCTTGGGCTGCAAATGGGGCATGTTATCGACAGTATCTCCGGGACAACTGTCCGAAGTCATGTAATCTATGTCCTGACAAACGTAAGTTGGCCATTGGATGTATTTCCTTTTTGATTTCACGCTGATATGACTGGACTTAGTCCTTTTGATTAACAACATGCTTGCACTTTTGGAATAATCAATATTGTATTCCATGCTAGTTATTAGATGCAAATACCACTGTGAGATCTCAAAATATCATGATATTTCAACTCCACTTTCTCTCCTCACAAAAGACCCCCCCGACTCCCTGTAAGCCCCTAAATCAAGCCATAACCCTGCTTGGGCTGCAAAGGGGGCAATATCCCTAAGTATCTTCTGGCACTTATCCATGCACAATGTACATTGTACACATGGATGCTCATGGGGGTGTTCTTCTGGGGGCCTTAAGTCCGCTCACCAACCTCCCTGCATAACTCCATCCCATCCCAGAAACCCCGACCCCAGACACAATGATCACTGCATAACCCCTTCCCATCCCAGAAACCCCGACCCCAGACACAATGATCACTGCATAACCCCTTCCAATCCCAGAGACCCCAACCCCAGACCCACGGACCACACAGAAACTTCCCACAACCTCCTTCACGACATCAGCAGAGGAACCCTACACAGACCGGGTTGTCTTGACGACAGAGCCACTGGGCTCGACCTCCTCTACTCCCATGAGACGTGAGCCACTTTTATAACTTGTTTTATAGATCCTTACCTCCAAATTGTACATTGTGCATCCCTCTCAGTGTACATTGTACATTTGTGCATCCCTATCAGTTTACATTGTACATTTGTATTTGTACATCCCTTTCGTTGTACATTGTACATTTGTGCATCCCTCTCAGTGTAGATTGTACATTTGTACATCCCTCATAGTACACAATGTACATTTGTGCATCCCTCTGAGTCCAGAACGTAATCAACACATTCCCCCCAGTGTGTAACAGAAAGTGTGACAAGGGACAGACACCAAACTCCGACTGCACTGGCTGTGTGTGCTCCCAGAACAACTACACTTTCATTGTCTACGATTTCAGTCAGAACCCCCTTCCAAAACAGGTAACACTTGATATTTTGCCAAAAATGTGGTTTCAGGCATGGTATATCGATATTTTTCAGAAAACGTGACCAAATTTCCTGATTTCATTTTTGTGCTTTCATTTTCCTGAATCAGTTGAATCGTTGAAGTTATTCTGTCTATTTTTCAGAGGTATCATTGGTTTCTGACAAAGGAAAGCAAACAGTTGGGGAAACAGATGAGAACGGACAGATCACTCTTGATTTGAAGGAAATGTGTCGGAATGTTCTTATCTTTAGGAACAGCCCCGTTTACAGGTGATATTTCTCAGAATTTAAAAGCTACAGACTGTCAATCAAGAAAACAATTTGATATCAAGTATTGTCAAGGGTCATTTATGAAACCTTTCATCGTCTCCTTGCAATCTGGTTGTTTTGAGAAATCATGTATTTCAAATCATGTATTTCTCAGTAAACCTTGTCCTTCTACATATTAGAACCTATCTGGACCCTTCATTAAACCCCTCATTAAACCTTTCCTCAACTTGTTTCAAAATCTGTCACACACTTATTCATAACTTGTCAGCTAAAAATTAACCGGGTACGGAGGTCTCATGATTGAGAATTAAGAAAGACTATAAATTCCATGATGAAACTACTGTAGCCACTTACCTCATACTTACCTCATACTGTCACATAATAACCAATGTAATAACAAGTTAACAATTTCTATTTTACAGGTCGGAAATATTTGACTTCACTCCCAAGAAATCAGACTCTCGGATCCGTCACCGTGTCAGATTACCGTACAATGGTGAGTTGGAACTCTTGAGTCTTGGTATTATGTTGTCAAACCTAGTGCCTATGTCACCAAGTCACTTGTGTTTCAATAAAGCCTGTCCAAGTCAGTTGATTTTCAATAAATCCATCTGTTGATGATTGCTGATCAGTGATCATGGTTTGCACTTCCATACTGACGTATGTAGAGAATAATACTTACCATTTCTCTGCATAAATTAAAACATTGGTGTTTGATTTTTAGCCTTTTCTACCCAAGATATTTCCTTGTTTTCAGATTTGGCGCGGTGCCCGGTACCCACGAACCTGATGTGTGATAGCAGGGTAGACGAGCCAACGTGTGAGTCTGACTCTGATTGCAGACATGTCAATGGAAAGTGCTGTTTGATGGACTGTAGCTACCAGTGCATCCGTGGAGGTAATTCTTATCTCCTTTTAGTCGATCAACGATAGTTTGCAATGAATTAACGGGAAAAAAGAAATGTGGGACGCCTCTAAATTTCAATTCAGGAATCACTATTAACTTATTAAGTATGCTTTTCGTATGAGATGGATCTAACCTACCATATTTCAGATGATTTACTGCTGTTAGGATACTAGGATAGACTTGTCTGCTAGATACCAAAGCACAAGATGCCCAGCTTGGCAGCCTGCCAATCGAGTCAACTCTGCAGTATACTTGGCAACTTTTATAGCAGCGTGCCAGTAGAGACACCTCTGCAGTATTTGGCAACTCTTATACCCTAGATACCAATATTTATCAAAACACACGCCACCAACCTCATTGGGAGCACGCTCAGACTCAGCAGTGCTCTAATGCAGAAGGTATTTGCCATGTAGGAGGAGATGACTATAGTGCACTGATGAAGAAGGTATTTGCAGTGTATGATGACTATAGTGGTGCATCCCGGACAGATTCACGTTACATAGAGCTATTGACAGCTGGCTATATTAAACGAGACTTTCAATACGATAGCGTGTAGAAGCCATTATTTTGTGAAGATTGTCACCCACTTATACATGAAATTAAAATCTCCAGAAAAGTTCAAGCATGAAATAATATGGAGTTACATAACGAGCAACAGTGAAGTAACATGATTTATGCCTCGAGCGAAGCGAGTGGCATAAATTGCATTATTCACCGAAGCCGAAGGCTGAGTTGAATAATGATTTGTTTTCATCGAGGGCGCAGCCCGAGTTGAAAACAATTTGTTACTTCGCTGTTGGGAGTTATGTAACGATATTATTTACCAAGTTTTTCAAACGCAAGAAAACATTTTCTTCACTCTCAGCATATAAATATAACTTTTGTCTTTAGACGGTAGGCTTTACGTGGTGAGCAATACGACTTGTTTATCAAAGCTTTGATGTGAAGCTCCGTCTCGGAGTTCCTTTAGGAACTCTTGACAAGAAGTGTGAATATAATATTGAATACTGTGAAAATAATAGAAAAACTATGAAAATAATATCAAATACTATGAAAATAATAGCAAAACTATGAAAATAATAGCAAAACTATGAAAATAATACCAAAAACTATGAAAATAATACCAAAAACTATGAAAATAATATCGAAAGTGTGGAAATAATATCAAAAGTGTGGAAATAATATCAAAAGTGTGAAAATAATATCAAAAGTATGAAAAAAACTCAAAAATAACACATCTTACTTAACCGCTATATCCGGCCACGCGGTAAATAATATGCTTTAGAAAAGTGCTGAGCCGACTTACATTTTACAAAATATTTCATTAATGTTTCAATATATTACCACTTTAAGACGTGCAGCGCTCGAGGGTGATAATTGAATTTCTACTGCTTAGCCATGTTCGACTGAAAGTAGCTTCAACGCGCTTCAGACCGTTTCTAACACTTCCTTTTTCGGTTTTACATTTTTGGTATTCGCTCTAGTCTCTCACTCTCTCGCTGTCGAATTCTAGTTGAAATTTTATCAGATATATATTCCGATTTTGAGCTTAGGAAATTGGAAGTTAGGAATCTGAAAGTTGATGAAAGATTATTTGGTTGCCAATAGTGTCTGTCTAGTGTCCATATTCCGACACATATGAACGAATTATGAATAAGATTGAAAACCCTCTTGGGCGCCACCGCTCATTAGGGTTTCTAAACATTTGACAAATTTATAATATTGGACCATTTTACTCTCCGGTCTCGTGAATAGCGCGTTTCGACGAACGAATGCTTTGTGGGATTTTGCGAATGTCTGAAGATTAACTGTGAATACAATAATAATGAGACTGGCTTCTTGCCAAATGCCAATATTATTAGGATCAATAACCGGTTGAACCACCTTTTTTCTTCGAACGGTTCATAGGTTTTAGACTTGAATTATTGCAATATTTACGTTCATCCATCGGACTAAACTTTAATATTTTAACTGTATTAGTATGTTCTTTATATTGGTGCAACATTTACTTTTGTATATTTACAATACGAATCTTTATAAGTTTATACACTAGGTGAAATTTTTAAAATTTTTCTAGGGCTGTTACTTTTTAGCCTTCAGCTTTTGATTTTAGTTTTATATTCTCGCTTCCAGATTTTTATTGAATAATATAATCCCAAAATTTTTATTTCCTTGCCAAAGGGTTTAAGCGATGGAAATATATGACTAACTTATAAGAGTTTGATTTTCTTGCTTTTTGTCATCTCTTGAAAAGATCAATTTTGTTTTGTAAATGACATAGTATTTGTTTTTACTATTATAAATGGATTTATAAATGGATTTATAACACCAATTTTCATTCTATGTTCAATAAATAAGAAACGTTTATGATTTTGTTGTGAGTAAAATTGCTTAAACTTTTAAAAAAACTTAAAAAGGTCCTCTGCTGGAAATTGGTATAAAGGAAAGCGTCGTGCTTTACAGACGTATCTAGAGTGATAGGGAGATCGAATTGATGGCATTCATAGAACTGAGAAGGCTGGTTTTATTTTTTGCTGAAAATATTCCCATAAATGGTATCTTTCATTGCTCCATCACGATATGATCAAACTTTTAGTCTGTATCACCTTCTCATTGCATGATCTTTGTTCCCGTATTGTTCATGATTAATTGGCACAGAATAGGGAATAAAAGTTTAATTTCGATAATTATTAATAACTCCACTCCTTCCTAGTTCTTAATGGTGTATACAATGTACACAATGTATAATGTACTGCAGTGTATATAGCATTACAGAAACTCAATCAGAACCACCTATTATCATGTATACAACACATTACCGACACTATTCACCATGTTAACCCCTGATAACTACGTCACTCCCCTCCACCTAATGTTGGGGAGATGAGTTGCATTGTTTAACTTATCGTAAGATATTTGTTAATACTGTCTACTGTTAATACACAGGACCACGTGCAATCATCTACCGTACCATACTCGTAACAGTCAATATCAGGTGTTGATGACGTCATTATCACGGCTTTCAATGGTGAATTGATGAGGTTGTAAGGCCTACTGTCACGTTAATCGACAGTGCCCCATGATAATGTAGCCCTAATATTACTATTATTGTTGTTTGATACTACTGTTGGTTATATTCTTATGAACCGTACTATCCATGGGACCATAAGGGCCTGTATTTAATATTACCGTTATTTAATATCTATCGCTAGGTTATAATCATATTATTGGACGTATTGGCGAACTTGAATGTCGTATTTTGGCTTTATAATAACCAAGCAAATAATACACGGCAAATTAAGTAAGGTGATTTTTTTCATATTTATTTCCAAAAATATCATTTTTTGACAATTTTGTTTTCCTCCAAAATTTTCATACTTGGAAATATCGTATTTTGGCTTTATAATAACCAAGCAAATAATACACGCCAAATTAAATAAGGTGATTTTTTTCATATTTATTTCCAAAAATATCATTTTTTGACAATTTTGTTTTCCTCCAAAATTTTCATACTTGGAAATTACTTCAACAATGAAAGAAGTACTTCTGACAATACAAAAGCAATATTTCTGCCTTGTAACTCGGTAAAAACAACCGTGTGCCCTGTATACTGTTCAGCACAAAGAACAATCATACTGTGTACATTCTATTGCCATAGGTGTTATAACTGCAGTTTGACCCCTTAATATGAGCCCTTGAGACTCGTAGAGCAGTTGTATAAAAGATGTTATTGTTTGTGCTATGTGTACAAACAACAGGTGTTTGAGTGTAACGTCATTATCATGGTTAAAATGGGGAATTGATGACATCACACAGAGTCCGTAGTACCACAATATCGATCTTTGTTCACATGAGAAATCTTGCGATTTTGTTGCTGCAACGAATTGCTCCAGTGATTTTGTTGAAAGCATTTTATATCCATAAAGTTATATTTTTCGTTGATAACTCGGACATTTTTTGAGCTAGGCACTTAAAATTTTGTGTGCGAGAATTATTGACCCATACCTATGAGGTCCCAAAATTTCATCTAGTTACTCCAAACACAGTAAAAGTTATTGAGTTATTACTTTGATCCGTTTTTTGGACCCCAAGTACCTGCAACGACCTCCACTTCGTCTTGGAATTATCTTCAACCACCTTCATTTCGTATTGGATTTATCTGCACTACCCTCGAAGTGAGAAGGTGTTAATTTAATACAGATTAAGTTGTGATCTGTACGTTCACATGATCTGACTACAGTAACTCCAGCTATCCAGGTCTGCTGTGATTAGAGACTATACACCGCGCACGAGAAATGTAGGCGGGTTGGATGACGTCATTATCATAGCCCAATGTAGTGAGATGATGACGTTGAACGGCCTATTTCTCGTGCGTGGACTTTAATTGCTGGCAATCCTGACTTCTAGATCACATCGTATCTATGATCACAAATTAATGAAGAAAATTTCTAACAATCCTTGTAACAATCCATCCTACGTAAGATACATTGATGTTTGAACATCATTAACTTAATTCGTTAACCTATGATAATGACGTCATCTTCACCAGCTACTTTTTGTAAATGTTACGGTGCGTAATTAAATCGTGAGATTATCAGCAGGTGGTTGCTTCCACTTCCAGTGATAATCCTGGGATAATCCTGGGATAGTTTACTGTGTCGTCACCAATTCCCAACTCTAAACGTTGATAATGATGCTTTTATTTATTCCAATATGAATATAACATTATATAGGTGAGTTTATAGGTAAGTTCGTAGATAGGTATAGTAGATGGTGTTGTAAATATTTGCAAGTTATTGATTAGAGCTGTTTTTACATTGCTTTAACACTTTGACGTTTGCATATCACTTCGTTTGCGTTCAGGGCGTGCGAAAAATGAAGGCGCTGATCAGCGCTTTTCATACTTGTATGAAACACACATGTATAAAACACATGTATAAAACACACATCGCAATCCTGAAATTTAAAGTTTGCCCGACATAACTTGACGATTCACTTTGAATTCATTTCACTCGACGTCGCAGCGCTTTACTCTGAAAAGACATAACTCTAGAGAAATGTCAATTGGGCATCACTTCAATCTGACATTTGGATACAATGTATTCGTGTACATTGTATTCGTGTACATTGTGTTCGTGAACATTGTATTCATGACCATTTTATCCGTGTACATTGTACTAGTATAGATTGTATTCGTGTACATTGAATTCGTTTGCATTTCATTATTGTACATTGATTTCGTGTAAATTTTATTCGTATACATTGTATTCGAATAGTCGAATACATTGTATTAATGTACATTGTATTCGTATTAATTGTATCCGTATACATTGTATTTGTGTACATTGAATTTATGTACATTGTATTCGTGTAAATTGTATTCGTATACATTGTATTCGTATACATTGTATCCGTATACATTGTATTCGTATACATTGTATTCGCATACATTGTATCCGTATACATTGTATTTGTGTACATTGAATTTATGTACATTGTATTCGTGTTAATTGTATTCGTATACATTGTATTTGTGTACATTGAATTTATGTACATTGTATCCGTGTAAATTGTATTCGTATACATTGTATTCGTATACATTGTATCCGTATACATTGTATTCGTGTAAATTGTATTCGTATACATTGTATTTGTGTACATTGAATTTATGTACATTTTATTCGTGTAAATTGTATTCGTATACATTGTATTCGTATATATTGTATCCGTATACATTTTATTCGTATACATTGAATTCGCATACATTGTATCCGTATACATTGTATTTGTGTACATTGAATTTATGTACATTGTATTCGTGTAAATTGTATTCGTATACATTGTATTTGTGTACATTGAATTTATGTACATTGTATTCGTGTAAATTGTATTCGTATACATTGAATTCGTATACATTGTATTCGTATACATTGTATCCGTATACATTGTATCCGTATACATTGTATTCGCATACCTTGATTCGCATACATTGTATTCGCATACATTGTATTTGTGTACATTGAATTTATGTACATTGTATTCGTGTAAATTGTATTCGTATACATTGTATTTGTATACATTGAATTCATGTACATTGTATTCGTATACAATGTATTCGAATACATTGTGTTCGTATACATTGTATCCGCATACATTGTATTCGTATACATAATATTTGTACCTTTACAATGTATTCGAATACATTGTGTTCGTATACATTGTACATCGTGTATATTGTATTCGTGTACATTGTATCCGTGTGCATTGTATTTGTGTACATTGTATTCGTTGCCTAATTCAGGGTGGCCCCAATTCCGACCACCTATAAGAGTTAAGAAACTCCAAAGTTTTTATTTAACATTCCTTGCCCCAAAATAAAAATTTTGAGGGCATCATTCGCTCCAGAAACAATTTTTAGACGTGTAGGATTCTGGTCTATCATCAATTAATTAGAATGGTGAATTTGGCTTTTATTATAGCCAACGTCAATTTCGTCGACCCAGGCACCAACATCTTTTCCTTTGGATTAATTAAAAAAGGGGGAGGGGTATACCAATTTGGACGCAACAATACAACTTTACTGTTTCATAATGAGAATTTTAATGAGAATTTTAAATTCTTTAGTAACATTGCAAATTAGTACCCCTCCGGTTGCGCACGGCAGTGCTTAGTGACGTCACATGGCCGGCAGATTACTATGAAAGGCGAAGTTTAACCGTCGAACTGTATTTGTACCTCGTCCGGTGGTCCAAATTCAAGCAATTCTGTAAAATTTAGTGAATATCAGTGAAGATTTACAATTGAAGTGAAGATTCAAAATTGAGACCTTTTTCACTTTTATTGTCATGTTTCATGTGTTCAGAGGATTCCCCTATAGATACCAACACCATTGAACAATTCAATCCACCTACACACCTAACACCACAAAATGTTACGGTATTTAGATACCTTTGTGATCGTGCATCTTGCTAATATGATTTTCATAACAAGACTGTATATTGTAAAACATATTACCTCAAATCGTGGCCCTGTGATGTCACCAAAATACCTTTTTGATCTCTGGTAATGACGTAATCAGCTATTGTACCCCGTTTTATAGCCCAAATCATAGCACCATCTGGATTAACGTTTAGTGATCATGCCACACCGTGAAATTAAACCTATTGTTAGGCCCTTGCGCACTATACGCCGCGCCGCGAAAAATAGGCGGGTAGGATGACGTCATTATCATAGCTCAAAGTAGTAGGTTGATGACGTTGAACCGCCTATTCCTCTTACGCGGCGTTTAACACAACATTTTGTACAGCTGGTGTTTTATATTGTCTGAGGTTATGACATGGCGTTCACACAAAGAAGTTAGTGGTGTGACGCTCTCAATTCACCATTTTAAACCCTGATAATGACGTCATCGTACTCTGCCAACTGTTCACATGTCATGCTGTCCTGTCCCATGTATTTCCCTTTATTTCACATCACCGCATCGCGTTTGCGTAGAAAGGAAATAAAAGGTTTCATTGACTCAGAGATTTGCGATACCTTTCATATCTTTTGATTTTGAGAATTTAAAACATGGATAGGAGTTTTTGTTAGACCTACCTTTTATTAGTTTTACAATTTATTATTTTGGGTCTTATGAAGTTATGATTATGAACCTACCATTCCAAAATTTACTAAATTACCACAATACATGACCATCAACATGGTCACCTATTTCGTTATCCATTTGACCACTTTACATACAATAGATTACCAATTACAGTATTGTTTGCCACGGCTATGTTTTGACACTGAAATAAATATAACTACTTACTACAGTGCACTGTTTGTTTACATGAGGTAGTGAGTTTGTTTTGTTGTCTTGCCTTTGTACCTATGTTACTCTTAATTCTCAAATAGCTCATTAGACGGGGGGTAGAAGTTTTTTTTTGATTTTCACTACAGTTGGGGACAGTTTTTCAACACTCTCCCCATAAAGATAATTTTGATAATTTTGAAAAATATACATAAATAACAAATAAATTCTGTAAGAATTTCACAAAACCAAACAGTAATCTGAAAGTGAAAGCTTCTCCAATTCTTTTCTCTGCATCACGCTCTTTTTCTTATATTTTGTCAGAGTTATATTGCTATATTGTTTATCACAGCTTTCTAATAAGCTACTTTGAATTTAAATCAAAAACAGGATCCCAACTCATTGGATTTAATTCCACCCTCCTCTCTCTCATTTGAGCCCCCTTTTTACGAAATTTCTGAACCTACTGAGCTCAGGGGGACAGTAATTAAAGCCCCCCGGCTATACTATTTGAGACTGTTCAAGCCCCCCCCCCCCCGCTATTTGAGACTGTTGCCCCCCATATTTGTTTAACCCCCCGGACAGTGATTAAAGCCCCCCTTTTTTATTTTGAGGTTACGAACTTTAATCTCATATTATATTATGGGCAATGATTTATTAAGTTCGTGGCTTTTATTTTGTTAAGCCCACAAGAAATATAAGGTCATGGTTAAGATGACGTAATAATCAAAGGGCAATGTAGTACGTTGAATCGTCGAAAGTTGATACGTCGTAAGTTGAATCGTCTATTTTTCGCTAGCGGGTTTATAGCAGGTCCGCGTAACTTAGCAAATATTATATTGAATACATTGATGAGTTGTTGTACCATGTCTATTCACCGTGATATATTTAATTTATTCGGCTGCATAATTTATGAGCGTCAGGTTTTGTTATATATTGTGAATGTCAAGATGCGTCCAGCCTTTTATTAAGCAATAAGCATGAATAGCCTTGTTATCTGTTTTTTGTGGTAAGTTACGTCTTATACAGGGTTAAGGGTTTTTTAAAAACTTGAGTTAGAACACCGCAAAGAATTCTCCTCGTTCTAAGCCCTCAGGCTTAACTAGCGGATTCATGGTCACTCACAACTTTAGGATCCTGAAATTTAAATCGTCATGACATCGAACAATCTGCGCGAGCACGTTGATTGGTCAATGTCAAAAGGGCTAAACTCGATGGAATAAGTATTTGACTATTGGCCAACAACTCCACGATATCAAGAACTTCGCCTCAATATTACTTCACCATTGACACCACTTCACCTTGACTCCACTCTGCATTGACACCACTTCGTTTGACACCACTTCGTCTAGACACCACTTCGTCTTGACACCACTTCGCCCTGACACTACTTTGCCTTGAAATTACTGCGCCTTGACACCAGTCTTAGTACCACTTCATCCCGGCCTTAAAACCAAGGAAATGGGTAACTTAGCGCATGGCTTAATTGAGCGCAAATGAACGAAATTGGGTCTAAATGGGTGCAAATATTTGCGCTCATTTGCACATTACACCACAAAAATTTTACGCTCATTTACAACTAGCCATTTTCGAGGTTTCAAAAGGCTCTTGAGCGCAAATTGAGCGCATTTTGGTGCTAACCAGCGGTGACTGAGCAATGAAAATTTGCATCCAGTTAAGCCTTGCAGATGCCTTGCACTGAAGTAATCATTTGCCAAAACCACACGGCTTCACATTGGCATAAACACCTACCTAAACCTTGACTCTTCCTACGTTGACACCGGATTCCACTTTGACACCTCGCTTAGTCGCTTAAATTGAAGTTTGCACATACCAAGTATCTGCCATATCATTTCACGTGAGTTGTATGTTTGACATCTCACATCTGCTGTACATATATCCAGCACGGTAAACTGGATTTTAGCCAACAGATGTTTGAATTTTCAAGATCATACCCCCCATACCTACTTAGTTAGGCGTGATTTTGTCATATGTTCAGCTCCTAGAATTATTTTATCAACTGAGCTACGAATTCAATTTGCTTTGGTCATGAATTGACGCATGCAATTCTGTATTTGCGGATCCAGTATTCTATTGGATTGGAATTGTGAAGACTCTTTTGACCTGTCGTGTGACTATAATGCTTTAATTCGTATGCTTTCATTCTATTTCTAGTAGCACTGTCTAATATTATTATTATATCAGCCAATATAACCAATGGAACGATACAAACATTGGGGATAAAGCCAAGCAGAACGCTCGGTTGATGTGTCAAGTCTCAATATTATGTGTGTTGTGGGCAATATCAACTCTCCCAAACCTCCCAAAATCTTGCTATAATTTTAACGAATGTCATAATATTCGTGTCAGGATGCCGATGATACTGTGATATTTTTTGTGAATGATCAACTTGATAAATTTCGACCCCAAAAACACGCTATTTTTCAATAATTTTTCCGGGGGCTGCGCCCCAAACCCCTTCTACAGCTAGCTCACCGTTTACGGCCCAACCCGGAAAAAATCCTGGCTACGGGCCTGCTCTATTCGCATCCGGAATCGTCCTGTCGTTACCGCAAGCAATTATTTTCTGCGCGCATTTTATTGCTAAAATGTTGCTCATAAACACAACCATTTGGACCCATTTATTTCTGTCCCAAATGTCACATTTGTCCCTGTCCCAATTCAATATTTGAGTCCCATTTTTTTCTGTTTCATGTGTCCCAATTGTCCCATTTTTTCAAGTCGCTTCACTTTCTGAGTCCCATTTGTCCCAATTTCTCTGTCTCAATTGTCTGATTTGTCTCAAATGTCCCATTTGTCCCTGTCCCAATCCACTTTTTCTTGAGTCAGGGACAATTGGGACAGTGGCATCCCCCCACTGTGGGTTGTTTGGATGTGTCATTATTAACTCCATGTTTGCACACTGTGGGCTGTGTCAATATAAACCTACATGTTTGGATAATAAAGCGATTAATCAAAATATGTATGAGGAAATTCGCTACCGACTTGTCTACCAAAATTATATATATCCCAAAGCCAAATTACAGGTATTTGAGTGAGACGTCACTATCAGAGACCACAATACTCCATTGCTGACGTCAAATAGCATGTACTTTATGTATGGTTACACTTAATTATATACACGGGAGTTAATTAGAGTAGGGATTTATCTCACTAGCTAACAAATCTCACTAATTTATCTCACTAGCTCTAACAAATGGGTACATACCTACTTGAGGTATCTTATTGTGGCGTTGTGGGGGAATCACGGTGCTTTGAGTGTAGCCTCTGTTTTCTGTGGAGTTGTAGCACGTTTTTACCTCCCATGTTCAACACTATTATTTGATGGTTATTGATAATATATTTCCTTGCGTTCTAATGAACCCTGAAAATGATGACGTCATTATCAGGGGTTACAGTGGGGAGTTGATGATGTTATTATCAGTGTACTAGAGTGGGGAGTTGGTGACGTCATTGTCATTGGTTAGAATGTTCAACACAATTATTTCAAGGTTATTGATAATGATATTTTCTTGCGTTCTAATGAACCCTGAAAATGATGACGTCATTATCAGGGGTTACAGTGGGGAGTTGATGATGTTATTATCAGTGTACTAGAGTGGGGAGTTGGTGACGTCATTGTCATTGGTTAGAATGTTCAACACAATTATTTCAAGGTTATTGATAAGATATTTTCTTGCGTTCTGCCGTTCTGATGTTCTGAATGTAAAACCTTTTTTGTTCAATTTTTGTTTTTTGTTTATGAATCAATAACTGTAAAATGGGAGAGGGTCAGAGGGAAATTAAGAAATGCTCCGGCAAGTGCAATTCTTGCCACTTTTAAATTTATCCGGGGCCTGGAAAAGTGGAAAAGAGGCTCCGTGGAACTTTGACTGCAATTATCTGAACTATTTATCTCATTATTAACATCATGATTCATCTCACTATCTATCAAATTTGAGCATGTGTGGAAATACTCAGCACCCACTTCTCAGCTCTTGGACGGCAGACTAATCTCAGTCCTAAGTGAGTAATCTAAGAATTTACAATTGTCAATTCTAAATTTTGAGCTGTACTTCACAATTCTTCATTATACCTAAGTACCTACTATGCTCGGTTTACCTAGGCACTTGTCTAGCAATTTGAGCAGTCCATGAATTTCAAGGGATTATAGCATTATATAGAACACCCTCTGCAGTTTTCATGCGGGTCTATAATATATAGACACTTGCCTGATCGGGTCCATATTGGTTTAGACCCTCGCCCTACGGGCTCGGGCCAAAACCGGATACCACCCTCGGGCTTACGCCGTCGAGCAGTATCCCAAAATGGACCCGATAGGCGCGTGTCTATCTATTTTATATATAGCTCTGTAGAGCTAAAGGAACCTACTATACCATTTTCACTTGAAGTGTTTAGCTATAAATAATTAATCTAGAATTGAAAATTTCACAGGAGTTTTATTTGATATTCGATATGTGATAAGTCTCGAAATAGAACAGCTAAGTTAAGATTTGAGCCATTATACTTTTGTACAAATTCCATGATGATGAATGGTGCACCCATTCGACTTGAAAAATATCATAATTTCTTTGTTTTCCGCGAATCTTTGAGATCCTTGACTTCGATGTACTCATTGATCACCATGACTTGGTGTATTATACATATTTTGTAGAGAGAAAGAACTCAAATATTCACAGAAAACAAAAATGCTTCAATATAATATTGAAGCATTTTTGTTTTCTGTGAATATTTGAGTTCTTTCTCTTTACAATTTTGCAACTTTTGAAGCATGCCCATTTTAAGACATTCGCATCAAAAATCACAGCCGTGGATATGAAGATTGGAAAGTAATATTCTAATGCTTCAATGTTAACTATATTCTCACGCATGATACATTTAGTCTTATTTGAAAATATCCGACCTCATTTCTCATCCTTGCCCGAAATTAAGTTTTTGATCTCATTAATTCTAAAATGTAAGACTAGAGAATTGCGTAACTCTGTAGGGGCTATTATTCCAGCACCACACCCTGGCTAACTGTAGCAGTGACCCTCTCAAACTACACATTGCTAAGAGTGTCGGGAATATTATAGGGAATTGATGACGTCACCGCGCCTTCCATTTTAAGTGCGTCTTTCACATTGGGATAGCATGTAACCGCCTAATTTAAATGGTTTTCAGTGATACTTCAGGTCTTTAGGCGAGGGTCATAGTCACAAATCTTCTAGTAAAATAAAGCTGCGTATTTACTATTAACTTGCATAATATTCGTGGTACATTTCAGAGCAACAACCATTATCTCTGTGTAATCCTATATTCGGGGTAATTTACATATTACGGTTACTTTTGGGTTGCTTGCAGAAGTTCCTATAGAACTTTTCGATGCTTTCAGCTCATTTCATTTCATGCAATGAACAATGAACCGGAATGAACTTGTCCATCCCGTAGTTGCTTTGTAATAATCGAAGCTATTTCATGTTTCCTATTGTATTTTTGACCAAAGCAATTTGCATTGATTGAATATGAAGATTTCTTTAAAATTAAATCTCTCAAATTGGGTAGAAATTTGGCAACGACAATCCATACTTCCTATATTTGAATTTCCAACAGAGTAACATGGTAACTACCAGTCACCGATAAGTGCTTGATTTTCCCGACAATAAATTTGCCAATGTGGAAGTAATAGTATTTGCCGATGCTATGAAGTTTCGATCGATTGTCACAGTTCTACAGTTCACAAGACATCTAAGTAAACGCAAGAAGAGACAAGAAGACGCCCAACCAGAGCCAGAGCAAAGCATCGATGATGGTCATCAAAGCGCAGGGGAAACCCTGGGCAAATCTCCTCATGATGATATGAGGGAAGATCTTGGCAATTCTCCAACTTATACTCGCAATGAAGACCACGCAACAGATACTGATCATGATAGCAGTTTCAATAGTTTGAGTGAAATTGAAACAGAAAGTGACTCGGAATGTTCCAGGCTTGATTTCCCCTACTACTTGAATAACATTCGTGATGTATGTGGACGAGTCACAAAAGTTGGGTCAACGTTATTTTTTAATTCACAATTCAGGAAAATTCATATTTGAGTTTTGCAAAATTGTAATGACCAACAGATTGCATATCTTATAACAGTCAAATATTTTCAGAATCTAACACAACAAAAGATGAGTTTTGATGAGTCGGATTTGTTTGATGACTTAGCGTGGATAGAGAAGTTGGAGGAAAGCGCGTCCTCCTCAACAGAGGGAGAATACTGCTGTGTTACTGCTAGACCGCGGTGAGTTTAGTGTTTAGAGAATACTGCATTTTACAATGTACACTTTTGAATCCATGAATGGGCCTTATATTTATTCCAATTCCATGATATGAACGATATCCCTCAAGATCATTCATGCTTAGACCTTTTCAAACAGATATGTTCCGTGAGGCTAAATCATTTCAAACCTGTATCATCAAACGTTAATTTTTCAGGGAAATTGACATGGCTGTTGCTCTCCTTAGAATAAATTCATACTTACTGTGTAATGTCTCAAATTCAAGATGTTTCAAAACTTCGAAAGTATGGACTGTGTAAATTTTGGGGTATCTATCAATGCAATCAAACTATACGACAAATATTCCTCAAGCCCACATCTAAAATATGCGCCCGAAAATCTAAGTTGCTTTTGAGGAATTCGGTTTTGAGGAATATGCATCAGCTGGAGAGGTAAAGAGTCTTGAGGAAGAGTGGATAAAGTTTCAATCTCTACCGAAATTGGCAACATTATCCATTTCCCCCAGGTATGAGAAGACAGCAGAGTACATAGACAACCTGCAGTTAGTTTCCTGGTGGGAGTTCCACTCTAACGAGAGTAATCTGGCGGAGTGGGACGAGGGGGACATACAGTTCTACGACGAGGAGAAGGACGAGTTCGGGTGAGTAGGGTGTCAAAATTAATGGTAATTCGCTTTTGCTTCATACAGTTGATTCCAAGTTTTCTCAACTTATTCCTAAGCCTGCATAGGTGTGTGTGTGTGTGTGTGTGTGTGTGTGTGTGTGTGTGTGTGTGTACCATCAAGACTGCACATACAACAGGATGTGATTAGGCTATTCGATTCCTAAAGCTATAACCGTTGATAAATGGCTTTAAACACGTGTTTAAAGCCATTTATCAACGGTTAAAGGCTAGTAACAGTCGAGAAATCGCTTTTAAACACGGATTACCAACGGATGGACGATACGTCCTGGACTATTAACTTATTCTTTAGAATATCGTAATAAGAATATCTATTATTTTGGAAATTATCAATAAAATTGATTACATTTTAAACACTAAACTCACATTTTTAACTGGGTCCTCGTGTAGGAAGTGGGTGAGGAGGCATGGTCTGAACTTTGAAGCTATCTCTCTTTTACGAAGCCTGAGGTTAGACGATGTCAAGACACTCCTGGACCTCAATGTTACCCAGATAAACGTGAGTTATTACCAAAGTCGATTCCAAAACATTTAGAATACAGAAATACTATCTCTGTCTTTAGTAACTTAGTAATACAAACCACATTTTTCAAAATATGATGTTTCATGCTGCTTGCACCATAAGTAGACAAGTACTATAATTTTCATCAAACATTTTCTTCAAAATTTTTGAGAAATTATGCGTGGGTGACTATAAAATTATGATAGCAGAACTCTAAGCCTTTGATTTTCTCAGTTTTTGAAATCCTGTGAGGGGTACGATCAGCAGTTGGGTGCTGCTCTCAACGACTTGGCGAGGGAGGCTGCTCAGAGCCACGTGTAAGTGTGCTGTAAACCATGTTAACCACTCGACGTTACGTTTGTCACCCTCAAAAGCTCAAAAGGGCCCCGAGCAAGGGAGAGGTGTCAAATGACACCCCTTTCTCCCGGGCCCCGAGTAAGGGAGAGGTATCAAATGACACCCCCTTTTCTCCCGGGCCCCGGGTAAGGGAGAGTTCTCAAATGACACCCCTTTTCCCTGCAGGGCTGAACTAGACGACGATACGTTCTACGAAGGTAACCTAATGGTAGATGACAAGGAGTTCAGTTTGAGACCCAGACTTACCAGAAACCTTCCTTCCAGGAGAAGTACCAGGTGGGGAAAAGTTGAGAATACGTGCTGCAATTTATTTGCAATTTATTTGAAATTTATTTGAAATTTATTTGAATTTGAAAGTTTATTTGGAAATAAGGTACCCAATATTTGATTTTTTGAACCTCTGCCTCACCACAATCTTTTGTAATTTGTAGTGTGAAACATTCATTTTCATATTTACAGATCAACGAAAAACAACGGCAGAGTACCTCCGAAGCCGGGTCTTTCCACGAGGGCTGATGGAATTCAGACAATGTGCGTATTTGAATAATGAATATAGATGAGTATTCATATTGATGAGTATATTGACGAGTATATTGATGAGTAAATCAAAATAAAGTGGGATTTAAGTAGGCCTTTTTTCATAAATTAAGTGCAACTTGAGTTGAGTTTCTCATAAATTTGTTGATGTAAGAAATATCTTTACTGCTATTCAGCCCAAACAAATTTGACTCTCTTCGCAGAGGCCCTGGGGCGACGAGGAAACGGAACGGTTACACAGAAAACAGACGCCTGTCCTGGGAAACGTTTAGTGCGTACAACCACAACCATCAGAAACCCCCACAAGGTAATTTGCTGCTTTAAAAATAGTTTATATTTGTTTAAAGAACTTGCATCGAGCTTGATGCAGAAACCACTTTCCGCAGTATTTCGGGCTGTAGTCTAGGCTAATATTGCCAATGACCCGAGACTACCACCTAGCAAGCTGAAAATTGGGAGTTATGTTCCTTTATGGTGTCCAAACGATTTTATAATCATGATTTATATCCCAGCCATTTAATGGATTTTATCTATATGTACAATTATTGTTTTTACGTTTATTCTTTTACGATACCTATTTGTTAATTTTCAATGATTTTATGAATGATGTCGATAATCAACCGATATTTAAATGAATATTAATGCTGGCACATATTATCTTTCAAATACAAATTAAAAAGTGGTACATGGAAGTTTGCTGTTCATTATAAGATTGTAGTGAACCACCGAGGTGATTCATTTTGAGCCCATGATCGGCGGTGCCATATCAATTGTAAATAATTGTGCACACCACTGTTTATTACCTGATCTCTGTTCTCAAGCGGTCCAGATGATCCCCAGCAGGGGAGGAGAGGTGGAGAAGGTTCAAGTTGAGGGGTGGTGTGAAGGGTGTCTGTCAAATCTGTGACCTCAATCGAGTTGAAAGTTAAATCTTTTGATTTTTTTCCATAGTGAAAGGGAATGAGATGAATTTGCCAAAGTTTTGGTTTCCAAGTAAAATATAACTTTATTTTAACTCTTAACACATATGCACATGATTACCCATGTACGAGTATATACCTACATTTGTCACAATTTGTTCCACTTTTGGAGAAACATCATACCGGTGCCTTATATTCCCGTGTATTTGGAACGCGCGAACACATTTTGAAATGCAAATTTTGTAAAACGCATTTACTGAGACAGAAATCAACAAGCGCGCACGCCGCGCAACCCCCGTGAAAATCACATGTTTTATTCTTTGTAGCTGGATAAATGACGAGTTATGACCAGCCCCTCCAGCTCCTACCATACCTTCCTTGATGAGTGATGACAAGCCCTCCTACTCCTACCACGCTTCCGGCCTTCCTTGACAAGTGATGTCTGATTAACAGCCCCACCTACAACTATAACAACGCCTTCCTTGACGAGTGATGACCAGCCCCTCCTGCTTCTACCACGTCTATCCCCGGTAAACTGCTTACCTCCTTAGTGTAACAATAACCCTGGTGAAACCCCTAACCCACTCAATGTTATATATAACCCCGGTAAACCCCTAACACATCAGTGTTATATAGAACACTGGAAAGCACCTTACCCCCTCAGTGTTTTATATATAACCTATCGGTAAATTGTAAACCCCTTACCTCGCAGTGTTATATATAACCCTGGTAAAACCCCTAAACCCCTTATAGCCGTACCTAGCACTGGAGTAAAAGCGGCGGCTTGAATGAAATATTCTTAAAACATCCGAGTGTACTCCGTGTGCCCAGATAGTGTAGGTGTTGTGTGTTATGTTGAGCAGGTTTAGTATAAAACTTGCTTTTCAACACTCACTGCCCTGCCGATGGCGTACCCGCAAAATAGGCGGTTTACAATCGTCCAATAGGCGGGGTAAGACGCCTCTATTTTGTCACTTGAGAGTCAGGTGATGGCATCACAAGACACGATGTATGGGAGAGGTGCATGCTGGTGTTATGCTGGAGTAGCGGCAGATATGATATACTGCTATTCCGCAGTAGCTGCGATGCTGTTTCCGATGCAACGTACTATATTTTCGATAACTTTCACTGCTTTAATATATTTGTATTTTATTTGTTTTTCTACTATTGCAATGCTTTGAATGCTCCCTGTATTAATTCTCTGCATTATTTTTAATAATTTTCATTACTTTTCTCCCTGTACTTTTCTCCCTGTACGTGCCAAACTAAACTTAATTACTCGTGATTTAAGTATGATTTTCTTGAGAATTCCATGTTTATGCCATGTAGTAGTACAATGTACATAACATTTATGTGAATGCTCGATAAGAAAATCCAAAATAACACTAATTAAGTCGCACTACTTAAGTGTACAAAGGCATTCTTCTTTTTCTGTCTTGGATCATAATATGGTATTATCTCTGGAATGGTAGGTATGTAAAATTTCCCATTATCCAAAATCCGTTTGAGTTCTTTTTGTGTACGTATGTAGGTATAGCCAGTTGTTTGGACGTAATAGCTGAGTCTTTTTGTACCAAAAGTTTAATTTGAAGAATTTCTAAAGCAACAAATTTGAAATTTTCAGCTTCTTTAGCTTTCAGTATATTCCTGTAACTCTGAATTAAGCATAATGCAGATTAGTGATCTTTTTGACGAAAGATTTCGATGGTTACGTTTAAATGTAGGAAGCCCTAGATACTGCGTTTTGGAAGAATTTTAACAATTCTATTGCACATGAGAGCCAGGCTTTTGAAATGCCGCTTAGGATTTCATGAAAAACCAGTTCATTATTCAGTCGTGCATTTTCATTCTCAACGGTTCTTTGCTAGGATTTTATTATTTATACCCGTCATTTGTGAATTTTCCTTCCAGAAATATAACGAATGCGCGTGTTGCTATGGAAACACATGGAATTAATTTTCGTCCGGTTGAAAGGATTCATCGTGCAGCCGTGCTGGTTTTTAAGTGCGCGCTTTATCATTTCTTAAATTTCGTTTCGTTTATTAATATTTTCCAATATATCTTTTGTCTTGATTTGAAGTGCGCGCGTAACCATGGTAACTATGCATTTGCACGTGCAGATTGTTAATGTTGGTATGCGTGCGCAATCACAAAAAATTATGCTTTTCTGAATAATTCGCCGGATAATTTTTCTCCAGACTGGAATTTCTTGATGCTGTAAGTGTAACCAGTGATATCTGGAAAATTAACAACTTTTCTTCCATCGAGCCGGGCAGTAGAGCTGGAAAGAAGCAATAGTTATTTCTCTGTTATCTTTTCGGCGGCTGGGTCTGGCCTTGTACATAACAAACTTATAAAGCATCATATGCGTTGTTTATCATTATATTATTAGAAGAACAACAAGCTGTTCTTCGTTTTTATAATAACTTATAAAATATGCTCCCTGGAGAAACCTATGACGTCATTATCACTGCATAACATAGTAAATATTGATGACGTTGAGCCGCCTATGTTATTTCTCGCGGTTAATATATATGGCTTCTTATTTTCCAGAGCTCCCTCTATAAGACTGTACTTCTAGCGGAGAAAGGGGAGAAAGAGAGAGGAGGCTGAGAGAGCTGTAGATGTTGACAAGTGCTGTAGGGTTTAAGAAATATAATAAACTTTATATCTGTATATAATCTATATATAACATATAGTATAACCCTATTATATAAATATATATTTAAATATAGTATATATATATATATATGGTTTACATTGTTTTGTGTCTGCTTGCTTTCTTTCACGAAATCTGTCTTGTATTTTGATAAAAAGGAGTAGCTTGGAGAATGTACAAATATCAGCTGCAAATATGGAGTTGAATTTCAACATTTTTTGCTGGGCAGGGTTTGGTTTTCAAGTCGATCTGCGCTTTAATTCTTTAATTCATTCGAAGAACATCTAAAGAGGGCGAAAAAAAGCCTCGTTCCGAGGAAAAATTCGAGAAAATCAAACATTTTCGTTTGCTTAAAATTCGGTCATGCACTCATTCGTCTTACTTACACCCTAGGTCTAGAGTTATAAATGTATCTGTATGTTTTGCACAATTTTAGTATTAGTATGTAATTTTACATGTATCGGCTGTTCCAAACATAAGATTTTATTACAAATCGTTCATAAATAGGTCCCGACTCTCTATTTATATTAATATTTTTAATCAAATTTATTCAACATATTCGATCCCTTGAATCATGCATCAAACTATTATTTCTATTATAACGCCGTTGGTTTGAATTATTTTTTCTCCATAAACAGACAAATGAGCCTCGGTTTATTGCATCATCCTTGATCGATGAGCCTCCGTATTTTGAATATTTTTTTCTCTCCTATGAACAGAGAAACCGGCCTCGGCATTTTGTATCACACTCCCCCCCCCCTTACCAGAAAAACAAGCCTCGATATTGAATAACACTCGTTCCCCCCCCCACTAGACAAGACAAGTCTTCTCCCGGCCTTGGCTTTGAATTCACAGAAAAGCCTCGTTCCTCCCAGAGAATGAGTCCCGACATGTCGTGAGAAATGCACGTGCACGGCATGATATGTTAGTCCGACCCTACAGACGTATTTCCTGTCCGACTGGGCCGCAACAGCAGCGAAGCAGGACCCCACAACCACCGAGACGCCGCCAGCCATCCCTCACCCCTCGCAGGTGGGTTTATACCATCCCTCTCCACCCTCGCAGGTGGGTCTATACACCTCTATATTGGAATATTAGCAGGTGGGCTTTTAAAAAGCGCAAAATCTTTGAACTTGATAAGCACCATCCATCCCTATCCCTCCTAACGAGACAAGGTGATTATTTTCCTTGTTCCTTATTTCACGGGAGGAAATATACTTTCGAAACTCCAAAATTTCCCGAGAATTATAAATATTTCTCGTAGGTTTGGCTTTTTAGGTTCTCTCACTAATCAGTGCTGTGTTTGCACATACTTTTCCCAGAATTCAGCACCTTTAGTGATTTAATTAATGCCATCCCGTGGCTAAGCTGTCGAAGCTGTCACGTACGTACAAATGGCGGTCTCGTGAAAATCTGAAAAAGGGGATTAGGGGAAGATGTTTTTATGAATGTTTTTATGTATACTACTCTTGACTTAAGACATTATACATTTATACATCATGGTGCCGCAAATTTCGGAAATTGCAGAATTATTCTCAATTCTCATTTTACCATGGAGCCTGACTGTGTACCATCAGAGCTGTTGTGAATATGCTGAGGGTAGGGCGCGGTAAGCCATGCCTATCATTTAATTCTCGGCTCGTTTGCCGGGTTGGAAATCCAGTTTATGGAGTGGACTGAGTCAGTCACTGCTTCACTGGTGTGGATTTTTCCCTATTCCACTCGGTTTCGCCTCGATGAATATTCCCAAATCCACACCTCAATAGTGTGTTGTAACAGTATATTAGTCTATTGTCTAACAGAAACACTGATGCATTTACTCATTTTACATCATTCCTCATTCTATAGTTTCTCATTTCTCTCGTGACACCTGTACCTTTTCTCAGCCGCACACCAGAACCCAGACGTAGAGCCAGCGGGAGGGTTTACTTGGATGCTGAGTTAGATCAGGAGTACTTCATTCAGGACTTCCGAGGAACATCGGTAAGAGAACAGGTGACAGGGACACAGAACAGGTGACAGTGACAAAAGACAGGTGACAGTGACACAGAACAGGTGACAGTGACACAGAACTGGTGACAGTGACATAAATCACAGCACAAGTGACAGTGACACAAATCACAGAACAGGTGACAGTGACAGATCACTGAACAGGTGACAGTGACAATTCACAGGACAGGTTACAGTGACATAAATCACAGACAATTTTTTCTCAAAATATCTTCTTTTTTTCATAATTTTAAGTTATAAATTGTTCAAAAACTCCACCTTTTCAGGTGACAGAGAGACTGGTAGAAGCAAGGATGCCAACCAACAACTTGGAGCGGATACACCAGCAAGTTAGGCAGTGTCTCAACTCCGTACATACCGGTTAGTAGAAACTTTAGTAATTTCCACTACTAGTGACAACTTTAGTACTTTCTACTACTAGTGGAAACTTTTGTGGAACTAGTGGTTCTATGTTATTTAGCCTGACTGGAAATTTTGCCTAACTCACACAATTTTGAATTTATCTCTTTCCCCTGGCCCTGCCAGGCCAAATGTCCAGTAAGGCCAAATGACCGAATACCAAATGTTTGTACTGCTGCAATGAGTGTGGGAGGTAAATAAGGCGCTCGTGAAAACGAGCGCGATTCTCGTTCATCCCAAATATGCTTTGGACTAATGAACTGCTTCTTTGGCCTTGCGTCTCGTTAGACATGGTTTGCCGGTTTGGTGGCCTATCATATATATTTCTAGTCTATTTAATCATCATACATATGAATATGAGCGATCTAAATCTGATGAGAAAGCTATTACAATTCTGTTTAGTATCGCGGCATACACTCGTCGAAATAATGATGATCACAAGCCAATATTCCCTACTTTGGAGGGGTAATCATCCATTTTCTATATATTTTACATGGAGTTGTGTCAATCAAAATACAGGTCAATATATATTAGAGCTGATTCTCCTGATAATGTGTGTAGCCTGTGTCGTGTAAGTTACAAGAGGCGTAGTCCGTACGTCTACGGGCTGTGTGGTTAAATCTGACTTTGTAGGTAGGACTCTAGGATTAACATTCAACAATTAGTGGGTTTAGTCAACAAATTATATCCATTTGAATACACCGTCCTCTTAATTAATTGTTAGCTTTTACAATTTAAACCCTTGCCCATCATATGCCTTTCCACCGTATATCATGGTTGGCACTAGAAATGTTCATACTGTTCATGCTGTACAGTGTACATGAATGCTTGTGTTTATTGACTTTTGATATGCTATCCAGATTGTAGATCGTTTTATTTTGAATATCAGTATTTAGATTACGCACTGATATACATGTTGAAATTTGTCTGAAAATTCTATATTGCATGCAGTTAGATGCTACACTGATAGTCAAAGTTGTTCTATCATGTTCATAAATAAGCATACTTCTTCTTTTAGAGGAAATAATTCTTGGCATAGAATTAGAAATTTTGGGAAAACGAAACTAGAACAATTTTGCATCACATGAGAAATGAATATGTCTTGAAAGGAAGCCATTGTATGAAAAGTTTAAAAGTAGCTGTCTTCATCTTTTTAAGTTTGTACACTTTGGTTTGCCTTGCCTTGTTTCAGTTTATTTTGCCATGTTTTCTTGTTCGAATTGTTCCATTTTAAACAGTTGTTTGCAAATTGCCGTAATATTTTCAAAAAAGCACAAAAAACCCCAAATCCAGCCCAAATATAATAATCCAGAAATAATTGTGCTGGCAGCCGATCAGGGCTGTTTCTAATTTTATACTTCCAACGTCGAATTAAGCTCACTAATTCACAAATTTACAATACCTAATCCTGCTGCTTTGTGTTAGGAGAGCCGTATACCTACATGTACAAATAACCAAGCCATGACGAACAAAGACCAAAAGAAGACCACCAAATCCTCCTCATCGTCCTCAGAAAACCACAAAAACACCAAGCAGCAAAATGTTAAAAAGAACACCGATCATCACAACGATAATAAACAGAATCCAGCTAAACATCACGGAAAACACGACAAAGATCAGCGTAGTGAAGGCGGTAGCATGCACACTAAGATAACCGATCGGAACGCTCCGAAGGCAGCGTCAGCCGAGTACGCCGATGACCATGAGGCTCGGTTACAGCAGCGCAGGAAGCAACTTAACCGGTTCAGAAGCTCGCTGTCGCTGATTAAGATGCATCATGTTATCTATGACAGCTTTATAGGTGAGATGTTACATATAGAGGACCTTTTGACCTATTGTCCAGGGGGCTCGCGCAGGCCACCACATATTGTCAGGTTCCCTCTCTTTTCACGTGCATATTATGTTTAATTCTGTTTAATGTTATGCGTGTTTATATTCAGACTGATATTCCGGTCACCTTCTAATTTATTTAACAAAAGGCCATTTTAAACTCGGCTTCGAATGATTTGATTTGTTGATAAATGATCGTTGTATACGTCTTCTATTTCAACAGTGTTTTGATATTTTCTTCCCCCTAAAAGCACGAATTCTGATCCCGTATGTTAAAGCTAGTCAATTATATTTTCGGCCGTAAGATACGAATCTCAAAGTCGTCAGTTGTTTTTAATCATGAGTGAGTAATAATATTATTTCAGACCGTAAAGTACAAATCCTGACGCCCGCGGATTTGAATTAAATGTGTTAAAATTGAATTTTCAGCCGCAAAATACTAATTCCGATGCTGTGAGTTGTATCAATTTAAGTGGCAAAAGATCACAGCCATAACAGTGCAGAACGCCAGAACCTGCGCCGAACCAGCGCTGGACTTGCGCCAAACCGGCAAAATACCGGCGTAAGGCCTGCATATATCTGCCCAGAGCCAGGCCAAAATGGCATAAGGATCCATATCCGTCATAGATCCGTGTATTAGATTTTCTTGATAATTAATGATGATCATTTCTCGCTTTCAGATACACCCAGTGAATCCAGACCCTTTGACACGACTGAGATTCCTCATTTATCAGATGCTAAAACCACAAAATCAAAAACCTGTTATGGAAGGGAAGGGGGTAAGAAGACGGGAGATGGGATGTGGGGTTCTTTAAAAAATTTTCTACCTTTCTTATTTAATTCTTCGTTAGTTAAAATTTTTGCCGGTTTTCTGAGATACTATTTTCCTCATTTATCAGATGCTCAGATAACGGAGTTTAAGGAAGCATTCGCAATGTTCGATAAGAACGGAGATGGCAGCATCTCAAGAGCAGAACTAGGTATACCTTACGAAATAAATTCACATGGAACAATAATTCCGGGGAACGAATTTTGGGGGTACGAAATTTGGGGATATTTTTGGGAATACCTATTACGCATCTTAACGTAAAACCTCTTCAGGCACAGTGATGAAATCATTGGGACAGAACCCAACGGATGGTGAACTAGCTGATATGATCAGTGAGGCTGATGGGAACGCAAATGGTAATATATTGGTGCTTAATATTTTGATCTTACCCAGGATTTTTGCCAAAAAATTGCGTCTAAAAAGGAAAATTACTGGTTTCCAAAATTGAAGTTTCTGAGTTTCCCACCATTTATAGTAAGCATTGAAATCAGAAAAAGAAAAGTTGATCTTTATTTTCAGGAATGGTTGATTTTAACGAGTTCTTGCATCTGATGGGCAGGAAAATGAGCATGTTGGACATTGACCAGGAGCTATTGGAAGCGTTCAGTGTCTTTGATAAGGACGGTAAGTTGCCTTAATGTTTACTTGCTCCTTTTCAACTTAATCTGGGGTTGTGTTCCTACTTAATTTAAGCATTTTAACCTGAACATGGGTTGGTCATATTGCAGTTTTTTTGCTGCGCTGTGATAAAAATCCATTCATTCGCGAATGGAGTCAAAGAATTGAAGCGTATAATTTCATATTTGGTGGAGTAATCAAATGCACGATGCGGCCGGCTGCGCGGTGAATCATAACAGATTATCAGCACGTTAAGATTTAATATTAATTAGTGGATATATTGCACCCGGACCTGCTTTAATTAATTACTTTTAGCGTGCGATGGTGTGTTTGCTGTCATGCCACCTCTATATAAAGCAATATATTATCCTGGAGATATATAATGCTTATTGCTTTCATTTTACGCTCCGCGCAGGTATTATAAATTGTTATTTAACTTTATAACCATCCGTAAACGTCTGTCTTGAATTTTAAACATTTGCGGAATGCCGGGTTATAGCTACGATGAAAAAGAGCTGAAGAGAATATTTGACAGTTTCGATAAGGATGGTAGGTTTTTTTGTGAATTATGCTGCACTTATACAATCCTTTCAACACAGGTGTTCCTCGAGAAATGCAAATTATTCAGAATCGAAAATTGCGACATCCAAACCATTCTGAAGTTTGGATAAAAATATTTTCTTGTGTTTGAACTTACTATCCTTATTTCAGGTAATGGCTTCATAGACAAAGAGGAACTCACTAACGTGCTATCCAGCCTTGATGAAGATCTAGACGAAAACCAGGTAAGTTATGTCGTTATGATTATCTGAAAACCAGGTAGATTGCAATTATTTTTACCCACTTAATTTGCAAGTATTTTTACTCATTTGTGAGTACTGAGTATCTGTGCATGCATCGATTGATGAAGGGATTGATAAAGACAAGCACTTTAGATGAGTGCGCGCAATTTACTTTTCATAGAATTTCGGTCGTTTTACTAAAACCAGGTACGTCGATTAGAACTTAGTGCTGGCTAGGCGTTGATTTTTGCACCCTTTCCCCCACTTATTGCACCCTTTCCCCCACTTATTGCACCCTTTTCCCCACTTATTGCACCCTTTTACCCACTTATTGCACCCTTTTCCCACTCATTGCACATTTTCTCCACTTATTGCACCCTTTCGCCCACTTATTGCACCCTTTCTCCCACTTATTGCACCCTTTCCTCCACTTATTGCACCGCACCTACTTATTGCACCCACTAATTGTACCCACTTATTGCACCCGCTTATTGAACCCACTTAATGCACCCACTTATGGCACCTACTTATTGCACCCTATTGCACCCACTTACTGCACCCACTCATTGCACCCATTTATTGCACCCACTTATTGCACCCACTTACTACACCCACTTATTGCACCCACTTACTGCACCCACTTATTGCACCCACTTATTGCACCCTTTTCAGGTGAAGGAGATGATGAAGCAGGCAGACAAGAATGGGGATGGTTTGGTGAGCTTTGAGGAGTTCAAAGCGGTGATGTGCAGTAAAAGCTAGAGACACTGACAAAACCACCCAACTTCGCGTCTTATACTCGTATTCATGTTCTCTTCAATGTATATTGTATACAATATGTACAATGTATACGATATGTACAATGTATGCAATATGTACAATGTATACGATATGTGCAATGTTTACCATATGTACAATGTTTACCATATGTACAATGTATACAATATGTAGTACATATTGTATACAATATGTACAGTGTATAGTGTATACAATATGCTAATATGAATATGTACGATGTATACAATATGCACAAAGTATACAATATAGTGAACTTTATACATTTTTCATGGAGTTCAAAATGTATACTATACAATTTATATAGTGTTGATAATTTACATTAACCTACAATTCCTGCAATAAAAGGGACATGAACCCTTGCCTGATCGGGTCCATATTGATTTCTACCTTCACCCTTTGGGTCGTAGGATGTTACCCTACCCTAGCGCGCGGCGCAACGTTCCACATTTGCATTTGGACGTCTTTTTGCGTCTTCGGCAGAGGAAATAGACGGGCAACTGACCTTCACCCTTGGGGCTGTGGGTCTTACCCACGGATACATCCCCGGGCTGCGCCCTTGGGAAATATTACAAAATTGACCCGGGTCTATGGATTGTATAGATTCATCCCGGGTATTCAGTGATGACTTGGAGTGATAGCAGGGATATTTCATACTTGATAGAGAAATAGACACAGGACTGAGAATTCTTCTGTCAAATACATTTAAGTTGCTATTTCAGTATAAATTGATTATAGGGCCGGACTATGCATGCCCCAATATTTATTTCAAGATTATAATTTATACCCTATTACTAAGCGATTCGGGTCGACAAAACGACATCCCAACAATTTGAAAATATGAAAACTTATACTTTCAGTGCAACAATTAACTCCTTTGAAAGTTAATTAGTTTAGAAATATAATTACTTAATTACCTTCTATATCAAAAAAAAGTAAAAGAAACGATATTTCGATTACTTACTGCTGTAAAGCGTAAGTGTATGCTCATAGATCGACAGCAACACGTAAAAATTGGGTATGTGAAAAGGACAGGTTAAAGGGCTAAGCAGAAATTTTAATTTTCGGCCGTTTCACGATTTCATAATAATTGCACTTGCAGTTGCAAACGCATTGCACAGTTTCAATCTTTAGGGTGAGAGGGATGATGGGGATCAGATAATTCCGAGGCAAAAAACATCCCTCAGGCTATGCAGATTGCAGGTGTTTTTCTTCCTGTCCTTTCGACCTACCTTTCTAATATTGCTATCGACATATGGACAGACAATAACATACATGTTAGATAATGATATCAATAAGCATATAATTATAAATTTATTTCAATTATATTGCATTGCTTAAGTTTGATATTCTGACAAATTAATTTAATTATAAATATAATAACGGCGCAGATCATTGTATGCCATTAAGCCTTGCAGGAGTCATGAATAACCGAATTTAATTAAGAATTAATTACTAATTTATCAATTAACTCGCTCGCGCGACATATTGCGTCGCGCGCGCAACATATTGCGCCGCGTGCGCACCATATTGCGCCGCGTGCGCACCATATTGCGCCGCGCGCGCAACATATTGCGCCGCGCGCGCAACATATTGCGCCGCGCGCGCAACATATTGCGCCGCGCGCGCAACATATTGCGCCGCGCGCGCAACATATTGCGCCACGCGCGCAACATATTGCGCCACGCGCGCAACATATTGCGCCACGCGCGCAACATATTGCGCCACGCGCGCAACATATTGCGCCACGCGCGCAACATATTGCGCCACGCGCGCAACATATTGCGCCACGCGCGCAACATATTGCGCCACGCGCGCAACATGAACATATTGCGCCGCGCGGGCAACATATTACGCCACGCGCGCAACATATTGCGCCACGCGAGCAACATATTGTGCCACGCGCGCAACATATTGCGCCGCGCGCGCAACATATTGCGCCGCGCGCGCAACATATTGCGCCGCGCGCGCAACATATTGCGCCGCACGCGCAACATTAAACATATAATTCAATATTGCGCCGCGCCCGCAACATATTGCGCCGCGCCCGCGCAACATATTGCGCCGCGCCTGCAACATATTGCGCCGCGCGCGCAACACATTGCGCCGCGCGCGCAACATTAAGCATATTGCACCGCGCGCGCTTCCTGAGCCCGCCTAGGTGTGTGTACGTGCGCAACGCAGACAGGGATATAGGTGTTTAGCAACGCGCTCGCGACATATTGTGCCGCGCGCGTGACATATTGCGCCGCGCGCGTGAAATATTGCGACGCGCGCGACATTCGCGTATAATGCACCGTGCGCGCGACGTTTGTTTGACGTCGTCAGACCCATATTATTTCAAATTTCAAATTTATTCATGCGATCAGTCGTGGCGCGCGCGCGAGGGGGTCAGGCAACGCAACGCCTGACAATGCGACGTATAATGCGCCGTTGCTAAACACGTATACCCCTGTTATCGTCGCGCGGCGTGTACTTGCTAAACACGTATATCCCTGTCTGCGTTGCGCGGCGCGCGTACACACACCTATGCGGGCTTAGGAAGGCGTGTACACACACCTATGCGGGCTTAGGAAATAGTAATTAAATTTCTTAGCTTATCGCTGTTTTTTTCGTAGGATGTTACCCTACCCTCGCGCGCGCGGCGCAACGTTCCACATTTGGACGTCACTTTGCGCCTTCCGCCTTGTCCAACAACAAGTCAGAAGAAAGGGACGGACATCGCCCGTCGATGTTTTTTTGACGAGCTCATCATGACATCGTTGCGTAATCAAAATATACATATCTGATTAGCTGGTATAGGTATATTACAGTATTATATTTCAATTATTACAAAACATGCAATATTGCAATATTTTTTGAAATCCTGGAAAACTGGACTATAACCTAATTTGTTAAAAGTGCAGGTTCCAAACAATAATCCCTGGCTTTCACTGAATAATGTCGCACCAACTTTTGGGATTTCATCGTGTTTGATTACACCATTCATAAAGAATTGAACGATGTCCCACTATAGACAATTTTTCTCATCAGAGCCATCGTCACAGTCTTCAACACCATCACAGTTCTTCTCTTTGCTGATACACTGGTCTACCTCCACACACATGAGCTCATCTTCCTCACAAACCACTGTAAGGATACTAGGTAAGATTGGTACTGCTTCCACTTGTTGACAGGTTCCTGTACACCACAAGCTACAGTAGAAAAGTTGCAAAAGAATTTTCATTGAAAAGATAATTTAATTGATCTCCTGAAAATTACAATAAAATACATACCTACACACAATAAATGAAATATGAATTACCTACATAGCGTAGGGACCATGCTACATAGCATGTCATCACGGTGTGTAGGGTGTAACCACGGTATGTAGTGCCATAGATTGAACTAAAACTACCATGCTACATAGTGTTTAACCAGGCTACATAGCATGGCAGATAATTAGGGTAAGTAATGACGAAACCTGTCCAATATTGCACAATCTACTGCGCTACATACCATGGTTCCACACTTTGTAGCATGGTCCACACCCTACAACCATGCTAGCAAAGCAGTTGAGCAGTTGCAAACCGTTCCACTACTGGTTTGCAAAGTAGTTTGACTAGCGTGGAACCATGGTAGACCAACTCATCAGGGTAACCAATTGACAGATGGGCCAATTATGGTTTACCTTTGATAACGACACTCCCCTTTGTTTTGTGAATGTTTTCCAGAAAAAATCAATGAAAAATATTGCAAACAGGTCCTAAATAGGGTGGAAACACTGACAGACAGAAAGATATATACAAACACTTTCAAATTATTTATATTCTTATTAGATTATATCTCTAAATCACTCACAATCTCGCTCTTTGCAAATTGGGATATCACAGTAGTCCCATTCATTAGGTCCTGTGTGGCACCAAGGACTTGAGTCATCACCACCTGGATTCCGACAGACTCCCCCAAAGAGATCATTATTTGGCCACCTGCCAAATTGACCATATTAAGAACCAGTGTGATCAACAAATTTGATATTCAAATAATCATCTGGATCTAGTGCAGGACAGAATTTTTGTTCACTTTCGAAATTTAAACAATATAGGTAATATGTACCTACTTAGACTCTGACATCTTTAGTAACCTTGTTATTGCTCAACTGATTGGTGGGGTTTCATTGCTTGTGGTTTCATTTTTTACAGTTGATAAAATTTTCCAGAAATCTCATTAGATCAATAAAATAATAAAACTAATAAATTAATGGTAGAAAAAGTAGACCCTTTTAAATTTATAAGAAATGAACTTCTGTTTATTATGCTATTATGTGCATAGAATGCTCTATTTCTTGCACATGCAACCATGGTCAGTACTTACACAAGTCTGTCGAAGTCTTCCCAGTCCCTGCACATCTTTCCGGTGCGTGTTGTGAATTGAGATCCCCTGTATCCTGCCCCAGTTGGATCCTCAGCAATGGGTATACACCCAATATCCAGCCCAAAGCTCTCCAGATCGTCATCAATCGTGGGTTCAAGGTCCTCTGATGAGGAACTTGGTTTTAAATCAAGTTGGTAGGTATTATAAGGGATACTTATATATTGTTATCAATTAAAATGTATAGGTGGGAGACTATAACAATACTCATCACACTCATATTCGGACTCCACAGAGGAATAAACGTGAATCTTCTTACCGCAGTATGGGATGTCACAGTAGGAAATCCTGTTCTTGGTGATGTAACACCAAGGCCTGGATCGGTAGGCACTGGTTTGTCCTCGTACTGTTATTGGGTTCCTACAGTAATTGCCATCTTCCAAGCCGGCATCTGTAATCCTGGAACATAGAATAAATAAATATTTCCCATGAGATCAGACAAACGATGATTTTGTTAGGCTAACAAACTAAATCTTTACATAGAAGTAGAGTACTTTCGTAACACTGACATCATCCTGGAACATTTGATTTTATTCGTTGAAAATCAATTCACTGTTATCCTGAACATAACTTAAATTTTGACTGTGCATTCTTGAAACAGCTTGAAGCAGTACTTCAATCTTAAATGGCTTATGAACAAGATAATCATACCCAAAATAAACAAATCTTACTCTTTGGGGCTGTGTTTGGTTTCAGACCAGTCCAGACAAGTGTTGCCATGTTGGTCAGTGTTCTGGGTTCCTCTGTACTTCTTTCCATTCCTGTCCTTCTCCATACTAACACACTCCTTCACTGATTGATTGATTGAATGAAAACCCGGCAGGGCTACCACTAAGGGCTTTTAAACTGAACAGAAACACATGAGAGGTTTGGTCAGACGACGTATGTTTACACACTTTTATTTCCATAGAATAGAAAAATGCGTAACGAGCTCATGATCTTGTACCTACACCCACACTACAAAATTGAAGATGTAGTTACAGACAGAGGAGTGGCATTGAATGAATGGGATTAAAGTGGGGTGATAAATGGATAGGTTAAAAGGGTTTGGGGGAAGTAAGTGGGATGAAAGATGAGGGATTAGGATAACGAGTGGGGTGAAATGAGTGAAGTCAGTGAAATGAGTGGGGTGCAATGAGCGGGTGAAATAAGTCGGGTGCAATGAGCGAAGATAATAATTCTTCTCCAACCTTCGCAGTAGGGAATGTCACAGGCAGCCCATCCGTAGGGGTCGTCGGAGTGACACCACGGAGCTGTGTAGGAGTTCCCTGGGTTCCTGCACAGGTTCTCCCTCAACCCAGCGCCCGGGAAACTGAGGATGAAAGGAAGTGAGGAGACAAAGTGACATCAGACAGGTGCAGTGCAGAGGATCAGGAAGTTTTGCAGGAATTGTACATGAATATAGATACTGGAAATTTCCTTAAGTGGCTGTAATGAAACATTCTTTGAAAAGGTACTGACGTCCTTCTCTATCTAAATCAGGAGGGGGGATGAACTCAAATAACAAGACAAAACCTACTTTCCCGATTTTTGGTCTGTTTTTTGTTTGTTTGTTTATTTTCGCTTTTTGGCTCCCCCCTGATTTAGATAGAGGAGAACGCCAATCAAATAAACAAGAAACGGGAATCTAAATCATATTTCAGGAATAGTGACATCCTTGAGAGACCTACTTCTGTGCTTGGTAACCCCAAATCCTGCACTTGTGTCCTGTGGCCGTTCTGGAGACATATCCCCGATAATCCTTTCCCGAAGGATCAATTTCCCGCTGAATGCAGTCTGAAGAATTCCATGTAATTTGCAATGGGTGTCCCAAAAAAGTTTGCAAAAGTAGAACTCAATATAACTAAATCTCTGATCAGAAACTGTGATCACTGACCGAGTAATTTAGCTTTACTTTTGTTAACTTTTTTTGGATGGTTTAGATTACTATTTATTGCACTAGTAATAAACTAGGTTTTTAACGTGCTGAACAACTTCGGAATATTTAAAAGTATAAGTGATAAATGTTCATTGTTAGTATAGATTGATCACTATCATAAATTAGAAATTCCACCATTCCATGCACTGTTTCTAGAATCATTACCTGTTGACAACCCCACTGCAATGCAGGAGATAACAAAAGTCAGAAAAACCAGTAAATGAAAATGACAAAAACGAGGATTTTTGTTACAGTCCACAACGAGAGATCAGAGAATGATATAACTTGAATTGATAAAATACGGAAAAAGTTGCGCTAATTTGTGATGAAAGTGGATCTGAGGGATCGAACGCCAGTTAATAATTCCGCTATAGTCTTACCAAGATATGAATGTTAGTCCAAATAGCATCGTTCCACCGAAAAACCTTCACATACAAACCCCTCAAAATGCGTCATTGTTATTACTTTAGCTTTTGGCTCCGAAAAACATATCCTTCGTTCATAAACGAATCAATAAAACAGTAATGAGATGCTCAACGAATGAACGAATGAACAAGTCTTGCAAATTCTGTATCAACGCGAAAATTATAAGAAAAGTTTGATTTGAGTGAAAAGTGATTGAAACGGTTGCAAACATTATCAGTTAAAGCTCCAATTCAATTACATATTTGATAACTGTTTTATTACCTGGAAACTCATAATTAATTTGATCAAATGATATCGAACTAGTTACCGAAACATAGAATAATTTGTCAGGTGAAACTAGAGCCGCTGACGCGAAGTGGTCAAAGGCGAATTCGAGTTCAAAAAAAGTTGTGCGTGTGTGGTAATAATCTACAAACCGCAGTACGGAAGTTCTATGCACCCGTGATCTATCATATTTTCTTGTTAGAAGGAAGAGGATTAAAAGGAAAGAAGTCAAGGGGGACATGCGTAGCGTATATAAACATAACCCAAATGTGTAAACATGCATCGTGCGGTGGAGGAATTGTAAAAGACGCGCATTTAACAGTGTGCACAATTTACTTTTTATAGAATTTCTGTCGAAATCTACGCGTTTTCATGGATCGATCCATGTGCACACAAATATGGGTAAATATATCAATGGCAGGGAACATGTGCAGATGATATCAATAACTCAGCAGTTTGCTATGTTGCGTGGGACACTGAGACCTGCCAATTTCTCAGGCGAACGCCAAACAGGTGCAAAGTAATATAGCACAAATCAACTGAAAATAGGAATATGGAACGAATTCTCAATTCATATTCAACATCACTTGAATGGGGAGCAGGTCAAGTGTCTTGTATTTGTAACACGAGAAATTAATTAAGCTTCCGTTATGAGATAAGACTTCTTAAGTCCTTTACAACCTAATACCATAAAGGATATAACCTAATAACAAACCCAGTCACCTGGTTAGGAAGGGTGATAACGGATAATCGAATTTTATTCATTTGAAGGAGGTTTGCACAGGGTACAGTAGAACGATGGTTACAGCCCGTGCAATATTGCTTTCATCTCATGAAGTAGGTACCTAATAAGACTGTAGAACAATTGGCAGCATTAAGGGGAAGAGGAGAAGCCGAGTTGAATATGCACATAGTACAATATCCATCGTTGTCTCAAAGAATGGCCAACTCATGTTGAATTATGATCATCAGAAATGCAGAATGCAAGTCTGCATAAACGTGCATAATATGCAGGTCACGAAGCTAGAGATAACCTAACATTACTTTAAATATTGCACAGGAAGCCCCATGGTGACAAGAAATGTCGTGGTCTATTGCTCTTTCTATGAAATTGACATTTCCCGTTTTCGACGTGTTTTATTTTCAACTTTAGCGGTCCGTTATTGAAAATCTCGTTTACATTTCCGATAATACCTGTGGCACCAGGGTAATTGTTTCCTGGTAGTATTTCTTTCGATACGTCACTGATCACTGGAGCGACTTTTGGGCATCTTTTGACTTTTTAAATTTGAAAGAGTGAGATAATGACTTTTAGTACCTATAGCCATACACCTCTATAGATAAGACATTGGATTACACTCACAGGTTCATAAATTCGGTCCTCCTCTTCTGTAGGTAGAATGACAAATCTTTCGGACACATTCAAAACGTGACGAGTTTGGGCTAAAATGAACGAGATCTCGTCCATTTCTAAACAAATGCTATGCGTTTATCGTGTAAAGACTTAAAGAGGAAAGACTTATGGCGCTAAAACCATGAAACATTTAAATGAATTCAAATGCGCGCACGCAGGTTTTTGCACGCGCGTATGCCGCTCTCACGTAACTAAGCCATGTGTAAAAGAAAAGTTCGTTCGATTGTATCCTAGAACGACCGTAAAAAATTAAATACTTGAAACTGTACTCATTGTGCCAATCATTTTGATACCGATTTTCATCTTTAAAATTCTAATTTTGTTGTGAAAATGTCAACTGTCATTTGTTTGCCCACAACTATTCCCACATAAATATTTAATAAGACCTAGAAAGTAGAATTAGCTTTTAATTAATTAGGCCAATAAAAGTGAATACAATTGATTCCCCATTGCATAAACAATAATATTAATAAATATATCAAAGCAACATCAAAGCAACATCAAAATATCTAAATTAACTTTTCAATTAACCTAGATATCAATTAATTAACATCTAAATTAACTTTCATGTAAAAATGAAATTAGATAAGTTAATCGGTGTCAGCGCATAATCATGATAATGATAAAACAGGATGTTTGGTTTCTCAAATTAAGAAAATCATCAAGTCAAAAGCTTGCAGTTGTCTGATTTAAGTTTTTATACATCGTCATCGAATATTTTTAGAAATGAAGACTTCAGATAGTTGTAGTTATCAGATTGTCACTGCACATATTCGTCAAATAATTGCTGCTAAGGTACCTATGTTAAATTCTAGTCGATAAAACCACTGAAATTGCTGAACTTTGTCCATAAATAACATTAAATTTTGAAACGTCAAATGCTTTAAGTGTTAAATGCTTATGTGAAATTCTAGTCGATTAAACAACTAAAATTGCAAAACTTTGTCCATAAATAACATTAAATGTTCAAATGTCAAATTAAATAATTATCGTTTAATTACAAAGCAATCGATATTACAATTTAAAAGAATTAATTCAATGAATTCAAAATAATTCCTTTACTTCACTAACAGTTTGGTTTCATTACAAATCACTGTTAGGAAAGTCTAATTCATTTCAATAATCAGTAGGCAATCAACTTCATTAGGTTGAGGTAGCCTTTTTTGTATGAAAAGTAAGACTGACACACCCGTATGCTCAATATTCATCACTTTGGTCTATGGCAATGGCGTCACAAAGACAATTTGGGTTAGAATTTTCTAATCCATATGTGTGCACTTGTATATATCAATTACGGTATTGATAAAGACGCGTATTTTAATTTCCATAGAATTTATGTCGAAGGTACAGACCCAAGCGACGCGTTTTTATCGCATTTTAACGATCAATCCATGTGCACACATAAGGGCAAGGTACTGCAGAGTAGGTACAGTTTAACGCTACACTACTTACAAATCACCACTAGTTTCTAAAAACTAATCCCCTATCTGCTCTTATATTAAACGTCTGTAAAAAACCCGCGGGCTTTTCTCACTTAGGTATTCGTTTTTAAAATTCATTGTTCTTCATTACCTTCTCATAAAGTTATTATCGTTCTTTCTTTCAATTCTCTGCTCATTAGCTATTCATAGCTCATTAACAAGTTATTCTCACAAAATACTAGTTTTTTCTCATCGCTTTAACAAAATCATCGGAAATATTCTCCCCCAAAAGACTCGGAACTACGATAATTCCTCATATTTTCAGGGGACTTTAACACATCTCTTGTCTCCCTTATCTTGCGATATCCCCAGTAGCTTGTCCGATCAGTTTTATCAACTCCATCGTGTACTTGTTCTGCAGCTCCCCCAGAACCACACTCTCACTGACACCGTGACGTAGGCTCTCCAGAGCGGCGTTAGTTCGTCGGAACTTGGCGTCACTGGAAGAGGGAAATGTTGAAATAGGGAAAATATTGAAAGAGTCTAGAACCACTATCTAAATAAACGAGGAATATTCATATTTCCCAGAGAGCAGACAAAAGATGAAATGAATCTTCTCATGGAGTAGTTTCGCAGCACCGAAAACTCAATCAATCGCACAATTCTCCACTTCCATTACCTGGAATTGCAGGGCGGCGTGTTGGGTGCCTTAGCGGCGGAATGCGGCGGTGAGTTGAGCAGATACGAGGGAAATGAGAGGGCGTGGTGCTTCGCTTCGTGCATGCTAGGCGGCAGGAGGTGGTGACGAGGGGAGAGGAGCGAGGAGTTGGAACGAGGGGAGAGGAGTGAGTGGTTAGAGTGGCTGCTGCCCCCTCCACTGCTGCTGCTACTGCTCCCACTCACCAGCTTAGTTCGTTTGTACGGGGATGTCTCCTGTTTCTGAGGGGGAGAGGAGGTTTGAGGTGGAGTGCAATAGCAGGGGATATTCTTTGGATCATATTTTGGAAGATTTGTGTGCCGTTTATCGATCCGTTTGGCTGTGAAACGTTACATCCCTATACATTAATGATACAACCTCTAATCTAAGAGGGAATGTGTATTCTATCAAGCATTATAGCATGTCATCACAAGTGTATGGCTTCAAAATGATTTTGTATTTGGAAAATACCTGAAGTTTGTAGAGATCAGAGGGTCCTCTCACGTGACACTGCATGTGTCTTTTCAGGTGTGCGGATTGCTTGAAGCTGTCGTTACACATGTGGCATACAAACGGCTTTTCACCTGAAATAATAATTAAAATCAAAATTAATCAAGGTAATGATTGTGAAAGCAGTGAAAAGCAGTGAAAGAACACTCATCAGGAATTATCAAAAGCTCCATAGCATCATGAAAATTTCTCAAATTATAAATTAATCAATTAATTTATCAATTGAAATTACCTGTATGAAGACGCATATGAACGTCAACGTGAATCTGCTGTCCGAACCTCTTCCTACAGATATGACACTCGTAGTTCCTCTCCTTACGGTGAACAACACTGATATGACGCTGTAGACTAGCCTGTGGGGTAGGGGGTGGGTTAGAGAGGTACATCAATGAAGGGGGAGGGTGTGAGAAGAAGATGCGATTATAAGAACGATCAAAGAAAGCAAAAAATCGCGAATTTCATGAAATTCATGATTTTAATTCATTAAATCACTGTTTATAGCCATTCATATGATTTTGACGAATCCAGTCGAGAATTAAAACTTTTACAAATTCATCTGAACATACCTTACTGCTGTAGCCGCGTCCACATTCATTACAATAGTTATCTCCGTGTCCATTCAAACAGAGCTTGATATGTGAGGCCAAGTCTGTCATGTTGGTAACGTTAGTCTCGCACTTGGGACAAGTCCACGAGTTGAGAGAACTTATCGGCGTAAACATTCCTGAAAAGAAACAGGGGGTAAAATGAGAGTAAAAAGAGGGTAAATTTTAAAAGAAGCGACAAAGATGTTGGATTTAACAATGCGAAATTTCAGCTTCCAGAAAATCTCTTCTATCTTGAAAAGAATGGACATACAATCCAGTAAATTACTTCGCGATTAAGAAATCAATGAAAATGTCGAGTAAAATGAGGTCGCAATTGCCAGTCAAATGGCACACATAACCTCGCTAATATCATGGTCACTGCTGAAAAAAGCAAAGCTCAAAATTTATTCTTCGCGCGTGCGCAAAATGAAAATTTGCCAAACGCGCGCGCAAATACATAGAATATTTCCAATTCTTCGTGTGATAGAATGTGGCGACCATCGATCAAATTTGAGGTTGGACTGTAACTGGAAAACGTGAAAAGGATATTTTGGGTGCATTCATAATTTAAATAGTTGCTTTAAATTTCTCGCGAGTGGTTCGAAAATCAAAAAGTCGAATTTTGAAGGGATGGAGATTTCTGTTACGTACCAGTTATTCTACGTATTCCTGAAATTGGCCACACTCATCAATCACGACGTATCACTGACAGTTGACACCAGTCTGAAGTATCAAGGGCCGGGCACCAGTCTAAAGTATCACTGAAACCAGTCCGAAGTATCGCTGACACCAGTCTGACGTATCGCTGACACCAGTCTGACGTATCACTTACGCCCGTCTGAAGTATCAATGACACCAGTCTGACGTATCACTGACACCAGTCTGAAGTATCAGTGACTGACGTATCCAGCCAGTCGTATCAATGACACCAGTCTGACGTATCACTGACACCAGTCTGACGTATCAGTGACATCAACTTGACGTATCACTGACACCAGTCTGACGTATTAATGACACCAGTCTGACGTATCACTGACACCCGTCTGAAGTATCTTTGACACCATTCTGACGTATCACTTACATCAGTCTGACGTATCGCTGACACCAGTCTGACGTATCACTGACACCATTCTGACGTATCAATGACACCAGTATGACGTAACACTGACACCATTCTAACGTATCACTAACACCAGTCTGGCGTATCACTGACACAATGTTGACGTATCACTGACACCAGTCTGACGTATCAATGACACCAGTCTGACGCATCACTGACACAAGTCTGACGTATCACTGACACCAGTCTGACGTATCACTGACACCAGTCTGACGTATCAATTAGATCAGTGTGACGTATCACTGACACAAGTATGACTCTATGCTGCAGTGACCGTTTAATTAGAACCACTCTATTTGTACCATGTGACCAATCTTATATAGCTGACGCCAAACTGGTATATCTTTAACGCCAGTGTGACGTGAATTAGCCGACAGGAAATTGAGAATCTTGATTAATGATGATTAAAATTGAGAATTAGGTAAGTGATTATCAAAATGAAAATTTCGTCTTGATGTAATCTATCTGTTTATCAAGTATCTAGATAAGAAATATGTTATCGAAAATGGAAATCCTAAAAATGTAAATTCACATTGCGTTTCGCATAAATTCTATTTTTTGAAACACTTTGCGTTGCGTATTTATTTATTTAAGTTGCGTATTTATTTATTTAAGTTATCAGCTTAGCTGAGGGATTATTTGGTTAAACAGTTCAGTGATTCAGATGGAGAGTTTATAAAATCTCATATAATAATATTTACAGGATGTAATATAATGAGATTTAACCACATCTTTAAATTCTAAAAGTTTTATAAGGACCATTATGAAATTCTATAAAAAATATAATTGATGTGTTTTATATTTCTCAAACTACTTAACTTCTGCAGAGGAGTGGTAAATAGAATTCTTGAAATTTAATTGATTATTGAAATTTCAGTGAAATTGTTGAATGAACGGTTTTGGGTTGGGTTTCCGGACAAATGCGCACAACATCCTCCGGTTTCCTACACTATTTTCATAATATTAAATCAAATCTGGCGGGGACATGGAAATTTGTAAATTTTGTAAACCAAGAATTGGCAGATATGTTCGTTGGAGGCAGAATTTTTTGCAAATTCTAGATTTTTCATAGAATTTTGAGCAATTTTCCGGCAATCTACCTAAAAACTGAGGTGGACAATATGCCACCTAGGAATCAATCATCAAGGCTTAACGTAGCATCTTCATCTTTTACAAAAGAAGTCACCCTCTATGATCAAGTCACCCTCTATGATCAATACATTCAATTAGTGAGATATTTCACATGGTGTATATCTCACTTTGTCACTTTGTCAAGGGGTGAGACAATTATAGACTTGATTAACTTTGCAGCGTTAATCATTCAAAAACTGAAGAATTAAATTCATCCAAATTCGAGAGTTATGAACTAGAGTGTTTCGTCAAATTTCAAATTCTAAAGTTCTTCTACAAAATGAGTTGCTATCACAGCTTAGTGAAATTTGGTGAAAATTGGTGATCATGTTCTTTTTATAGGATGTTGACAATGAAATTTGAATACGTTTCATCCGAAGATATAATGTGAAAGATTTTACTAATTTTTAAATTCTCGGTTAAAATTTGGAAATTATGTATTTTTTGGTTTTTCACAGTATTTGGTTTTTGTGCATTCCAGCTTGTATACCTTCACTCCTCCCACAGCCCTGGAATATTCCCATCCACTTTGACAGCTAAGTCCAGGTCATGCGCCTCATCGCGGCAAAAAAGAGGAGCATATTATGACGTCATTATCATGTTTAAGAGTGGTGAGTTGATGAAGTCACAGTGTCTGTTGGTCACTTCTATACACATGGACTGGTGTGCCGATCTCCCTTTCTCTGTTCATTTCAACTGAACTACACCGAGTTGAACCTACTACTTTTTATATTTTCTCCTTAACTCAACTAATCATGGATTATGTACAATACGTCAGTGTAAGAGAGTGAGTTTTTGGAGTTTTTACCTCATCGGAGTGGTGGTAAAAGGTAAAAGGTTCCGTGTTTTACACCCGAAAAGCTGCCAAATCATCGTTAGTAGATCATTAATTTATATATTGGTGAGGAGGACTTATCTCTAATAAGATAGGGTGTGGATTTTAACTTCAAGATCAGCGGAGCTTTATAAATATATAAATCAATAAAATACAAAGAACCGCACCAATCGGGTCCTTTTTAGGAAAATTCCCAAAGGCGAGGCCCGAGGGATGTATCCAGTTTTGACCTGACGCCAGAGGTTCTAGACCAATATATATCCCAACAGGCAAGGATTTATGCAGTATGCACTATAGACACCGCTGAAAAGTCCTGATATTTCTATAATATGGTACCTTGTTTCTTTGTTTCTTTAATTTTGTATATTTCCTACAGTAAGGAAGTACCGAAATATGATCGACAATCTTCCGCATCTCAGTAACTAGTGGGGAATGAAACATATGAGATAAGATACCTTTAAGAATCATGACCTTCCAGAATGAACATATGGGATTAGAGACCTGTAAGAGACCTTACGATCTACCACTGTTGGAAGGAATGACACCAATTCACGATTTACATTAGCGTTTTTCAGTGATTAGATTGCGTTGCGAACGAGGATTCATCAGTCACGTGGGTCTCTATGACAACACGTGACATATCACGTGACATAGGTTGAAATATATATTCCAACAAAGCAGTGATATCAGAGACTCGTATATAAACAGGTGTTAGGCAGCTTATCTGAGAAGATAAAAAGTAGATAACGTGTTGACTTATTGGTATGTGAAGGAGGCCTAGTATATCAGGACTTATTACTGTAACAAGTTCATTTACAAGTGGTTACATGTACGAAAAGATGTGATATTGAAATGGTAAAGATCATGAAAAATACTTAGTCATACAAATTGTTATCATCAGGTCATGTAGATGAAAACACCATTTCATGGAAAAATTACATAGTGGGACATGAGTAAAGTTATATTCTAGTTTAATGATAAATAACATTAATTCATGCAACCTCAATCCTAACATGTATCATTCATCATCCCGTGCACCTGTGCTCAACACACATATATATCACATAATGGATTATATTCAGAAAAAAGGAAGAATATATGGCAGAAGATGTGGCAAGTGAAAAAGGACGGCCACAGCACGAACTCATCAGCTGGACTGTGTTTGTGGATTACATCCACAATCAGAAAATAGGATGGCACACGTCATCAACTCAACATGTTAAACCCTCATAATGACGTCATAGTTAGTAGAGTATCATATCTGTTGTTACCAGTTGTTTCAACAATCTCAGAATGAATAGAATGAGGAATATCAGTGTTACATGTGCTATATAGTAATATTATCAAGCCGTTCTCATTATATCCAGAGGTTGTAATAAAGTAATAATCATCTAGTATATTATATATCTCAGTAATAATATCAGCTCATGAGAGGCAGTATATTCGGATGGAAATGTAAAGCTCAACTGTTCTTTGGAGTAAAACTCTAGTGGAGGAAGAATGCTCAGAAAAGTTCGAGTGAATGAAAAAGTAGCTACAGTTTTTTTTTCAGGAGTAGGGTTTGTTATATACGTAAAGTCCTTTTTATTCTGGTGTAGGGGCTTAAGTTTGGCGATAAAAATAGTAGTTTTCTGTATAAAATGGCATTGATATGGTGTAGAATTGGATGAAAGAAAAGTGGTTTTTCTGGTGTAAAGTATGGTGATAAGACATCCATCCTTTTATGCAGATTTCCACCAGAAAAGAAGAGAACACCTCTCAAATATTTAATACATGTCTGCTGATTTAAAACGTTTCACGTAAAACTGACGTAAAATCGCAGTTGAGAAACTTTAATCCGTAACAGAGCGAATATATAAATATATATATTTTAAATATTTAAATTGGAATATATATTCTTATGTCTATAAAATAATGTGATGTGTCTATTATCTATTTAATAACTTCAAGTATGTGTGTGTCTATTTAACTAAACCACGTTTGACGATGAACACAAAATACTAAATATATGATAGATACGTATATAGTTCTTTTGACGTCATCAATGCACCTTGATAAAGTCTGATCATGATGTTATTGGCACCACGTTTATATTCTGTACCTAATGTTGACTGTCTAGCTATGACTCTAAGCTAAACAAATTAGTTAAGATGACAGGGAATTATAAGGCAGGATCTAACAAAGAGAATTGCACGCGCATTACGAAACGTCAGTAATCGTCAATATTCCTTCCTTGTTTACTTGTTCGTTCTCTCCTGGTGAGGAGAGGAAGGGAGAATTTCACGTGTATCAAAAAGGCGTTATTTTGCGCAAGGCAGGAAATTTAATATTTCTAGGTTTTTGGCCCTGGAATTTAGGAAAGAGTAATATCAGTATTATATTCGTACCTTGTTCGTTCTCTTCTGCCGATGAGAGGAGGGGCGGTGAACTGGAACCTCTGTCTCCCTCACTTTTAATGGAGATAGGTTCAGCGGAACTGGAGGAGTCGCTGGGAAGAGAAGGGTGTTAGATTCAGAGCTACAAGAAGGGGGAAATAGGGAATAGTTGAAAAGTTCAAAAAGTAAGACAATTTTGTTATCAAAAGACTACAAATCTACACCCTCCAACCGCCTTTTTCTCTTGCGCGCGTTTTTTGACCAGCATTTTTACCTGAGGGGTTCCTTGGGTGACTGCTCCTCAATGCTCATCATACTCTCATCACTCTTCTCCCTCTTGTGTGACACCTCCAATGTCACCTCCTCACTCTTCATCATCTCATCTGGTGATGTGACGTCATCACGACACCAAGCTCCCTCGCTCTGTTCGTTGGTTGATGGTTTGTGAGAGGGTGGTGTCATGGATGGCAGGCATCTGAAATGGAGGGAGGGTTAAAATGAGAAACAGAAAGAGGGTTAATAAAATGAGAAACAGAGGGAGGGTTAAAATGAGAAACAGAGAGAAGGTCAAAATGAGGAATTTAAGAATATAAAGGGATTTAAATTTGACAAATTCATGAACTCTTAAACCAGAAGAAAATTTGCCGCTTGGTATTAAAGAATTCGATTAAATGGATTCACGAAAAGGAGACTATACTTCCCCGTTGAAATGCAGACGCTCATTACATGAAATGCATAACTGGGTGCTCGAAATGCTTAACTGGATGCAAGAGTCTCCTCTTGTAAGTATTAACTCCTCTTAAAAGTATTAACGGAAAGGAATCCAGCTAGTGAATTAACTGTTTTACCAAAGTTATAATATCAAAGTTATCATTTGAGTATATTATGGCAACTTAACCGATTTTCTTGGCTGGGAAAGCAGTAAAGGAGGAAATCGTGACGCACATTTATAATCCATGTCTGTAAGAAACACACTTGCAAAATACCATGAAATACCACGATATATTTTGCAACAAAAGCCGAGCATTAAAATTTGATCGGACGAAATTGCCACTTTCTTGACATAATTCAAGTCACAGTTAGAAATGCCATATTATTAACTTGGTTATTACTTATTGATAATTATTATGCTTAGTACCTTAGTAGTAACTTAGTTATAGCTCGTGGCACTATATAAGTTGCACCATATTGACGTTCAATCATTATCTTATTGGTCACATGTCTCATCGAATTTCTCAAAAAGTCTCAGTTTTTCATATCTTTAGCACAAAACTTAACAAATTTAGCTCGAATCTTTTGCAATAGTTCTAAAACAAAACTGTGTGCTAAAGACAGATTTTTATATTGCAAAACGTTAACTTAAAAGCCTTCGGTCATTTTTCTGCTAATTTTTGCCTCAAAATTAACGATAGCATTTGAAAAATATGAAATAAAACCAACAAGTCCATTCCAACTCAAACTTGAGACTGGTGTTGAGCAATGTCTTGCTAAACTCATAAACGTTTAAATATAAACTGAGTAATATCAAGGTTCAAACCCTTTCGAAGTAAAAATTTTTATGAAAATAATCATTTAAATCATTAAATTCCTTGTGAAATTCCCAATGAAATTCCAAGTGGAATTCCTTGTAAGTTGTAAAACTTACGGCGGTGTGGCGGGTGAACCATTCTCTGCAGCTGGACTACTGATAGCTCCACTTGACTGCGGGGGCGTAGAAAAGGGGCAATTCTCCTGTGACGTAACCAAGACGATGCTACTGTTGCTGTTCTTAGGAGTCAGTTTAGGAGGGAAGTCTCTCATAGTGATGTCATCAGGCGCTGTGTTATCTGGAAGGGATTAAGAGTGTCATTTATGTGGGTTAATAAGTTTGTTATCTGGGGATTTATAAGGATGTTATTTGGGGGTTTATAAGGGTGGGAAATTGTTTCCCTGTAATTGTAGAGCATCAAGGAATTTCCTTGTAATTTGAAAGCATCAAGGAATTTATTGAAATCGCACATAGTTTCATACGCACAGAATCATTATTTTTGAAGATTATTCTTTGGGAAACAAGTTTACAAAATTAAAAATCTGGGGTTTTAAGGGCGATTTAATAAAATATTTCCTTGTAATTGTAAAGCATCAAGGAATTTATTGAAAGATTATTCTGCACAGAATCATTATTTTTGTGTTTCGAAAATGGAAAGAAAATGATAGAAAAATTGTAATAATTCCAATGATAATAAATAATTCTAATATCTTGATATCAATTATCTTCAGGGGTGGTAGAGGAGGGGTTTTCTCGTGGTGTGGTGGCTGGTGTGGTAGGGTTGGGTGTGGTCAGTGGGGTTCGGAGGAGGGGCGAGAGGGTGGGTCTGACTCCAGGAGGCGTCATTAGAGGAGGGATCAGTCCGGAGTAATCTGGGAAATACATGGGGTTAGTGGTATAACGAAAAGGGGTTGGTTATAGGAAATAGCAATTACGTTCGGAAAAAGAAATAGATAAGTCCACATCATGAGTCGTGACCATCATCCAGATATTATTTTAAGAAATTTTCAAGATCAGATATTTCTGAAACACTAAAACTGTTGCTTGGGTAACGAGGTTTCAGTATCCAAGAAATATTCCTTATTCGAGGCATTGGGTGGTGTTCTTACCTGGAATGAGGGACTCCTTGGGGATGATTCCATGCATAACCAAATCACCAAATCTAGAGGAAATGAATTGTTAAAAATATAATCCAAAACTGAATATTGGAAAATTATAATTCAAGCAAAGGCACCAAAAATGCAATATTCAAAGTCTTATCAGTACCAAATCTACGAACATAACAGCAGCAATTGTCGAGTATTTCAATTTGCGAACCTGTGATGGTTCCTCATCTTCGCAACCAAGTTTTCCTGAAGTTGTAACTCGGCTTCGTAAACACACTGCAAATATGGGGATACGTTAGATTCAAATGTCACTTTAAAAATGTAAGTAACACTCATTAAAATTCGAGACTTTACCAATTTACCGACTTAAAATGATTCTATTTTAGTTACATATTACTAACCTCCAATTATATTAAATCGAAAAATTCTAGAAATTCTAATATCAAAATTAAATTGCTGTTGGTTTAATAGCAGGTTAACTGGCACAATAAAATGATTTGCACAGAAACGCAAAAGTATGAGCCGCCAGCATTTATTTACTTTTCTTCCATTTAAACATTTTTCCTTGAAGAAATAAAGTTCTTCGTTGATGAAGACAGCATTCTATTAAACCAAAAACAGCGATTTTGACTTCAAGAAACTTTCAAATATCATTGGATTAATAAAGTTGTTGCAGTTACACATAATAACTCAGCTTAGCTTTCTAGACAAAGTTACTGGGGTCTGGTTTGATTTAAGTAAAAGGAAGCGAATCTCATTATTTTCTATTAAAGCAACTAAATATTGTCGATCACGTTTGACTGGAAGAGTTGGCACTTGACAATATTTCATCAAATTGCTTCCTCGCATATATGTATGTGATCACATCAATGTTAACCATCAATGGTTAACAAGAGCAGCGAGCATTGCCAGATTAACTGGTTAAAATTTTGAAAGGATAGTTGAGCAGCAAATATAGAAAATATATGGTCAATAGTCACTGGATAACGTCAGCTGGCGTTCAATAAATGGATAGAAAATAGATCTTAGTTTATAAAAAAACTAGCAGAATGAAAGAGTAATGGGCTGCTTTGAACACTGATAGTAACATAGATGATGATAATAACACATAGATAACGATAATAAAACAAAGCAATAACGATAATTGCTCATAGATATAACGATAATAACAAATATAAATAAATAATTGTAGATAACACACAGCGGCACAACAACAGGGAATCTGGTCCCACCTCAATATAAAGGGTTCAGGCTACCACGTGATCAGGAAAAGATATATCACGTAATCATGATCAAGGCTGTTGTTATGGTTATATCTATCTGTTATCGTGGAGATGTCTCCATGTTATCATGATCAAGGCTGTTGTTATGGTTATATTATCTATCTGTTGTCATGGTTAAATCTATCTGTTGTCATGGTTATATCTATCTGTTGTCAAGGTTTAATCTATCTGTTGTCATGGTTTTAATTTATCTTTTGTCATTTTTACTTTTTTTAATTGTGTTATTGTACATTTGTACACCGAAACAGGAATCTGCAACAAATTAAGTCACAATTTATAAAAGGTGAAAATATGGAACTTTTGGTGTATTTGGATACAAACCAAGATAATATCTCATACTTTTATTGAAAAATATCTATTCTTGACGGAGTTGAATAAGGACTGATGCCCAATTATTTCTCTGAGACATATACTTTTCAAAAATAGTAAGCGAATAGTATCATCACATTATAATCGAAGATAACCGAGGTCTGTCATATGGCTCCTTATTTGCTATTTTTACAGAGAGCCGAAAAATAGAAAATCTCGCTTGTATCTGCTCAAGCATGAAGAGTAGGCAGCTGAGGGTATGACATCATTATCATGCCTTACACTGATGATTTGATGACGTCATACTGCCTTGTTTTCATGCCAAGCAAATACAGTTTAAACATATTATATTGGCAAAGGACCAGATTACCGGTCGTGTGAAAAAATAAAATCATTAATTTACTAACTTAATTAATAGGTTTTAAGTTTCATCAGGAATAATCATGATACCAAGGTATTTAAGGGCAACTGTTCATCAATGCTTTTTAAGTAAGAATATTTTGAAATGCTTCTTTTTCATTAATCAAAATAATGCTCTTTGCCTCTTTACAAATAACAAAATCCGCAAGGAATTATGTTATCACTTTTGTATTTTCAGTTGTATAGCGGTTTTGTATATTATAAACCATATTTTATGTTCATAGATACCTTATCAACACTTTTAAAGTAGTTCAATGCATAATATCCATGGTGATTAGGTACTTATTAGCTTATTGTAAACATTAGATTCATTCTGAAGGCCGATAGTGTTTTGATTTCCATACTCTATTCCAACGGAACTTAGCCTAGAACGATTGGATATGAATTTACCCATGAAACTAAAGGTAAAGACAATTAACCTTGTGTTCTAATATATTTTTAACCCAGAATTAATCACTAAAAATTAAAAAAGAATAAAGGAAAAAAGGAATAAATAAGATCAGAGTGGTGTCCTGATACCATGATGTACCATGAACTGACCTTGTTGTTGGAAAGAGCTGAGAGCATGTCCGCAGGGGGAAGGTTAGCCAGGGGGAAGGTGGCATGGGGTTTCACAACCGGTGCGTAGGCTGAAACGGAAGGTGTTAGTCAAACAGTTAGTCAAAGCAGTTAGTCAAACATTCAGTCCAATTTCCCAAGATTTTATTTTAAATGTGAACATTGCATCCCTGGCAAAGATAACTTGATAAATTATTTGTTGTTTTTCTTTCAAATAAGATTTTTTACGTTATCCAAAATCTCGTCCAGTTTCCTACAAAAGGTGATCTTTCGAATCTTCTGAATCTAACATTATCTAATCTACGATTATCTGCATTTATCCTGCTGGAGAAAAATTTAAATATCTAACCCAGGATATATTTAAAAATCTTTAAACACCACCACTCCAACAAAATTTTACGCTCACCCGTTACCGGGGAAACCAGCACCTCATTATGCAGAATAAGGGATGTAGTGTTTATAAAATATAAATGAGTGCGACTACCTAACTGCACTTGACTACTTGACCACTTACTCGAGAGAGTTATTATAACAGGACGAATAATGTATTTAAATAATTCTTGAAGCGAGGTCATGTGACGGACAGTCCATTAAATTTTACTCGGTTATATTGAGGAGTGTCCGCTGATTGAGGAATTGGATGGCAATGTGAAGGTTTCGCGAGAATATTCGATCGTAACATGTCGACTTGGGATGCTCAGCAGATAGTCGAGTGGGAAGGATCAGCAGATAGTCGACACGTCGACTTTGAACGCGTAGCAGATAGTCGAAGCGATCAGAATGCTACATCTTATGAAATGAATTTCTCTAGCTGAACCTTTAAAATATCTCGTACTGCTGTCCAGGATGAAGGAAAAATTTATGTTTCCTTCATCCTGGACAAGATATTTTAAAGCTTTAAAGGTTCGGCTAGACCTACTTCTTGGTCGAAAACAGTGAATTCTCTAAAGAACCCATCAGTGAAAGTTGTACCTCTTTAACTTTTCATCTTCTGACTTTTAAACGATAAAGTCTAAAAGTCTAAAGAAAAATCTTAGAAGCTTAGAAAAGCCACAAACGCATCCCATCTTCAAACTTTCAAAAGGCTGGTGAAAATAATGTTAGGATATGTTCAAAAGCTCCTTGCCTCTTTTAACTCTTTTAATTAACCCAATTCTCAACCATGTATCCATGTTCCTAGGCCATCTAGGAGAGTAGGGGGTATCAAAAAGAAATAAAGTTACCAGGGCCTTCATCACCTCTTTTATAATTCCTGTACTGGACTTACTGCTCAGTCCATGCTTCGATGAGTTTAAAATCTCCTCCCTCTCTCTTGTAATCAATCAGTGATAAGTTACTTAGTCTTGTTAACAAGCCTTTTAACAACGTGCCAAGTTGTTAAGAGATAGTATGCGATCAAACATGAGCACAGTACCGGCTATGTGGAGTGATGCCCTTACCAAGGCTGAGAATGGTAAAGTGATGACATCATCACTTTGGCTCAGAATGGTGAAGTGATGAGAGCGGATGATGGGTAACCTAACTTCCAATATTTCTGAACTTAAAGAAGCAAACCGATGAACTTCTCAAGAAGCAAGATGGGTCTTGTTAACAGTTCGTTTAACAAACTTTAACATCGTTAAAGAGCTCTATCTTATGTTTGTTGACAAGGATCTCTTTTAACCGCAACCAAGTGTCAAACCAGTTAAACACATCTTGTCAACTACGAACTAAATTACATTACAAGTTTATAATGTCAACTACAAACTATAAATCTTTGGAAGTTTATAATGTATGAGGGCTCCTTGCTTTGAAACTTCTTATCTCTTGATGTCAAGCCGATAATTTGCCCTGTGCTTGACGTCAGGCAATCAGTTTAATTTTATAAAATTTAGAGACTGCTGACGTCCAAATAAAATTTATCTGACACTAATGGATAGTTCGGTTAATTTGGCTGTTTTTTCATTACGCTTGATTTCTTGATGCTAGATGTCATGCGAATTTGGTGAAGTGACGATCTGCTATGCTCTCAAGGCCCAATTCAGTGTATCATTTAAAAAATAATTCCCAGATTGAAAGATCAAAGGTTTAATTTGCTGTATCAGAAATTCAGGACCACCCACCTATTCGGCAGCCCCCTGTTTATTTGAAATTTTGTAATCCCACCACAGAACGCTTATTTGGGCCCCCTTGGTAAAGATAATTCTAAATTTGAATATCAAAAAATTCTTGTCCCCACCAGGAAATTGTTCCCAATCTTCGGGATGGTAACAATACAATACAATCCCTCTATCTTATGGCAACCCCCTCCCCACTTGTAAAATTTACTGCGGAGTACCTATTTTTCTTCTACTTTTTCTGAAAAAATTGTTAGACTCAAAGCACTAATTTCCCAAATAAAAAGTCAAAACAACCCTCCATCTGATAAGAGACTTACAATTCCGAAACGCATCTAGTTGGGACAGCAAGTGAAACGCACTCATACTCCAAACTCGACGAACGAGACTGAACAAATATAAATAGACTAAATACCGTGTGCAAACACTCAAGAGAAAAATGTTTTATCCGGAAAATATAAGAGAAGAAAATAAACACTTCGCCAAAATCCAGGATATATCAACGGCTGAATGAGTCCGCAGTGAGATATATATGATAATTTGGCCGCTGATCACTCTCTTACCCCGCTATGTGACTATCTGAGTTTTTACGTGTAGGTGTCAACAACATGCCAGCCAATTGTCACGGTGCGGAGGTGTAAAGGCAGGAGATGGGCGACGAGAATCAAACCAAGGCGAGAAAACGTCATCAACTCACCATTTTAAATCCTGATAATAACGTCATTTTTGCAGGTCTATTGCTATTTTTGAGGATTTAGTCGCGTGAAAGTGACCAGAGACGACTGGACTGCAGTTTAAAAAGTTTAAACACTGATTCAGAATTTCAATAAAACACGGTGGCAATGTCTAACTATCTAAACAGGGTTTTATATATAGATTTAGAAAGATGGGGATAACATATATAGCGGATACTGTCACGTGTGGCAAGAAGGAGTCAGGGAATCCTGACACGTGACAGTCACGTGACCTTCTTTCGAGCATTCTCATTGGCTATTCAGGCCCGTGTTGCTGTCTCTTATTAAACCGGATTCCACTATTCCCGGATTTTGTTGATAAGATTGGAAGTCATTTAGCGACTCACTCTGTTTTTTGAGTGACACCTTTGGAAATGTGTTAAAGTCTCGTTAACAGCTCGCTATATTATATAACCGGAGGTCGGTGCGAGGACTGAGCTACCTTGCACTGGTATTTGGTATACAGTAATCTCTTGAAGAGACTGATTAATGTTCATGAGGTCATTGTGACAAAATGAAAAAGCAGAATTTCAATGGAAAAGAATATGATCTTAAAATGGCATAAGGAATATTTTCTGTATATTTCGTTAGAGCTTATTCATTAAGAAATAGAGCTGAAGAAAGTATCTGTTTCGCTGCGATTCAACGTAATCGGTAGCTCAAGCCTCAACTCTGACCTTGATTCCATATTTAGGGTAGGATTATAGTTTCAAATGTAGTTTGAAACATAGTCAAGAAGACGTCGATTGACATTAACCGAAATTCAGATGATTCAAACTAATTTTTTCAAAAAGCTAAGCAAAATCTTCGTTTATTAGTCACGGAAACAAATATCTTTCCTCGTCTATCTCTTCATGCTATATCATATTAACTTATTAAACTCATACAAAAGATCACAAAGTATTACCTAATGAGATTGAGGGCCGTGCACTTTACCACCGCGCAAGGGCGTTGTAAGTTTTATCGGACAAGGGGAGACGAGAAATTCGGTTGAGAGCTCCAGTAGTATTTTATAGTGTCTCATCTTTCGTCCTTAAACGTGTTCAAGTGGAGGAAAGTATATAGCCCTGGATCTATTGACAGCTTTTTTTCCTGCTTTATCAGTTTATCATCACTTGATTTTTCAAGTCAAATATAGGCGATGATTTAAACGTCATCAACATTCTAAATCCTGATAACATGCCCCCTCTTAACCGCATATATCTTTTCATCTTCCTTTGAAAAGATGAAAACAGGATGGGGGGAGAGACGTCTGGGCGGAATTTCAAACTGTCCACGGTTGGTTTTTTGCAAACGAGTATTTTTACAAACGAGTACTGATGTATGAAGTATTGAAGTATATATGGCAGTTTTCTTGGAGACTGATATATGCTATTTGTTATCCAGAAGGAGGTTAAATAAACATGGAATTGTGTCCATCTAGGGAGTTAGAGAAGCGTTTTCAGTGAGGTGGCAGGAGTTTTGGCGTTTCAGAGTGAAGTGGAGACATGAAAAGGTTTTTTTTCACTTTTAATAAAAGTAATTTAGAGGTTTATAAACTTTATTGGAGGATGAGCGAGTAGCTAGAGCAATAGGTATTCACTATCACTTGAACAGCGATATTCACTGTTAAGTGAGCATTGTCACTGCAGTGAAAAACTATCAATATAACCACTGTTTTATTCACTGAGCACCATCATCTGTATAGCAGTTGTTGTGGAATCAAAACTCAGACTTTCCGAGAAAAGACGCCCTCAATTCCCGTACTCTTCACTAAATGATATAGAGTCTTACAATGACTTGCACCTTAAAATGGATCTGCTGCTATGATAAAAGTGCTTTTGTTTGCTTGGCTCTTGTCATATTCCCCTCTCCCATACATACTCTGTGTCTAGTGACTCTACCACTAGTGACATATATTCCAAGAGAGTCCGTCAATCTCTCCATAAACAAAGCCTATAGACATCACCAGACATAATATATAGTGCACAATAACAGCTCATTATCAGGAATAAGACAAACTCGAGGCTCTTGATACAATGTATCGGGTAAGGGTGGGTGGCTATGGCGACATGCTGGCGTCAAGAAAGGGAGAAAGAAATGAACTGGGCTCAATGTGAGTGTACAGTACACAGTCAAGAGGCTATGCTGATGAAGGAGTAAATGTGGCTGAAGATGATTAGCACATGCTATTTGAAAGCTTGGACCGTTTATTGAAAAATTAAAAAGTTTTCAAATTACTCCCTAAGGCATACGGTCGTCGGTCAGTCACAAAATACCAACAGAAACATTTATATATTTTGAAAACTTCAATATAGGGGTGGCGAGGCAAACTTTGGCAAACCCTTTTTGGCAAAGTTTGCCTAAATTTACCTAAGATTGCCAAAACTCCCCTAAATATTTTACAGTGACTTACCGTTGTAGCTGCGAGCTTGAAGGCCCCACTGCACGCACATTTCCACTAGTTGAGAAAGGTCGTTGCTCGGCTTCACGTGGTTAATCTGGTGCAGGGACTGGGACAGTACGAGGGCTATGGTGGACAGGCCGTCGTAGTGCAACTGACTGAAATGAGAGAGGGGGTTAAGGAGAAATATAAGGAGAAATAGAAATAAGGTAAAATAGGTGGAATGAAAAACAGAGTTTCGCCTCCAAATAGCATGATCTGAAGTTTCAAGTCGGTGGGCGCCCCAGAAATTTTTCCACATGGTGGAACTATTCAAATTCACCAGAAACACGCGACTTGATAAGAAATCGCGTGACTTCATCAGGAAACACGTGACTGAAACAGAAAAACAGGTGACTAAGTGACTTAGTGCCCTCGGTAAAAAGACACGCATCCGTAAAGCCATGTAATCTCACACATAATAAAAATGTTTTCATTTAGGGAAATATCCGAAGTTTTAAACCCTCTATTTGACGACCTCTCGTCTCATTAACAACTTTTATGTTTATTATGTTCAGGCTGCAGATTATCGTTACAAAATTTCATTCCTTGAAACGTTTGAGTAGGCACTTTTGATGACGTCATTATCGCAGCAAAATCTGGTAAGTTGATGACGTTTTATGAACCAGGGATATCAAAAATAGTTGAAGCAAATATTGAAGTTAGAAAGTAGTCGACATGTTTTTAAAACACTTGTTCTAAAAGTGCATATAAAATTGACGCCGCTCTCAGGGGTGTTCTATCACTAAACGAGGGGGTATTTGTGGAATGAAAAATAGACTGACTGACTGAGAAAACCGGGCACTGCAGATCTAGTCTCCTGGAATATAACCCCGGAATAAAAATTCATATATGTGCGCGAAAACAAATTTATATTATATAATGCAACTTTTGAGATAAAATCTATATATTTCCAGGAAAAGTAGGTGTTTATTCTGCGTTTGAAAGCTTGGAATAACATTTTTCAATCATCTGAGGGCTTCGTTTAGTCTGAATCACGTTAGATATCACGTGATGATAGGCTGAGCTGAAGCAATTATATATCTATGCAGATAAATATTTTGATTATCGGGGTAAAAAAGTTGAGGAATTTAGGTTCCGCGACCAAACTGGCTCCCCCACTTCGGATGAATATTTGTAACTTATAACTAATGACAAGTTAATATTTTGATATATTCCAAGCAGATTTGCTGGGGTGTTACCAAAGTACCAAAGCTGTCCACGGAGTTTTTCCGTCTATTTCTTCAGACATCGGTTGAAAGTTGAAAACGTTGAATGATACGAGAAAGTTAACGAATTTGAATTTACAATAACAATATAAGTAAAATTAAGAATTCATCAAAAATATTTACCTGATAATAAAGCGGTAGAGCATTCGGTGCTCGGGGTTCCAATCGAGCCAACTTTGGAAGGGCGTCGCTTGGCGTTTTCCGTTCATTCTCAAGATAAGGAAATTTTAATGATTATAAATATATTTAGAAATTTTTCAGCTTGAAAATTTCATATAAAGTTAATTGACAACAATTCGCTTCATGAAGCGTCGTGATTACTTGTTCACAAATTCTAAAGGAAATGCTTTTATATCATCACTTCAAATTGCTAAAAAATACTTTTGCAAGTTTCGAAATTCGGATCGAGACTAACAAGTTACAAGAGCCTTTTTTCATTATCAATCAATATTTCCGATGAGGTAATAAGTTATGTTCATACGATCATTGATATAAGAACAAACAAATGGTAAATCCCAGCTCGCGCACTGAACTTGAAACTCAAAGAGTCACCTCTCTCAAGGGTCACTCACTCTCTCCCCCTCAAACTCAAAGAGTCACCTCTCTCAAGGGTCACTCACTCTCCACCTCACCCACGCTCTCTTCTGAGATTAACCTATCACAGCAGCACATAAAATTTATAAAATATATATTCGAAACATTAAATATATATATTATATACGAACAATACTTGAATTTAAATATTATATAAGAGCTCCTTGAGCACCTCTACCTCTCCTTTGATATTTTAAACGATATATTTTGACAGTGACAACTCAAATCTTGGGAGCATCCTATCAACTTATTATTGTGAGTGCTTTGGTGGTGGCTTTAGAGACAGAAGTGTGAGAGTGCAATACGGTTCAAGAAATATATATGAAGTCATTATCAGGGCTTAAAATGGAGAAATTTTTGACGTGAAACAGTCTAGGAAACGTTTTGTTAGGGGCAGTACTGTCTCCAAAGACATATGACACATCTCATTTGGGGGAGATTTCCTAGATAAAGGGGAGTGAGTTTATTATCTTACGTAATTCAAGTATCTTATAAGTATCTAATTCGAATAAAAATTATTTTGACAGATTTATACGATGGGAACTTATTTCATGATAATTTATACGAAAATTTACAAATCGAATTTTATTAAACGACCTTGTCCGAGCTTCTCTAAGGACCACTTCCAACGCCACTGATTGATTAAATTAATAAAAGATGCCACTCAAATGTTACAGAATGCTGAAAATGACCTCATTATCAAGGAGTAACAGGTGCAATTAGATACGTAAATCATCCTATCTTGTGAACCTGAGAGTGTGGGTACCTTGACAGCATCTCTACTAAAGGGTTCCTTCGGGCGAAGACAAGACAAATACAACGCAATTAGTGTAGGGGGTTTCGAGGGGTGCGCTGGCCAAAATTAGAAAATCATAAAGAGCTTAGCTTCGAGTGAAAGAGGAGCGTCCGAGCTTAGAGGAAATAATTTTTACGGAATAAAAAAATCTTATGAACTGTTGTGGCAATTTTAAAAAGTTAAAATTGCAATTTGCCCGTATTTACAGTGCGTGAGCGAACTTCGGTTACAATTTGCAAAAAAATCAAAAATCTTTCTCCACCAACAGAATTATTTTATCAAAAAAAAGTTCTAAAAAGTTCTTGGAACTGCTGGACTAAACGAAACAATTCAAATTCAAATTTTTGATTAAGGCTTCAGAGCCGAAAATTTTTGTTGTTTTGAGGTGCCAAATGCTGATGATTTTAGCCAAGTAGCAAGTTCGAAATCGAATATAATTTTAGGTATTCCTAGTCAAAATCTAAGATTCCATCATAGCCTCAAAACAGTGCTACGAGAGATAACTTCAACAGCCGTTTTTTCAAATTTATGAACGCTATCGGTAGGAGTATCACTAGCCATTCAGCACGAAGAAAAAGAGTTTTAACAATAAGATAATGAAACGTTGGAAGTTTCCAAAATTATAGGAAGAGAAAACATCATAATCTTGATTCTACACTGAAGCTAAAATTTTTTAAACAGATATTTAAATAGTGCCACAAAACGCATTAAACTCGTCTCGGAATATTAACGTTTGGTGGATATTTGCAGGGATGTGACAGAACAGCCGTTTATATTAAAGCGGGGGCTGTCATATCAATCCAAGAAAAATAAAGATTTATATTCATTTATTTATTTTGTTTCCGAAAACTTAACATAATTCAAGAAAGCTAGATAACAGAGATCAAAATTTTTACAAAGAGTCAACAGAAATGCGCAGCATGCGGATTGCAAACTTCAACTTAAAGAACTAAACCAGCGAGCAAAATACACCTACTAGTATCGAAAAATTTTAAATACCGCCATTTAAATTTTGTTCGGAAATTAAACTCTCCGTGATTCTATTAGCTTGGTAACCACGCAGTTGCTTTGGTGCTCCAATCAGATTCACATTTAACGAAAAGATTGGAGTCTTCATAATTATAATATTCTCTTCAAACTCAAAATTTTAAATGACCGTTTATTTGGTTACTAAAATAACCTGCATATACCAGTCTGCCAGAAAAGGGAGAAAACGTTTTCTCAATTATTCCAAATTTAAATAAATTTGCACAGCTGTCTGTTTAAAAATATTTTCAAAACATAACGGAAGAGATTTTATGTTTAAGTAGTTTCCCAGCTGAGTGGATATGTGTGTAAATCATATCCAGGAGTGTTCATGGTCACGAACTTTTCAGACGATTCATTATTTTCAACTGAAAATAAATTATAAAACGATATCATACAAGGAAAATGCCAGGACATGAGAACATTGAACAATGGTTGATCGTACGCGTATGATCACCCAAAAGTGATATTCTGCAGTACCTATTAAGCGGGGAGGGTCGAAATAAGTGAACCGTCTTACCAGTTTTCGTGCTAACAGGGGATTGCCAAATAGTTGGATAAACCTGGATTTCGCGAGGAAAAACCGAGTGAAATTAGTGCAACAGAACTAATACCTTACGTGGCGTAACAATTGTTCACGTTCGTTTTCTGATCTATTCTGTTGATCTGTATTATGCACGGGAGTGGTATGATTTCATGACTTTATGCTGATGTTTTGTGATAATTTTGAAACATATTTTAAACTATTATCTACAGTGGGTGCGGCTTGACATGAGACATGAGTTATTATGGTTATCTGATGTTAAATCTGGGGAAGTGATGTCCTTTTTGGGAGACAAATTGCTTTTGAACCATAGCGAAATAATGATTTCTTATGAACCAATCACAATGTGTGCCGTATAATGTCACAAATTACTCTTATCTGAATCTATTGCTTTTTGCTGTAGACACGATCAAGCACATTAAGCTTTCAAAGGGACAGTTATCTCAGATTTAGAGCCAACTAGCTCGTTGGGCAGTTCAGAAGTTCACTCGAGTCACGCACTATTCTTTTGTGATTTTTCACAATTATTATAGAACCCATGGAATCATACAGACAACTCAAGACCTAAACAATATTCAACATTGTCTATTGCATGCTTATCCGCTGGTTTGATATGAAAAAATATTGAATATTGACAGCTTAAAATGAGCAATGGTGACTAATAAGGATAAGAAAATTATCACTGAAAAAAACAAAAAAGTGAAACCTTATCAGATAATTTAGAATCTCCCAGAATTGAAATATGTCACATAAAATTCAATTTAAACCACCTCACCACGCATAAATAACCGAATAATATAAGAGAAGAGACAGACTAAATTTACTGAGAATTTTTGGCTCGCGTTCCCTCATTCTCCGTCAACCTCCGGGGCCACAATACCTGTCGCCGTTAGAGCTAAATCTACTTCACGTGACGGGTCACGTGACGCGTGACACGGGCACCACGCGCTGTGATTGGCTGACAAGCGTCACGTGACCAATCCAGGAAGAGTCGAAATTTACTAAGTACCTGGTATCATAAGTGCGTGCAAGTCCGTTCAATAGACTTAGTCAAGTATGAGGCAGTCACGGGCCAATGGGTGATTATCACGGGTTTTGTCAGCCAATCAGATGGCAGGAAACTCGATCACGTGGCACTAACCAGCCAATGACGAGCCACCAAGTCCTCCTTCCTTAATCCTTCTCCCAGCTAGACACGAGAAATAATTCACTCAATTCCATTAACACGTTACGAGGAGGCATTGTGAAAAAGAGGACCCCTGATGAGAAGTGCAGTGAGATAATCGACATGTAGGAGAAATTGATGACGTCATCATCAGGGGTTACCATGGTGAATTACTGACGTGGATCCTGATACTGTTAAAATTAGAGCAACGTTACTTAGAGGTGAGTGAGAATCTACCATGGTAACTTCCATGCTTTCCAATTCTTCGATTGTTTGGTGATGTGAAAGGGGTTGTGAGGGAGCAATGGGGATGTTTTTAAGATTTTTTTTCAATATTCAAGATATCTTTAACTCCAAATTCAAACTATTGTTAGTTTGAATTGTTAAGTGGATAATTTTTAGCCAAAAATAAATGAAACTTGAAAGATCAGAGAATTTTCGATTTTTGAGTTGGGATCTCTTACAATATCCTAATATCGATTATCAAAGTACCTATCAAGTTCATGCCTACATGAATTAACACTTCATTTCCAATTTTGTTTCGAAATATACTCTGTTAGCAGCAGAGAAATTAGAGAAATTGTGCCGAATTATATGACGCGAATACCCAAGTTCCAAAATATATTCTTCTATTTGAATCATTATACAAAATGAATTAAATAAAACCAAGACAACAGTCAAATTCTTCAATAGGTAAGTCTTCCATAATTTGAATATTCCTCAATAATTTATTAATTTGAGTGCATCCGTTCTGGGCTGGATGTCTTTTGATCATGATTATTATTGATCCTTACCAAAATTACCAGGTTAACCAAAGAAATAAGCAGCCAGCCCCAACCAAAGAGATAAGCTGTCAATTTTGAGGCGAGTAAATGGAGCGTTAGAAAAGGCGACGCTAGGCAACTATGGAGGATCAGCTTGAACACCGGAAAATAAAACCCCGCTTCAACTTGCCACCTACTTCATATCCAATATTAGGGGTTTAATGGTTCATCGGGGTTGTCCCCCACCCTAGGTAGCACTCCAGAGGAACAGAGGTAGTGGTAAATGGACATTGAACAACAATAAAGAATGATCTGATCAATCCAACATATATCATGTCTATAATTGCCTACTTGAACTTTCAAAGAGTTGAGGGACCAAGTGGAAAGTGAAAAGGGAAAACTGGAATTGTGAGTTACGAATATCCGTAAGTCCTTCGATTAAAGATGTTCTTTGACACGTGACTTACTGTAGAAAAACTTGCGAAAATAACTTTTTATATGCTAATATATGAAAATATATCCCAATATATAGGTTCTAAAATAAACTTATATATGAACAAAATCAGTTATATATAAATCAAAGATAGAAAACTATATATCAATATATATTTCCAACTCGATGGAATGCTGCCCTGACACGTGTCTCACAACTACCCACTAAATCATGGCGTCATCATCATGGTTTAAAATGGTGAGTTGGTGACGTCATCCAGCCTTCCTCCGCAAACCCAACATTTCCGTTGAGCGAGTAGTGTCAGTCTTCTCGTCTGGAGAAAAGTCACACACTTCCTCCAATCGGAGCGCCGGAGCTGGCCACAGTTTAAAAACTATCCCCAAAAAGTGACAAAACATCCGTCACAGGTTGATTCGTCACAACTTCTATACTCGTCATAACAGTCTACGCGTCACTTGGATATTACCATTGTTCAGTTCACCAAACCACTGCATTTAAATACTGCTCCCTTAGAATCCAAGCACATCTCTAAGGATATAACTCGGTATCCTGATTCCGCTGTGAGTGGTGTCCCGTGGCATCTGTGCTGACAGTTCCCCATCAGGGAATTGTCCCTATCTTTTGAGATGGGGAATATACAAGACAACTCCACTCCTCGTAACTATAGTTCCCCCCACTTTTACTTAGAAATCTCTATTTTATACATCAAAATAAGAAAATAATATGATTGCCTGTCAAATGTCAGCGTGAACCATTCTTTATATCGTGTCCCACGAATTTGAGCATATTTTCATTTTCACTGTTGATTTTCGATAAGAAATTTTCGTTGAAGAAATAGAGCAGGCTGTTAATCCATTGAACATTGGGAACCGAGTTAAATAAACTTAGATAAATCAAAGCATTTCTTAAACGCTAAGAAATAACAAGATAATACACGCTTAGACATTCCATTTGAAAGAAGGACATATCAACTGTTCAGCCTTTCCCTTCTACACACTATTCTGTGCACATAAAGTTCGACAAAACACACATTCTAGCGCTAGTCGTCAAACGGCCAAAGGAAGTTGGGGTGTTACGAGGCAGCATACTTTGAAAAGGAATGTCTTTGGGGAACTTTAGAGGAATGTCTGTCGGATTGGTCACGAGGGTTGCATTCAGCTCGTCTAGAGACGTTTGTATGCGCAACAAATTCTTGACAAATTCAATTTACATGAAATATGTTCGAGTCAATATAAGAATATGAAATATAAATTTCAAGGGTAACGCACATATTCATGTAAAGAATCTACGAAAACGGAGACAAATATGGTATTTAATAACTAAACAAATAGCAAACAAAAACGTTTAAAAATGAATTGAATCAATCAGAATCATATGATCATAATGTCAAATAACGAGCCGTAACCTGTTAAGCGTTGCATATTGAACTTGTCTAACAACGTGTTCTCATTTTAAAGAGAAGCGGGTCTAAATGAAACGCTGTTAACAGCTCGTCGAGGCTACAAAATGCTCAGAATCACAGTTTGACACACACACCACGCAGCTAACTGAGACCAGATCACGTGACAGATCACGTGATCTGTAACGCAGCATCACGTGACCGTGAGATGGCGTCTGATTGGAGAGAAGAGAACAGTGCGACTGGTGACAGTTGACATGGCTTCACAGGGAAATAAGGAGATCTCTACGAGAGAGCGAGGGTTGAGAGCTATTAAAAACGTGAGAGAGGGGAAGGTTCAGCTATTTCTCTCTCCGTGTTTTTTAATCTGATTATGTTTTAATCTGACTGGAAAACACGGGAAAAAACAAAGTGGTATAACTCTTATATATTTGGGGAGTGTTGATACGTAGGAGAGTAATAGAATTAAATTCGATAAAACATTGGAGTAAAAATATATTCTGTATATAATATCTAACTAATTGGGAGGTTTTGTATTGGCGAATTTTAGAACATTTATTATTTTCCCATTCGACAAACTCATAAAATTATAATGAACAAAAAGAAAATACTCGGAGCATTGGAGCAAATAAAAGCTAAACATGAAGTAAGTCTAAGATTCAAATAACTAAATAATGAAGAATATTTCACAACATTGTAATGCCGTGCTCCGTATCATATTCGCATTTTACTAGTACGAAGCAAAGCCAAGTCCTATAATTGTTAGTTTTGTTGGAGGCGAAGTCGAGACAAATAATGGTTCGCTCTTCAGTATAAAACCAAATTACTCCTAGATAACTCAATAAACGGGATATCAAATTATAGACTCTATGAGCCATACAATAAAAAATATTCGGCTAGTGTCTGGCTGTTCATTATAAAGAGAAACTCCGAACTGGACCTTAAGAAAGACATAAGGCACAAAGTAAATTGATTGTTTGCTTAACTCAGTACTATAGAGTTAAGCAAACTCCAACTTTCGGTCAAATTTATTATTCTATTTCGTCACCCGCTGTGCACTTTAACTTATGATAATGACGTATCTCATCACTTAAAATAGCTCGTGCACTGTCACCTCATCATTGTTCTCATTGTGTCAAGGCAAAGGATAAGAGAAGGCTTCGAGTCTGACTTTTGTTCTTCTTTGGTACCAGTATAAAGTCATGGTTTTATAGTGTGCCAAATATATTTTTTTCAAAGGAAAATTTATAAACTGTATATTGAAGGTTTTAAGAGGGTAAGATGTTTTAACATAAAGTACATATATTATACGTTGGTGCATTCGCATAAAAGCAATTGATAGACTTACATGCTAATATAAGAATTATGGCGCATAAATAGACACTATTACTATTATACCTTTATCAAAAATATCTCTGTATTATGATGAACAAAAAGTTCATACTTTAATACGAACTACTGCAAAAAATAAAAGCGAGAAATTTCTAAGAATTCGGAACTATAACATGATGGGGAACCTTAATAAATTTTCAAAAAATCAAAGTTATTTTCATTCGAACAACCGCCTGCTTAGGGGACTATACTAAAGTACTAAAGAGGTCTCATTCGAAACATCGAGAGTTACCCTCACCTAGCGATAGAATTCCCCTTAATTAGAGGACCAATGATTCCTGTAAGGTTATTGTCATTCCACAAATTAGAAAATAATTAGGGAGCTTTACGGTTCATTAGTACTAAACAACGCTTTAGTACAACAAGTAAAAGTCTATCGATCCTTCCCATTCTATTCTCTACCAATGAACCAATGTTGCTGATTGGCGACTATATGAGTATTGCAGTCCCTAATTCAAAAAAATTGTTTCAGTTAATCGTTAAACAATGCTAGTTTAACTCAAAAATTTGTCATTTAAATGATATCAGGAAACTTTGAAACACTTTTTAGGTTTTACTAGTCTCATCATTAGTTAGAATAACTTTGAATGCGGTGTGGTAACATGGCAGATCAAATAAAATATAAAATGCTACGAATTAAAAAGTTTCAGTTACCTAATTTACCTATTAAAGTATTAATTTCTACTTGCTTAGTACTTATTCTTAGTCTTGAGTTAAGGTTATTAGGTAACCACTAACCAATACACTGGATGACTCACAGCATTGGGGAAATCATATACCTATTTTTTGCTTATCAAGATTCAAAAGATCGAGCATCCATTGTCGATTTATCAGTAGTCAGTAAAATTATGCTTGATATGTTATGCAGAAATAAAAATCGTTCAACAGTCGTATCTTTCTATCAGGTAGAACCTGTGATAATGTGTGATTTCATCTCAGATAGATGTGTTTCGTACCATACCTATCAATCAAAGAATTGATGACGCTTTTAGACGAAAGATAAACAGGTTGAACATTGATTGTTTGATTCTTTATTCGTCCTTAAAAAATATTAGTGCAAATCAAAATGAGGAAAAGGAATGAAATAGCAAGATAATAATAATTCAACCTTTATTCCACAAAAGCGAAGAACATGTTTAGTGATTTAATGTCACCCACAAATTCAAAAGAATCAAATGGGGTTCCCATCAAAATCAACTTCTTCATATAAGGGAATACTAAATATTTGAAGTTTGATTATCAACTCAAGTATGGGGAGGGTAGAACATGTCAAATCTTTATTCTTTATGTCAAATTTTCATCATATTGCTATCAAGCTTTTAACAAACGACCTCTTGTGGAACATAGTGCAATGAGTCATTGGAAGCAAAATTTGTTTAATAGAATTAAGACACAAAATGACCAACAACAAATCCAAAAACACTGATCACGGGTTTCTGGTTTAGCAATCAACGGAGCAAAAGCACTATTGAGCTAATGCAATGATCGCAATCTATCGATTGTAATATAAATCCAAGATGCTATGAAAGCCAAGGAACATTAAATATTTTAGTAGATATGATTGATCATTAAAAGCATTGATCACAAAACCTGCAAAATACCCACCAACCATTCTCAACCAGTAAAATTCTACCTGGTGACCTCTACTTTGCAAAGACACCTAGTTAGCCAGTAGAGGATCATCATGGTAACTCTGAGCACAGCTCAAAACTTTATAAAGACTTAACTTGTCTGCCTCCCCGAAGAGAGGGAATTAGAGAGAGCTCCGCTCCGCTCCGACGTCAAACATGTTTTACTTAAACTTTCCATTAACAAACTTGCTTCTCCTCTGACGAAGAAGCAAAGTGGTTATATGAAATGTGCACCACCAAGTCCTGTGACAAGCCGTTTAAATTTCTAAAATACCTGACGTAAAACGGTGGTCAAAATTAAATGTCACATCATCCTCTGGTTATGGTTTATGTAATACGAACTAATGTGAGGACTGAGCTATGTCTTTCCGCTGCAGGCTTTAGTAAACCACTCTATATGCTTTACTCCTAGGCACTATATAATCTATTACCAGAATTGATTTACCGCATGGCATTTAAACACTCCCAATTATATCAGAGTGTTCACTGTTCAGCCACGCTGAAGCATCCATTTATGCAATTCAAGCAGCTGGTTATCAGGAAAAGGAAATCGTCTCAGTGTCTGGGAAATATTATATAAATATATTTCTAGGTTGGTGGAAAGAATTTCATGGAAAAGAATTAAGTTGAGTCAGACCATCATCATTCATCACGTTACTTCATATAATTATATTAGTAATTATATTAGTCTGCAATTGTTGTGTGACACAATGTAAAGATCCTGAACAAGAAAGATTTAATTTCGAAGCAGTCAGTCAATATGTGGTATAAATAGTGTGTGGTTTTGACATTATTCATGAAAATTGTCTGTTTCACTGCAGCAATGATCAATCACTTCAAAGATAAATAGATAAATAATGTTATCTATAATACATTTTGGAAGTCATTCGACAGACTGGTTCAGTGACATGTCATATTGTGATAGTGTCAGCAATACAGAATTTCAGTGTGGCAGACTGATATCGGTGATATACCAGAGTCTAGACTGGTGTTAATGCCAAACTGGTGCTAATGCAAAACTGGTGTCGACTGTCGACTTCAGACGTCAGTGTCAGACTGGTGTCAGTGATACTTAAAAATGGTTGGACAGTGTTTAATGATAGTATCAGACTGGAGTCAGTGATACACAACACCAATGAGTCACACTGGTGTAACTTATGTGGCAGCTGGTGTCAGTGATTAAGAAAAATGGACTTGCCAAAATGCAACATCAATGTTTGTGACTGGTTGTTTAATGCAATGGTTCAGTGTCCATCATCGTGTCAGACTGGTGCCAGCAACCAGTTGGACCAGGTGTCAGTCATATGACAGACTGGTGTCAGAGATTCGACAAAATGGTCTAGTGCTGGATCACAGTGTCAGACTGGTGTTAGTGTTACACCAGTCTGTCAACTTGTCAGGCTGTTGTGATTGATATGCCAGATTAATCTCACCTCCAGGGAGGTGTGGATGGCTCAGGTTCAGCCCAGAGACTCTCTCTGCAGCTCTGGCACTCTGAAAGCAGCAGAAGCAGCTGCCTATGTGGCTGCCTATGTGGTCTCATAAGCAGAGCTCTAGAGACCATCAACAGAAGCTTTGATCAGGGCTTCAAGGCCACTGGCAACATCAGCCTTTTCCTGGCAGGTCAAGTCTTGAAGTCTCTGAGAAACCACTGCAATGAGCATGTTTAGTATCTCAGTAGATTCAGCTTCCTGCTCTGAGCTGGCTGACACACTCATTCAAAGGGACTGGACCTGTCTCTGTGGGATTAAGACACTAGAGGACAGTGCTTTCAATCTTCATGCCCCTACTCTGCTCCTCCTTTAGGGCATCCTTATTGACAAGCAAATGTTTGAGCCTTAGGTAACCTGCTCAACTCTATCAAGCTGTTCTTTAAAAATCATTTAAGTCTCAAGAATGCTGTGTGCCTGGTGCAGAGCAATGATTTGGAACTTTTGGGCAGTAAAAATCTTTCAAGTGTCAAGAATGCTGTGTGCCTGGTGCAGAGCAAGTGTGTTCCAGCATACAACTTCAGCTCTAATGTAGCAAAAGGCTTACAAGAAGTCAACTAACTGGTTGATCATTGGAAAAGTCAACCCTTGAGACAAAAGCAATCAATGTGCCACCAATGTGCAGTCATCTTCCATGTTGATGACTTACTTGTCTAGCCAAATACACATTTGTTTTTTATTGAAATGATAAGGTCTCTAAAAGCATGAGACAAGGTCCTCACTCTGGAGGGTGTAGGTAGATCTAGCATGGTCTCATCACTTGCCTGCTCTCATTCTGAGGCTGATGAGTCAAGGATGCAGCAGTCCAAGAAGCAGGTACAATCTACACCCCATCCTTGGAAGAATGGGGTGTAGATTGTACCTGCTTCTTGGGCTGCTGCTTTAGAATGCAGGATATTAGCCTGCTCTCAGTTGGTGATGCAGCTGAAGATGGGGGTTGAACTAGAACTACGTTTGGCTATCTTGTTGGGGAGCTTGGTTAGGTTCATCACAAAACTTGGTATGTGTCCAATATAACTCTGGTCCAGTGATGTCACAGGCCAAACCTTTATTGTATCCTTACCCTAAACCTTACCCCAACCATAACCCTTACCTCAATTATTACCTTAAACCTAACAAATCATAACCCTAATCCTGATCCTGAACCAAATCTTTAAACCCTAATCCTAAATGCTGAACCAAATAATTTTCGTAGATAATAGGAGGGCTCTTAAATGCATTCAGGCATTCTTCTGAGTGATACCATTGTCGTAGCATAAACTTTACCAACTGAACTCACCTTTCTTGATCACAATTTAGGATGGGATATAGCCCAAAAAACTTGGCCAACTCAGCTGACCAGAGATGCTGATGAAGCATAAACTTTACCAACTGAACAGAGGTAGTAGAGCAGGAAGCTGAGGGATTAAGGAATTCCTCAAAATGTGTGGCATCAGTAATTCCAATTAACATTTACTGTCAATAAGTCTGTGTCATTGCAAATTGTTTATGATATTTATCTTCAGTTTTGAAAATTTCTTCAGGCATCAGTGGGGATTGGAATTGAATTGGGGAATCAATTCCATTTTGATTGTACCATCTCATATTTGACTCGTGTTTACAAAGAAATGTGTTGTTTTCCTATAAGCTCAAAGATTTTCTATTGAAAATGATATTTATCTTTAGTCTTGAAGAAAGATTTCTTCATGTTTTGAGCATATTATAAATGAGGTTACTACGATACAAACACTGAACAAGTGCAAAATTGATTAATTGAACAATTAGTACAATATAAGAATGGATTTAGTGGGTGTTTAGTTAAATTCAATGGGGGTGGCAAGTTTGGTATACCGGACAATGGGGGAGCCAAAATGCCTCCCCTTAATCTTGGTATACATCATAACAGAGTTAACCATACCCAGGCTCGCCCTACACTTGGGCTAACCTCTAAACACGGGCTCCCCTATACACCACTCCCCTTAATCTTGGAACACCCACTTCCCTTGGTCTCACCCTAAACAAGGGATCGCCCATACCAGACTCGCCTTATCCTGGGCTATACCTAGCATATAGCTCCACCCTACCTTGGGCTTCTGCAATGCCTTGGGCTAACCCCCAAACACGGGATCAACCATACCAGACCAACCCTTATCCTGGGCTATACCGCATATGGCTCCACCCTACCTTGGGCTTCTGGAATGCCTTGGACTAACCCCCAAACACGGGATCCACCATACCAGACCAACCTTTATCCTGGGCTATACCGCATATGGCTCCACCCTACCTTGGGCTTCTGGAATGCCTTTGGCTAACCCCCAAACACGGGATCCACCATACCAGATCAACTCTTATCCTGGGCTATACCGCATATGGCTCCACCCTACCTTGGGCTCCTCCTCGCTTTAAATATGGGCTCCCCTCCGTTATATTGGGCCAGCCCATTCACTCACCCCATGCCCTCTCCCCCCTAGTTTGGGCTCCCCCATGATCAAAACCGGACTACCTCCCGTGACATCTTGGGCCTCATGATAACTCGGGCTACCCCAATACTAACTCGGGCTACCCCTATATACTAACTCGGGCCCCCCATTATTACTGCTCCCCATGTTATCTTGGGCCTCGGGAGCACTTTGGCCCCCCACACTATTTGGCTCCCCATACCAACTTGGGCTCCCCCCGTACCAACTTGGGCTCCCCATACAATGGGGCCCTCCATATTAACTTGGTCTCCCACTATCTGGGGCCCCAAACCAACTCAGGCTCCCCATACTATCAGGGCCCCCCATACCAACTTGGGCTCCCCCATTACTTCTGGGCTTCCCCAGACTAACTTGGGCCTCAGACTAAAGTTGGGCTTCCTCGTTCTATCTGGGCTCCCCATTTGTATAACTTGGGCTCCTCGTACTAACTTGGACTCCAGCATTATCTGGGCTCCCTCTGGGCCCCCACCAACTGGGCCCTCGCATTAGCTTGGACTCCCCCAACTTGGGCTCCCGGTATCTGGCTCCCCCGGCACACTACATAACTTGGGCTCCCCATAACTTGGGCTCCTATCTGGGCTCCCCCGCACTAACTGGGCTCCCCCATACCAACTTGGGCTCCCCATACTAACTTGGGCTCCACCGTACTATCTGAGCTCCCCCATACCAACTTGGGCTCCCCCGTACTATCAGGGCTCCCCCATACCAACTTGGGCTCCCCCGTATTAACTTGGGCTCCCCCATACCAACTTGGGCTCCCCACACATACTAAAAATTTTGCAGGGGCTCCGCCTCCCTTACGCCTGCCAGGGGTTTCACCCCTGGACCTCAAATTATTGGGCCCCTCCCCAAACTCGTAAATGCGTATTACCGCCCTGACAATGAAAATGTAAAGTGAGATATTATAATGTACTGTGTACCTAGGTACTTGTGTACAATAGGTCGAATGCATGTTATCACATTAAGATGGAGATAAATAGATCATCCTTGACCATATATATCAGATTTTCATATCCCTACAGTGAAGGTTTTACGATTGGCAGCCATTTTCGTTAAATTTGCCATTATTGGAAAATCATTTCTGGAATTTCACAGCAGTTATTTCTGAACGTTTCCCTATTAGTACGGGGGAGCCCAAGTTGGTATGGGGGAGCCCACATAGTGCGGGGGAGCCCTGATAGCATGGAGGAGCCCAAGTTAGTACGGGGGAGCCCAGATAGTACGGAGGGGCCCAAGTTAGTATGGGGGAGCCCAAGTTGGTATGGGGGAGCCCAGTTAGTGCGGGGGAGCCCAGATAGTGCGGGGGAGCCCAAGTTAGTACGGGGGAGCCCAGATAGTACGGTGGGGCCCAAGTTAGTATGGGGGAGCCCAAGTTGTTATGGGGAGCCCAGCAGTGGGAGCCCAGATAGTGGGGAGCCCAGATAGTGCAGGGAGCCCAAGTTAGTACGGGGGAGCCCAGATAGTATGGGGGAGCCCAAGTTAGCAAGGGGAGCCCAGATAGTACGGGGAGCCCTGATAGTGCACGGAGCCAAGTTAGTATGGGGGGAGCCCAGATAGCAATGGGGAGCCCAAGTTAGTACGGGGAGCCCAAGTTAAATGGGGAGCCCAAGTTGGTAATGGGGAGCCAAAGTTGGTATGGGGGAGCCAAATAGTGGGGGGAGCCAAAGCACACGGGGAGCCTGAGATAACATGGGGAGAGGCCGAGTTATATTGGGGGAGCCCGAGTTATCAAGGGGAGCCCAAGTTAATATTGGGGGAGCCCGAGTTAATACTGGAGGGAGCCCGAGTTAATACTGGAGGGAGCCCGAGTTATCATGAGGGAGCCCGATTTGATACGGGGGCAGTCCGGGTTTTGATCATGGGGGAGCCCAAACTAGGGGGAGAGGGCATGGGGTGAGTGAATGGGGTGGCCCAATATAACGGAGGGGAGCCCATATTTAAAGCGAGGGGGAGCCCAAGGTAGGGTGGATTCATATGGTATAGCCCAGGATGGGCGGGGTTGGTCTGGTATGGTTGATCCCGTGTTTGGGGGGTTAGCCCAAGGCATTCCAGAAGCCCAAGGTAGGGGGGAGCCATGCGGTATAGCCCAGATAAGGGCGCGAGTCTGATGGGCGATCCCCTTGTTTAGGGTGAGACCAAGGGAAGTGGGTAAGCCCAAGATTAAGGGGAGGGTGTATAGGGGAGCCCGTGATTAGAGGTTAGCCCAAGTGTAGGGCGAGCCTCGTATGGTTAACTCTGTTATGATGTATACCAGGTTTAGGAGAAGTCCGTGTATCCAAAACGGATACAGGGGCTCCCATAACTTGCCACCCCCATTCAAGAGTTATTGTACTCAACCATCACTGCTCACAAACCCTAACCGAACGTTGAACCAGGAACATGGAATGTAGATGATAGCCATCCAGTCAGATAGTTTCCAGTTGCTATACTAAACACTTGTCGGCCGTGAGAATCAGCACCGCGCGCGCTGACCATGACGCCAGCTGCTTCGGCGATTCGCTGTTGAAATCAGCGGGTCATACATCGTACGACAATGCTTGTCCTACGTTGTAAGATCGGACCTATACTTATTTATTGCGCGCGCCCGCCGCGCAAGCGCACATTTTCAGCTAGGAAGCTAAGGGTGCCCGCAGCGCGCGCTAACAAACAGCTGGGACATATAACATATGGCAACGCTGTGCCGACGTACCGTCTTTTCGCTCTTCAAAATGTTGCCAACGCCCGCATAGGTGTGTACTGTGTGTACGCGGCGCGCGCGGCGCGGCGCTTCCCTACAGCTACGGGGAAGCACGCCGCCTAACGCAAACAGGGATATACGTGTTTAGCATGAATCAAACTGTGGCCGTATGCCGTGCTGCGCGTGCACGTGAGCATCTGTGATATGCTTTGCTCTAACCATGAACCAAATGTTAAATAAGATCTCTTTTTATCAATTTTCTGACTGTTCCCCTAACCAGGGGCGTCGCGAAACGACACCCCTATTTCTGACCAAGCTTTCTTGAGTACGTGCGCGGCGTTACGCCGCGCCGCAAATTAACAAAACAGATCGGAAAACTAGATTTTGAGAAAATGCGTATTCATTGAAAATTCTCATTGTAGTTGTGCAGACATGTCAATTTCTATTCTCTGTCAAATCATTGATCCAAGAGGTACAAGAGGTAGGTACAAATGGTCTGAAAAACTTGAATTTCTTGGTCGTTTTTGGGATATACTCAGAAGCCATCACCTTTCACAACGTAAGAGAGGTGGCAAAGCTTCAAAATGGAGTGTTCCACCGGGTCAAACACGTCATATCTACGGCATGTCCGAGCAATTCAACGTATATGGAGGATATCATGTCAAAAAGATATCGTGGAAGACATCATGTCAAAGATATCCTTTCGAATGGTGAATGAATTTAAATCTTACACCAAAACTTAGAATCAATACACGCATGTTGCAAATGCAAGCGTTCCGAATAAATAAGGAATGGCGGGCGTTTCAGAGTACGTGTATTTTGCTCAGAGTTCTTATGAAAGATTTAGCACTTCTCATAGCTCCTGCAGCAGTCTCTAGCCGCTAGGATTAAGGATATGCTAATAAAATATGCATATTGGCATATTACATTCCGATACTGCATAAAAATTCACTGAAGTATTAACAAAGTTGACATGGCGAAAAATTGAAATCAATGATTATAAAATTAAACTCTATTGTTGGAGTCGTGCAAAAATATGGAATAAATAGGGAGATGTAGGATCCCAAAATCGTCATGAAATTGACCAATTAGCGAGAAGTTCTACTGCCAGCATATGCATTGATTGGTCAGTGTACAAGAAACCTGTGGACAAGCTTAAACGCCATAATCACCAAAAACGGACATTTTAGTATTACTAACAGGCGTGAAAGTTGTGTTACATATTGTGACGGGTACGATTGATAGATCCTTATGCGACCCTTTTAGTGCCAGGTTGCTTAGTGACATCACTATTTCACGTGACCAATTAAGTCACGTGCAACTTAGAAACAATGATGAGGAGGCTTGATCAGCGTAATAAGGTGTAAGGGTGATAGTAAGCAAGCATTAGCGTAGAACCAAGGTTTTAAGGATGTGACACCATCAACACACCACTGTGAACCCTGACAATGACGTCATCAACTCACCAATCTAAACCCTGATGATTTACCATCAACACACCACTATGAGTCCTGATAATGACGTCACTGGTGCCCACCTCGTGGTAATATGGTGCGTGTGCTTGACATGCACACAATTAATTGTATGAAGGTTGGCGTGTAAAACAGTAAAACCTTCTGCGCATAGAATCCGGTCAATCTCGGATAAAACAATGGCTTTTGAGGATACAAACAGCGAAAAACATCAATGTCAAAACTATATTTCTAGATTGAGTGAAGGCACATTTGATAAGGAATTTTCTGCAATAAATCCATGCAAACCAAAAAACTTTGTTATCAATATTATTATTGATAAGATCCCTTATAGGAACGTATCTACTTTTATCTACATGCAGCGAGATGATATTATTTATTGTCAAAGAACCGAGGTGCAAAGAAGGAAATATGAGACAACACATCACGTCTGCAGAGATGACAATAATGGAATATATTTGATTATTTGATAACTAATCTGTATGTATGCAATATGCATGATACATGGAATGGGAAATGTCTGACAGGGTACTCATTATAAACTGATTAGATAACAACGCCTACACCAAGATATATACTGACAGACGTGCGTCGTGAAGGTATACTAACATACTAGCAAATATACAAACAGTCTTGGTGTACAAAATGATGTACAGGTATACAAACAGAGTTGCAGATAATAGATATACAAACAGACGTGCAAAATATACAAACAGACATGCAGATGTACCACCAGGCAGACAGAGGTAACATGACGTAAGGCTTAGACAGAATATGTACACTTTTTTATAATTTGCTGCATCCAATACCTGAGCGAACTCTACACGGTGGCGTGTTGATAATTTGAATATTTTATTTTTTAATTGAACGCACGACCTTTAATTGAGTGACGAAGTTTTTGCCAACGGCGACGTACTTTTGATTATCAAGTGTGTGACCAGATCTTCCTAGAGCATTACTAATGCCAAATGATGCTTTATCTCTTGGGCGATAAGATTGACCATCGCCTTTTTATTGTTCCCTATTTTTTTTGAAATTCGAGTTGCAATTAGCTTATAAATTATAAGTATTAAGGGAAATTTTCAAGATTTTTAAGTTCTAGGATAGCTAGAATCCATTCAATCAAGTATTGGAGTTTGAAAAGATAATATTTGGTTTTGGAAGCTTCACAGAATAATTCTCCTAACGGTTTTTCGCCATACGACTAGTAAAATATTTTGATCTGTAATCAGATGAGAAATAATTTGCAATATCGTATATCACGGCTGAAATGAAAGTCCAATTCATGTAAAATGTCTTGAGTATTGTCTAACTTCCACACATATTTTAATAATCAGATTAGCACCAAAATTATATTCTGCAGTCCTGATACAGTGTAGGATAACGTGAAATTTAAGCGTTAAAATTTAAACAAAAATGTTTCAAATTAAGTGTTAATTTGCTGACATTATTCTTTAAGAATTTACAGCGATGTAGACTGCAGAGTTATTTTTGTGAGGGTTTAAAATTTTATATCCGTAAAGAAATAATAAATTTTACATTCATTATGAAGACTTAATTCATACCAGCAGCTTTTTAACTTTTAGCCTTTCTCTTTAGGCTTTCTAGTAAAAGGAGAATGACACAAAACAGCATATCAATTATGGACACAGCCGTGACCAAATATCGACCGTGCGGGATTTACATCTTGTGAAATTCCACGAAGTGACATTTGTCAATCGTTGATAGACCCTTCCGAGCGACGCGCCGCGCCGCGCACTGCTCAGTCTAGCTGACTCAAGCCGCTGCGCGGCTTGCGTCAGCGGGTCAGACATCGTCTGACAAGGTGACATTTGACATAAGTCATCTATAGTGAATATTTTAACATTTTAGCATTTACTACTAAGAATCTTTGCAGGACCCTTTTTTTAAGTCAGCTGCTAGGTGCAAAGAAGTATGAATTACTTAATAGAATTACATTTCACACTTTCAAATTAAATTTTTCGGTAAGATACGCTGTGCACTACAAATATACATATTATTGTGGAATATTCCGTTATCAAATGGTGGTGCTTGGTACCACACAACCACCACCGGCCTGTGTGGTGTTTTAATCTAAGGATTACTAAAGTCACCTTTATCTAGCTCAGTTAATTACAAAATGTAGTCTTGCCTAAGAAACAAGAAATTTCCAGCAAAAAGTGTTATTGATATTTCACCATTCCCATGCAGATTACTCCAATGCAGGCATAAGGAGAGTGTAACTAGCAATTGCAGGGGCGTGCAATAACACTTCGGGTGTTAAACCAGTCATTCATGTTGGTGAAAAGTCCCACGGTAAGGGTCCTTTTAAAAACTTAAAGTAGTTTCTTCAAGCATTCAACACAATGATACGAAGACAAAATGCATGTGCCTTTACGTTTCTATTTTTATGAGTTTATGGATTTCATGATTGAAAGACATTCTAAGATTCTATTCTAATCATATGCTGTAGGCCTTATGCAATGATGATTTGATATTGAGTTAGCGATCGTGGATCCATTCCCCGGCTAAATATTTCATAATGTTACCCTTCTGTCAATCCAATCAATGAAAGGTTTTGTTAAGGTTACATGCTGCAGCATACTATCAGTTCACCAACAACACGTTGATAAAGCTCGACAAATCAAACTTCATGTTGATGGTGGAAGACCCGTGCAAGAAAAATAGACCATGCCACATGGTACTTAAGGTAAGTGCATGCTAACGATCATACAACTCAAAAGAAGTGATTATACAAATCAAAAGAAGTGATTGTTGAATCCCAACTTTAAACTGATTTGTGTACTGACCATCACACGGAGGAAGGTTGCAAGACTGCACATCAATGCTTGAACCGTCACAGTTAATGGTGTCAGCTGCTACTCGAGTACTCACACCGTCATCCCCTGAGGTGAAGACTTTTGATAGATACTATACTCAAAGACTGGTTTTGACCTATATATTTAGCTTGTTTTAACTTTTTTTGTCCATTCACTATATGCATTATGCCCGGTTAATCTCAATTGCATTATGATGCTTACTACGGTAGCAGCGTGTAGTTGTGTATGCACTTCGATGTCCAGAATTTTTGACCATTGGAAGTTGTTCTCCAGGCAATTCTGGTCCAGAATCATCTAGGTACCACTTTTGTATCGCTAGACACATGCCTGTGGGGCCACGCCCATGCCACGCCCCTAGGCGCGTATGGGTGAAATTCGTATATCGGTCCAGGAAGGTCGTAGAGACTCAGTTTTGGGCTCAAACGAAGCGCAATGACCATATTTATATTAGACTTGTTAATAAACATATGCCCAAAAATGCTCAGGAAAAAAGTTATGGGAGAAAAAACTGATTTTCGAGCCATGCGCGAGCCATGTATCAGATAATTTTCATATCTCGGTCGAGGAAGGTCGTATAGACTCCGTTTTGGGCTCAAACGAATCGCAATGGCCATGTTTATATTTAATTTGGAATGAAAATTTGCCCTAAAATGCTCAGGAAAAAAGTTGTGGGAGAAAAAACTAATTTTTGAGCAATGCGTGAGCCATGTATATCAGGTAATTTTCATAATATCTTGGTCCAGGAAGGCCCTAGTACTTCGTTTATGGCTCGAAAAAACACTATAGCCATGTTTATATTCGTGTTGTTAATAAACATTTGTCCTAAAGTACTCAGGAAAAAGTAATGGGCTAAAAACTGTTTATTCCATTCATACACAAAGCATTAATTGCATGATCAACTCGAATTCCCAGTGACGTAGCCGGAGGGTATGCAGACTATTCATTGTATGCCCTGAAAAAGTCCCTAGCATAGTTTCAAACTTTGAGAAAACATCTTATCATAGCTGATTAGGCTGAATTTACCTGTTTGCTGTGAAAATCTGCATACCATGGAAATATTTTCATACCCTGATCTCAAAACCTTGCTAAGTTACTGCAAATTCCCTGAAAAATAAGGCTAGGGGCTATCTATAGTACTTGCATTAGCCAAAATACTCACTAAATCTTGATGCAGATCTTGATGCAATATCCTCCCTCTAAACCTGTTTTAGACCATTTACTGCTGAGCTTCCCTTATCCCTCACTTTGAAGTTAAGACAATCTTTCTGTCGTGAATCAAAATATTATAGATATTCTGAATATTCAGAATATCTTTAATATTTTGATTCATGACAGAAAGATTGTCGTAACTTAAAAGTGAGGGATTAACGAAGCTCAGCAGTAAATGGTCTAAAACAGGTTTAGAGGGAGGATATTGCATCAAGATCTGCTTTCGGGGTGCAAGCCATGACTGCTTTAGTGGGTCAAAGTTCCAACTTTCAGTTAATCATAATTTGATATGAGGATATGAATACTATCAAGATCTGAATACTATCAAGATATGAATACTATCATTATATGATGCTATTGTTATGCTTATAGTTAGGGGCTATCCAGAAATGAGCTCATCAAAAATCGGCCTTTTTTGAACATACATACATACTACCTCATCACTACCTCATCATTTGTGAAAGATACATACATACCCCAACCTCATCTTATCATTTCAAGATTTATGTTACAATGTTACGTAACTCATTCAACATGAAAGGCTGAAGTGATGTCACTACTATACTTCAATTTAAGTTAAATCATCTTACTGGATGGATGTGAATTTTGAATTGAAGAGTCTTCTTGTAGCCTTGATTCAGTGTACCAGTATGGTCCAATTTTACAACGAGTGGTCGATGTTTAATTTTCGCCTCTAAGTGATGAGCTCATCACTACCTACATACTACCTCATCACTACCTCATCATTTCCAAAACATACATACATACCCAAGTGATGAGCTCATTTCTGGATGGCCCCTTATCATTGATAAGTTACTTGAATAAGTGACTTGAATCTAAATATGTTCTAAATCTGAAATGGACATTAACTACTTCTGATCATGCGATAACAGAAACCATTGGGCTGTGTATTGAAGTATTTAGATCGATTGAAACCATAGATAAAAGGGTCAATGGATCCATTTTTGGTGTTCAATGGACATTGGAAATGTCCAATGACTCAATGAGTCCAATGGATACACCAGAGGTATCTACTGTCACGAAAACCAAGGTCTTGCTCCTTGTTAGGGCAAGCAAGCACAGCGAGCAAACAGAGATGCATATTGCCATAGCATGCGAGAAGCATGTCGATTGGACATGATGGATCCATTGGACAAGATTCACAACTCTTGTGACCCTTTATCCCACAATATTATATCTTGTTTCAATCGATCCAAATGGTACTTCAATAAACAGTCCCAATGGCTTTTGAAACCGAGTGGCTCAGCAGTCAGCAATTTCAAATTTACATATTTAGATAAATCTTCATTTTCAAGTAACTTATCAATGATAACTAGAATAATAGCATCATGTCATTATAAGAGTTTCAGATCTTATTGATGATGATATTTATATTACAAATATGTATTTTTATAGGTCAAAAGCAACTGGTCGAAATGTAGGTAGAAAGGACATGTAGAATGTTTTGAAGCCTCGGTTTTGATGGTTTTCACTACAGAAACTACCTTTACCTCAACTCTCTTCAATAAAGAAACCATGATATGCAATTGCCAAGTCATGAAGGATCTTTATTGAGCTCTTTCGACTTACCTACTTACCTTTTAGACCTACTTTTCGACCTATGAGTCACATATCAATATTCAGTTAGTGTCTTGTGCCATTTACTGCTGATCTATCCTCCACTTATATGTAACGACAATCTTTCTGTCATGAATTACAATATTAAGATATTCTGAATATGCAGATTTTCACAGTAAACAGTTAAATTTGGCCTAATCAGCTATAATAATGATAAGATGTTTTCTCAAAGTTTGAAACTATGCTAGGGACCTTTTTCAGGGCATACAATGAATAGTCTGCATACCCTCCGGCTACCTCTCTGGGAATTAGAGTTGATCATGCAATAAATGCTTTGTGTATGAATGGAATAAACAGTTTTTAGCCCATAACTTTTTCCTGATCATTTTAGGATAAATGTTTATTAACAACTCGAATATAAACAAGTCTAAAGTGGTTTTTTCGAGCCATAAAAGAAGCCCTTTCGGCCTTCCTGGACCAAGATATCATGAAAAGTACCTGATATATGGCTTGCGCATGGCTCGAAAATTAGTTTTTCGCCCATAACTTTTTTCCTGAGCATTTTAGGGCAAATTTTCATTCCAAATTAAATAAACATGGCCATTGCGATTCGTTTGAGCCCAAAACGGAGTCTATACGACCTTCCTCGACCGAGATATGAAAATTATCTGATACATGGCTGCGTATGGCTCGAAAATCAGTTTTTCTCCCATAACTTTTTTCCTGAGCATTTTTGGGCATATGTTTATTAACAAGTCTAATATAAACATGGTCATTGCACTTCGTTTGAGCACAAAACGGAGTCTCTACGACCTTCCTGGACCAAGATACGAATTTCACCCATACGTGCCTAAGGGCGTGGCATGGGCGTGGCCCTACAGGCATGTGTCTAGCGATACAAAAGTGGTACCTAGGTGATTCTTGACCAGAATTGCCTGGAGAACAACTTCCAATGGTCAAAAATTCTGGACATCGAAGTGCATACACAACTACACGCTGCTACCGTAGTAGCTCTAAGCTGTAGAGGGCCTAAGTTGGCATTGTGACCAACTTAGGCCCTCTATAATTATAATCTGATTATAATCTGAAACTGAAGTACTAGAACTTCAGTTTCAGATTATAATCGGTACAACACTGCATTGATTTTAAAGTATGAAAGTTAAAACCTGTATCTTGCATGTTTTAAAAACACTGGAAGAAATTCTAAATATAAATTTTAAACAGATATATCATTAAGTCACTGATAATCTGATTAAGTTATTGAATTTGCAACCTAAATAAAATCTGTGATCTCTTTGTCTTTAAAGCATGGCAATGTATGGACTGATCAGCTGTCATTCATAACAAAAAACTGCTTACTGAAACAAATATTCATCCGAAAACAGTGTTTAATCCTAAAACAGGTGTTTAATCTATTATTATCAGACATAAGTTGCATATGAAAAGGTCAAGGCATCAGTTATTCCTATTACAGAACTCACTGGTTTGTAAGCAAGATCTGCGTCTGGTTGTTACTGCATCACCACACTCTGCAGTACATTCCTCCCAATCACTCCAACTGCTCCACTCTGATTGACATGGTGGTCAGAAGCAAAGAATAATTAAGGACTATATTATATACATAAGTCACTGCCACGCCGTGCTCCATTCCTATAAAAGCATACACAAGTACAATATGTGCTATTTGCAAATAATGTATGAGAAAAGTGCCGAAGCAAGGTATTATTTGGCCCTAACGCTGAATGAGCATTGCAATGTAGTGAGTAAGTGGCCAGTTTGAAATCCATTTTCAACCATGGAGCAAGTGCCATGTGGCATGTATTATGACTATTGACTAGAGGTCGTTGATACTAAAAGCAGGAACAGCCCAAATCAATCCAAATCAACACAAACCCACCTGAAACTACCCGAACCCACCGGATTTAGCCTCGAATAAACATTCTACAATCTACATACCAAATAATGTGAGTGGTTTTTCAGTTGTAGTGCTGATGTCAACTGCTTGAGTAGTCACGGTTGATTCATCAGTTGTAATGATTCCATTCAATCTATTCTTTTCTCTGATGACTTTCTGTTCATATGCCAACAAATCAGGGTGGAATGTATATTTATTTTTCAAACTTTCATCTGCTTCTGTAAAAAAAGTTTTTATTCAATTGTCAAATGGTTTATATTCAAAGGCTTCTTTGCACTCATAAGATCATAGTTAACGGATATCTTGCCAAACAAACTAACAAAAACAAAGGAGTTCTTGGCTGTATTTTTTATACTCACTGTTATAATCATCATTATTGAGAGGTTGTTCTGTTGTTCTATCTCCCCATCGCTCAGTTTTCTAGAAGTATGACAGAAATTCATGTAAATCCCTACATTATAAAGAGAATCTTAATTATAATTTCGTAAGAGCACGTGAATTATGTCTGTCTGTGCCGCCGTATACAATTAAATTTGACCTTGCCAAGAAAATATCAAGAGAAACGAAGGCTAAACAGGGCTAAGTCGCGCCGTTGCTATGGATACACGTATTCTGCACGTGCAGATTATGATCAGTTCTATGCGAGCGCTTTCTGATACGTTGTTGACTGCTGCATTGTAGCATTTGATAGAACGGCCTGTTTACTGTTTTTCATTTGAAATTCAAGATCTGAAGATAAAGGACGGGTATGGCTGGCATCGTGGAGGCTATTTCCGATAGCATCTCTTCATTAATCTGTGGCCGACGTCGGTCGATTTGAATCAATGCTGAGTTGATGATAACGGAAAAATGTTAATTTAGAGAAATTTAAGGTTGACTAAAATCAAATTGAATCGGATTTGGGCATAGCAGATAGCACATTGCGAATTTGGAGGACTGCTCTTGGCGTGAATCAATACTTTAATTCAACTTTCAGTACGATACTCGGTTTAATGATTTTCAGATTTAACTTCATCATACAAGAGCAAATTATAACAATCACAACTTGCCCGGTCCAGCATTATTAAAAGTAACCAACGAATTATGTTAAATTTGCTCCTTCATAAACTTTTTGTGAGCTTATTATTTGATTCTGTATTATCTAGCAGGCCCAACGGGCATTTCTAGTAAGTTATATAAATCCAAAGTCAATATAAAGATAGCAAATTACAATTAATCAAACAGTTAAATGGAATATACACACAAGGGTATCCCAATATGATGGAACAAGGGCTGAGTGCTATGTTTCAAATTTTTCATGATCTCTGGCAGAATAGGGAGGCCCCTGGAATTAGTTACACATACATAATGTGATATTTCTATTTAATGGCACAACAAGATGACAAATGACAATATATGTATATGCCAATATTGTACATCATATGAATTAATAATAAAGAAAGATTTCTTCAAGAAATATTATACCATGGAAATTTATATAAGCACTTAATATAGATTTGATTTATACTCACAGGAACTAAGATATTCTTTCGATAAAGCAGCACATTGGCATCAATTAGAGATCTTCCTATTCTACTCTTCTTCAGGATAAGCTGTTTATGTTTGCTTTCCAACACTGATGAATAGAAGATGGTGCCAAATAAGAAACTTTATTCAAAGTACTGTTATCACATCAGATTTTAATAACATGTTCATTAGTAGGTAATTCTAGGACCCACTTTCATCATAGATGCCTAAAACACTGCTCACATGCAAAATATCTCAGAACATCATCTTTCACTCTGGGTATAATTGATGAATAATGTCCTAAAACAAACCTTTGTCAGAGTAACTGACAGTTTCTGAAAATGGCACGATGTAAAATGCAAGAAATGTGTGGAAAAGCCATTGTACTGTCATCAACCAACTCTCAGATAATCTGATTGAGCTTAATTGTATGACATTCAAAATGTGATAAACAACCTTGAGGAGAAAGCCTAAAATTAATAAGTGGAAATCTGTAACCTATATTTAAAATATCTAGTTTTACTTATCAATGAGAGTTATATCAAATACTATATTTGTTGCATTTATGCTTAGCATTTAGACAGCTATGCTTAGTCACATGCCCTAAAACTTTGATCAGATCTAAGGTAGTAATTAAAATACTATTGACTTGAAACACACAGTATATAGAGGATCACCTCCACATTGCAATTTCAAAATAAAACAATGTTTTTAGGTGTTCAAATTTCTGCTCCAGATCAGTTTGAAAAAAATATGGGGCAGACAACGTCTGGCAACTTTGGGTCACATAACCCTGTCAACACTTCAAATGTGTCATCCAAAAAATTATAATTTTTTATTATTCAAAAAATTATCACAAGACGGTTATCAAGCTCCCACCCTCACCAAGAAGACTTCACTCCTCATTGAGCAGATGGCCACCTACTCCTGCCACATCTCATTCCTCAAAGATTCAAAGACTGCATGGATCACTCTTTCATCTCAAAAGGACTCACCTCCCCTCTTAAAAAATCGAGCAGAAAATTTTGAGTAAATGGATATGCGTGGAAAGGAACAGGTCTACAGGTCATTTTTTGGTTTCAATTTCTTCAAAGGACTCTCTCGAAAGTTGAATATATCTGCAAATTTATGGGCTTACGGACCTAAGATTTCACGGACATTAAAAAATTCACGCTCGAATGTCGAAGGACGTTTCCTCAGCCCGCATTATAGGTGTGTGTACGCGCGCGGCGCTTCCCTGGGGAAGCGCGCCACCGCAACGCAAACAGGGATTATATACGTGTTTAGCAAGACTGACATGGTCAAAAATCAAAATATGCGCGCGCGCAGCACTTTCGGTCCGAAACTGGTTCAGGTTTTGCATTGTTAGGATCTGTTAATTCATCTAACCAAGTGCTTACTTGCCACATGTTACGTATCCCTGTTTGTTCGCGCGCGTGCGCGCTTAAAATAAGGCTCCGTAACATGGAGTAAAGTGCTTAAAGAGGCGCGCTTGCGCGCGCAAAATTGAAAATAAGGCTCCGTAACGGCGTAACATGGTGCAGGTGATGGAGTAAAGTGCTTACGCGCGCGCCTGCTAAAAAACACGTATATTCCTGTCTGCGTTGCGCGGCGCGCTTCCTCAGAACAGTGTGTCCCGTAGGGAAGCGCCGCGCGCGTACACACACACCTATGCGGGCTTAGGAACGCGCGCACGGCCTACGGTGATCCGCGCCGCGCACTCCGTGCGCGTTCGCGAAACCAGGGTCCTGGTTAGTGGTTAAGGCAACGCGCCGCTAGCCAGACGTTGCCTGCCCCATATTTTTTCAAAATAAGGCGTTGCCTGCCCCATATTTTTGCGAGTCGAGGCGCGCGCGCTTCGCGCGCGCGAGGGGGGCAGGCAACGCCTGGCAAACGCGCCGCTAAACACGTATATCCCTGTTTGCGTTGCGCTTCCTTAAATTAAGCGCGCGGCGCGTACACACACGCAAGTACGCCACATGACAGGCACACACGGGTTGTTACCACATGTTACGTGTCCCTGTTTATGTTCGCGCTTGTTCGCGCTTGTTCACGCTTGCGCGCGCAAAATAAGGCTCCGTAACATGGAGTAACACGGGTTGCCCTTAGCAGACGTTGTCAGAGTATTATTTATTTCAGTGACCATTATTTATTTCAGTGACCATTATTTAAGCGGCGCGGATGCGTGCGCCCGCCGAAGGCCGCCTGGGGTCAGACAAATAAATTTTGCGTCTCTGATAATTTACCCATGAAATTTTAATAGGAATACCGGGCTTAATTTAATCACCAACCTGAAAAGCACGGACATAATTTTCACGGAAATTATAATATTAATACTCAGATATTCAGGCTAAGGTCCTCCGCTGCATGACAGTTCGAGATAATTATGTCGGATAAGGCATCTTCTCCCCTCTGGTTTTTCTAACCCAATTCTGATCCCGGAGTATGAAAATACGGAAAAATATTATACAACGAGTTATTTAGTAAAATGGAAATACAATTGTAGTGATCAAAGAACAGAAATTTACATCAAATTCATATTTCGAAATATTTTGGAGGATTAACAAAAGTTTTAAAATTCTTCTGAAGTATTAAGTTCGTTAATAATCATGGTTTATTTCATCGGTATCATAATACTAAAAAGTGATAATAAAAGTGACATTGACATGAAGACATTTAAAACTATAAACTTCTCCTTGTCTAAAGATCAAATTAAATAGTAAATACCGTTAAAGTGGTGAAGAATAAGTATAAAACTGTTCATTTACATCAAATAGTAAAGCGTAGTTTATCTAAGTATGTAAAGAGATGAGCTATCATACACATGTAAAGATACAAAAGAAGTAGAACGAAGGTAAAAAGCTACATGTTTCGCTTGAAAAATAGGCCGTCATTTTTGTCAAGAAATCTTCGTTGTTACTCATGATTATGAGGCAACTCACAGCCGCCTATTTTTCGAGCACAGTCTGTAAAACTAAATCAGATGGCGTCATTCACATACTACGTAATCAATTTTTGGCAAATTTCATCCCCTTCCTCCTCACATTCGTAATCAAACGCAATCAAAGCCCTTCCCCCTCCATTGATGATAATATTACTTGATCATGGCCAAACCCCCTTCCCACCTACTTTAGTAGCACACGATGAAGAAAATTGACAGTCTGAATTAGTTTGAATATTGATAATGTTTCGACTTTGGAAAACATATTGCTTTTGACTTTGAGTTGTTTTCCTGAACATTTTGCAAAAAATACCGAGGAATAAAATTTAAGGCAGAAATTTCGAAAATTGTGTCGAAAATTGTTTATTTTGAATTTTATTACCGATATTTGAGTTTGATTACGTTATTTTGAATTTTATTACCTTATCAAAGTTGAAGTTTATCATTTGAAAACACCCCCCAGATGATTACGTAATATGTGAACGACACCATGCTACTTTATTCTATCAGAATCAGTCAGTTTGAACTACCTAAGAAGAAATGATAAGTTAAGTTAAATATTACGACAATGTCAACTGTCCGGTGCAAATTGAAATCCAGGCTGACAATTTATTGGTATTGTCATTGAGTAACCGTAAAATGATTTCATCTCAACCACCTCTGGCAATAGTCAAGTTAGGCAGCAATTGAAGGGAATTCAAGCCTAAATTACGAAACATGAAAATCCTTGTAGCGCCCAATCATGATTAAAAAACCATATATAATAAACCGATTACCGTAAGCGTTCTGTACGCTATCAACATCATCAGAGAGAAACTGATTTTCTGTAGAAAACCAGAGTGTTGAAACACCAATAGATCGACGTTTTGCACAGATTGAATGATCTTATCAGGCATGATGAATGTTTGGTAAAACACTATCTGTCGCTTGAAGTAACATAATGATAAAAAGAAGGCTGCGTGGCCCGCACGCTAATTTCCACTCCTTTTCTTTCTCCCCTTCAACACATTGCTCCAAGTTGTAGCATCGTAACTGCTGTCTTCTTCACCTTCAAAATAAGGGCATGAACAACTAGGCCTCGAACAGTGTCAGGTGTTGCGAGGCGTAGCGACTCAGTGTGGTTCTAGTTGCCGGTGAGGTAAGGGTCGGTGGCGTAGGTTTCCATGATCGCAGGCACAAGGAGCAGCTCACAGCACTTGACTCTGTGTTCGGTGCAGTTGTCGATTGGGTTGTGTCGCATTCTGGGGAGGATATATCAAATTAATTGGGGTATTGGATTTCTTATTCTGATGAGATGTAGGTGTTAGTCAATTGCAAGACAACCTTTTCACCTAATAGGGTCTTCAGGCCACTAATAGGCGGCAAGTCAAGATACAAAACTCTGGATGCCTTAAATGAAGCACATGGTTGACAAATTTGCGCGGCATCTTTTTTGCGCCGCACATAAAAAATGCGCAATGTTTGAACTAGAATGTTATCCGCGCGTTCCTGCAAACACCATCAAAGAGTAACCGTGCTTTAAATTTTGAAGTACCTACGGCTTATTTTCATGTAAATTTAAAAATTAATTGTTTTAAGCAAGTTTATATACTAAGAATGCTCAAGGCTACTTATAATTTACTGGAAATTTAAACAAATTTGAATATCAAACGGGATAAAGAGGCAAAATGTAGCTCTATTCAATTAAAACTTGGATCCTGAACACAGGAATGAAAGAGGAAGAAAAAAATTTAGTGGTCACCGCCATCATATTTTGTATCCTTTTTCGGAATTTTCTCACGGGCTGGAATTTCAGCTGTAGAAAAGTTTTATGGTAAAATGTGCACTCTGAATTAGCCGAAACACAAAACCTGTGCGAGGCCAGGGTAACAACTTTAAAGCTAGATTTAAATCTCAGATTTCACCAAAATCAATCTGAGATCACGCATGCAGATGTTGTGCAATGTATCATGGATCGTATGAATAAAGGGATCCATTTAATTGGTTTTGAATTATGGAAAAACCGTATCATTTGAATTTATGCAAACTCATGTAGAATTGTAGACCGCTCAATTTTATACAGTTTTTCAGCTCACCGAGAAACAGAAATAGCTTGAAAAAGGGAGGGGAGATAAATTAGTAAAATTAAAGCCTTAATTCGTGAAGCACAGTTGCGGGGCAACCAATACAAAGTCACATGGCATTCCACAGGCTGTCTAGCGCTTGAGGCAGTGTATCAAGTTAGAAGCGTGTGAGGGCTCTATAACTAATGATGGACTCAGCCAGAGATCATAGGGCTGTAATGTGGTGTCATTAGCAACATTTCCATTGAATCGCATATATTAAATCGAGATTTACAGGATTACTGGTCGGAGCACAGAGCATGAGCCTTGAGTATATGAAGCAATGAGATTATGTCTCTTTAGTATTGTAAGTATAGACTATAGATACTCAATAGTGAAGTCCAGTAGTTAGGTATTAGCCATAAAGCAGTGAATGTGATACACATGTTTCAATGAGATCCTAAGACAATAAATCGTTCTTCTTGGCTTGAAAAAGAAAGGGAGAGGCGAAAGGGCGGTGGAAGGATCGTAAAGATTTGATAAAAATTTAGCAGATACGTGCTGTAGACACGCAGTATGCATATTCTTTTCTAACCCTTTGTAAAAATCCAATTTCCTCGAGTCACACAAAACGTTGTGACATATTCTCATATAAAACCCGGGCTTATTATTACATTGATATAATTTAATTTAATCTATAAGTGTCAGTAGATTCGAATTATTCGATGTTCTGTGAGGGTTCAACCTTTTCACATGGCAGGTAGTTTGGATTGCACATGATCCAGGAATTTATTCCCCGTCGATAGAACTGCATACGAAAAATAGGCGGGTTAACGTAATAATTTCACTATTTTAAGGATACAAAATGACGTCACACCCGAATCACTTGTTTATTTGCATATATTCTGGGTCTATGATTAATTAATATGATTGAAAAAGTAGGAGAAATGTTGCAAAAGATGCTAACTACAAAACTTAATGAAGTAGGGATGGGATGGGGCTCGTATAAAGTTTGTAGCTTTTAGGGCTGTATCTTGTTCCCTTTAAGACTAAACACATGCGTTTTTCATACAGAATATAAATAAATGATGGCTGATGTGTCAATACAAGATTACAAGAGTATAAGCACTGCTGTGGGAAAGAAAGGGGATCATCTAAAGGACTTTAAGCGATTAAAATGACTGATAAGTTTAGTTGAAAAATTAGTTTGATCAAATTACAAACTGAAACGATGAGGTTAATAGTTTATTGAACAAATTCGTTGTTTCCAATATCATATATTATGCAATCCAAATAAAAATTTAGCCATTTTATGGTCAGGCTTGCCGTTCTTTTTGCGAATGATGAAAGAAATATTCGTGTTCCCCAACTTGATAATTATTTTTGCGGGACATAAAACAACAGTTTTTTAGGAAAATTTAAAGGTCATATATTCGACTTAAATGGAACCAATATACAACAAGACAATAAGTGAGAGTAATAGTTCTTTCAGAAAACGCAAAACCTGGCAGCCCGAAAGGGTAAACTATAAACTTGAATATTTCTGGGATCTTTTAATTTCATAATTTTTACTTTCGCATTACAAATTTTGACAGAAATTTGCATTTTGCTCGCTTATTCGGGTCGAAAAATACTATTGTTGTTTGAGTGTATTGTTAGAAAATTCAAATTATATAAAATCAAGTTCAAGTTTACAGTTTAAAACACGTAGAAACACAATATACAACAACTTGCACGAGAAAATGATACGCAAAAAAAGAGAGTGACGTCATTATCATAACTAGAATGGGGTTCTAATGACATCACCCCGATTATTTTCCTGCGTAGCATTAATATGGGAGGTATTCACTAAATGTAAGGAATGGTAAAATAGTCCAATATGTGGTATGCGTGGTGTAATCTGGAGTGAAGTTTTGTCGAAAAACTGACGGCTATTTTTGGTGGCATGGTCTGACGCAAGATTTCCAAAACTGTTGCTTTTCAAACCGTCACTTTTTCAGGCAAAAGTATGATATCATAACTTCGTCAATTCTAACCAAGCCAGCATTTGAATAAATCAACTGAATTTTGAAGATAAAATTATTGTTTCATGAACAGTTTTAATCATTAAACTCGTTTGGAATGAGATGGTATACTTTAATGCATTCTGCCCGAGGTTGTTCACATAATAATATAGCGTTAAGCGTCCTGAAACTTCCCAAAAATTACAACTTCTCGCTGATGTCTCAGATGGGAGAAAATAGGTGTCATGACTTTATATCAAGGTCGTTTTTTAGGTTCTGGTCTGTTTAATATGAATTCCACTACGGGTCAAGACATGTGAACAACCTCTCAAACATTTTCAATGGATCATTGACCGTAAAAATTTGTTATTGACTGATGAGAATAAAAAAGCTTTGCTCCCTTACATAATATCTTAAAAAGCAAAATCTAAAACATGTACAATTATTCGGGACTGCTGAAAATTTCATACTTTTCTCTGAATTTAGAAGCACCGAAGTGAAACATACGATCAAGATTTATCTTAGATACAGTATGCCGTTTTTCCAAACAAATATCAACTACTTAAAAAATAATTATAATATATAATATATTTATTTTCAATTCAAGTCTTTTGGAACGGAATTTGTAAACTTTAAAACTCAATGATTAACTTTTAACAAGCCAACAAAGCTAAATCAATATACTACTATTAAAGGATCATGTACTTCCAAAAACATTCCAATAAAAATTAACTAGATTCATTTTTTGGTGCTTGGCTTCGAAAAGTTGGCATTCATTCGTAGTTTGCGACAAATTATGAGCGGGCAAAAACCTCAATAACGAAGATATACAAAATTTTGGGAATTTTTCATATTTATATTTATTGTAATTTTGCGACGTTTGGTCATGAAAGTTGAGAAAGACGGATCAAAGTTTTTGAAGCTTTGAATATTTAAGGATGTAAGATCTTTCAATTTTATTAAAAATAGATGTATTAGATCGAATGACTGTCTTCCTTTGGTCAGCAGTTCGAATATCCATGTACTCAAGGTTTAACGTGGTAAGACAACTCAACCAGTATTTGCATAATGAACTGGCACACTTAAATTTGTTTAATAATTTAGTTAATCTATAGAAATTATCATTGTTGGAATCTACTGTCGCCATGGCAACATACCCAGATAACACGATCAAATTTGGTTTTTTTGATATCAAATTACTGAAAATATTCGTAACCAGACGTTCAATTGCTGAAAATAAATAAGTCATCGTGTCACGGGAAAAACTGATCTAAAATTTGCAAAACCGAGCACGTATGATTTCATTTCATAGTTCCAGAATTTACTTATCCCCGATATGCCCGGCTGTCGCACTCTGACGATTTTATTCGCTTAGGAATTCGCCCTGAGAAAAAATAATTAACATTCAACATAAAAATAAAAAAGTCCGCTTGAATGCACATATTATTAGGAATAACATTCAAAGGGTATATTTTCGATAGATCAGTAATCGTTATTGTGGACAAAAACACAAAATATCAATAATACATATCTAACCTATAGCATTCGCTTGCTATTGTATAAACTAATAACTTTCAAGTTGGAAATTTCAAAGTTGGACATTGGTGTTCAAGAATTAATTGGGGTAATCATTGAACTTGAAACTACCGGATTTATCGCTATTTTGGTGACAGGAATCTCTGATAGAAATATCAATGAAAATATGTAACTAACCCAAAGGCGATAAATCCGGTGTTACTCGTATGTATTCTTATAACTAGGTAATGTGTTTCGCATAACTTCAGGCCATCAAATTCCACATAATATCCTGGCCTACAGCCAGAATAGCATAGATATAAATCATAGCAAAAGCAGTGATTTATAATACTTTAATAAATTAAAAATACAAGGGAATTTTAATATCAGTGTGAGTCGGAGGTTTTAAGATGATGTCGGGTGCAGCTCATAAGATATATTGCCAACTCACCAATTCTATTAAAGTCCCTTTACATACCAATTTTACTCAAAACATCAGTCCATAATATGGACTAAATACATCAATACTTGCACTTAATATATCAAGTTAGTTAAAATAACATAAACTTAAACAAACTAACGTCAATAAATTATTGCAGAATTGACTCAACAGGACAGCTTTTGTCGAACGTAGCGATTATAATTTTAATGAAAGATTAGCGCACCATAATATCAATTGTTCGGACATAGATGAAACATTTTGCTTCCCCAGAAAAAGGATAAAAACTTGTAAATATCAATGATCACGAGCCATGCAAGAACAATAGAATTTTCGGCAAAAGACTAGCCCTTTGCATAGCATCAGACTCTTTTACCGTCTTCTATAATTGTTGCACAGCCCAGAGGGTATTTACAGTGAATATTTGCGTATGCTAGGGTGGTAAAATTGACTAATGAAAAACACAACTGACTAACAAATACAAGCTAAATTTAGCGTCAGGTTTGTTCATTAAAATCCGTGCTGCCTATACGAATTGTAACATAAATGCATAAATTATGCACTAATTTAGCATTAATTATGCATGTTTCTCCAAACAATGTAACAGATCGATCACAAAAGTATAAAAGTTCGAATAAACATGATTAGTTACATTCTTCTTTTAATAGTTAATAATCATTCTGAACACCAAACTAACAGTTGGAAGTTATTTTGCAATCGAAGTGTATCATATAATCACGTGAGAAGAAAAGTTTGGGCACTGCCTTGTCAAGAACTACAAAACGAATAGATTGTGTATAATACACTATACATTATACAAGTATACATGTATATTGTATACAGTATGTATACCATGACATCATGGAGAAAAGGAAATATATCATGCAGGAAAAAACAATCGATACCGGCCACGGCAATGCCCAAAAATTGAAGCTCATTCAACTACATTCTTCATCCGCTATAAATATTTCTAGATATTGAAGATTAAAAAACTACAACTTCTTCATCATTGCGCACAAATTACTGTAATCAGTCAAGAAAACGTATTTTCTGGCTCTTTTGCTCCTTCACATGCAATCCGAGTGGTGTTTATAAATTAATGTAAGTTGTAAAACTGCAATTAATACTGTTAACAGTAATTGCAATCAACAAAATACATGTCAGTCTTCTTATAATCTTACAAGTCACGTGCTCTTCATGTGACGTTTTTCCGGTTTAATTCCAGCAGGAAATACGGAAACCGACTCACTGAAGCAGACTCGAAGCAGACTCTATTTCAAGCATTCTCAGTGAGCCAATCTTCGTAAAAACTGCTGTAATTTTTTTGGGGCCAGCACTCTCTTCAAACAATGTCTTTGATTATTACAACACATCTTAAGGAAATGATAACGCAAGGAACACTCATGCAATTCAGTTCCAGGTTGTAAACTTGAAATGGTGACGTCATCATCAGGAGGCAAGGATCAATTTATGAAATTATATATTATATTCACAAACTTTCGACACAGTCAAAACTCTTGTCTTTAACAACAACAAATGGTATCGTCTCTCACTCTCTTTTTGGCTTTCTTGACTCAAAGTTTGCACGTGTGTCTTGCATATATTGTGTTGTCATATTATATTCGCACACACGTTTCAACAAATATCAATACAATAAACGTGGGGAGGTTTCCATGACAACACCACGCGTTGCTATGACAACACCACGCGTGACATGTGTAAATAATAACGTGACGTCACACGCAGAACTGCGTTAGGGCTCACGCAGAACTGCGTTAGGGCTCACGCAGGTGCGCTTCTGAGGTGGACGTTAGGATGAGTTCGCAGCAGTGAACTTTGTACTCAAGGAGGTTGCTCTTGTTCAGCTGTCGCCGGTGTCTGCGGGGGAGATCGTTATCTGTGTGAAACAGGGACAGAAATACAGCACCGTGTAGGACAGGAGAAAGACAGCACAATGGTGGACAGAAAAACAGCACTGTGTTGGACAGGGACTGGAGAAACACAGCACTGTGTTGGACAGAAATACAGCACTGTGTAGGACAGAAATACAGCACTGTGTTGGACAGATATACAGCACTGTGTTGGACAGAAATACAGTATCATGTTGGACGGAAATACAGCACTATGTTGGACAGAAATGAAGCTTTGTTTGGGACAGAAATACAGCACTGTGTTGGACAAAAATACAGCACAGTGTTGGACAGAAATAAAATCCTGAGTTGGATGGGGACATGAATCGTTGAACAGGGAAAAAGAAATACAGCACTGTGTTGGGCAGAAAATAAAATACTGTAACGCGGACAGAACTAGAAAGACATTAGGGATATTTCCGAAACAGTCACAGAGCTAGACGGCTTGGGAAGTGATAGCTGTCAAGCCGGAGTACAGACAACAGAATTGGGACTATGTGAGACAGTTCTAGACTGGAAATATGAGACATTTAGATACTGCAGGAGACAGTGTGGAATAGCGGACTTTGTCAGTTCGTCACAGTAGCAGAGCTAGACAGAGACATTTTAGATACTGCAAGGGACAGGAGACAGTGTGGAATAGCGCACTAGACAGAGACCAGACATTTGTGAGACATTAGGAGGCAAGGCCAGAAATTACTGACGGCACAGGGCTATATCTTAGTTGTAGGATTCAGCGGATAAAAAGGGATGTCAAAAGTTAAGAATGTTGAAAGAATGAACAGAGGATAAGATCGGAATAATTCAGGCTGCACAGTAAACATAGACGGTTTGAAGTGACATCAGTTTCATGGTGAATAGACTGCCTTAAAACGCCTATTTTTAGTGCTCGACGTTTACTTTCAGCAATACTCAGAGAGTAGTTGACACATTGCAAGGTTTACATTGAGCAAGCGATGGTAAGAGACGGTGTCGTGAGTGGTGTAGTAAGATTGGTAGGAGTTGTCAGAAGGCTGTGGTAAGTTTGTGTCAGAATTAGGAAGAACGAATGACTGGGTTAAAACTCTTAAAGCGGGATTTCGATGCAGGATTATACAATTATCATCATCTTGCTGCATCCAAGCATTGTGTGACAGTTAGTAAGTTACAGGAAGGAAACCGTTTTGCAATACCTCATCCAGCATGTGCAGTTTTAGCAATTTCTTGTAGGCTGTAGCTCACAATTCTTTAGATTTTTCGAGTAGAAAAGCGGAAAGTATAAATAGTTGGGACAGTTTGACAGCGTCTAATGGTGGGAAGAAGAGGCGGCAGCGATGCTGCTTGATTATCTGTGGCAGCAATGAACAGCAGGCGAGTGAAAGTGACGTCATTATCAGGGTTTAGAATGTCAATTGGGGGCTTTAAATCGCCTATTCTGTAGCTGCACACACAAAGATCAAGTCTCTTGGGACGAAAGGTGCTGAATGATCTAAAAACAGACAAAAACAATTGTAAGAAGGGTGTTTTCAAACTGTTCAAAGGAAGAAAAAGGGACTTTAGCTGATGAGGAGCGAAAGAAAATTGAAAGCATTGAAGGAGAGAATGGAAAATTGTGGGAATTGACACGTTGGGCAAATTGGGCAATTGATCAATTGACACGTTCAGGTGGTGACAATAACGCAAACACAAACACACAGAAAACAAAACGATCGTTCCTGATTTATTTTACATACCACGAGTAACATAAAACAAGAATTATATTGGCCTTATACAGAGTAACATGGTAACTTGAGTAACAGAGTAACTCGAAAAATGAGTTACATTAATGTTTGAGTTCAATATTGAGCTTACGAATGATAATAACACAATTATGCAATTTAATGCAATCTTATGCAGCACAGCAACATAGTAATATTATGAGTATAATAAATCATTGCTTCCTGGTGCTTCTTGTAGCAGTTTATCATTCAATGCAGCTGTGGCGATTTAAAGCTTGATTCGGATATCAGGGGCGGGGGGGGGGGGTTGGGGGCAATAATGGGCGGTTTAGGGGGCATCCAAGTTTTTTGATTTCCGGTATTTCCAAAGGGTTTATTTCTCACGTTATCTTGCCATCACAGCCGTAAATGATTCCATTATTGAGGTAAATTCTAAGAAAATATCGTCCAACTTTGGCAACGTTTTCAAGATTTTCAGGAAATATTAAATGAAAATAGTGCTTCACTCATTATATTCAAAACACAACTTTACCCTTAAAGTATTGATTTCAATGTACCGACAGAGCAAATTACATTCCAATGAAAGTTGTCCTTGTCTCTTTAATAGCCATGGTGTCGTTGTGCGATTGCTAACACGGGATATAATGGAAAATTGGGCAAGTAAGTGCGACTTTAGAGACATTTCACGTGACTATTAATTGAGGTTAGACCGGGTATAGAGAATTACAGGCGGGCGTCATCGGTGGTACGAGTTGATTACTTTAGACCGCTCATAAAATGAATTCGCGGTTTAGTGTCATAGATTTACCACTCAAAACCATGATCATGACGTCATTAAGAAACTTTTATTATTATCCCACGGCCCTTAGAACTATTACTGCCATCTAAATCATCAGCATATTACTCCATGTTATTTTGAATATACTTTTTAACCACTTCTTTTACAGCATACTCTGCATATCATCCCGAATTTTTTCTTCTAAAAAACAATTAAAATTGCTTGGAATTTTCAGGATTTAAACAAAAATCCGATGGTCGTAAAACGGAAGCTACGTTTTTGGAGGGCGTGTAAATATTTGTGTTTTTTCGGAGAATAAGTCGTTGTGTTATTAGTAATCGGCGGTGTGGGCGTGACTAGTTTTTCTCGTATGTGAGGGATGCAGGGCTGGAGTAATGCGAATTTCAGATCATTTGGAGGTGCGTCTAGAGTGTAAAATAAAGTAGAAATGGTATGTTCTCAGCACCTGATATATTACAGGCCATCTCCGTGGAGGAATGTCGCATCTTAATGTCGGCCTGGTCACGTGCTCTGCGTGGGGAGGTCACGTGGTACGCAGATGACGGTCACGTGACTGCCACGTGATCGAGATGAAAGCGGCTGGGCAGGTACTGTGGCGACAACTAACTGATAGCTCACACGAATGCCGCAATAAAGTGAAGTTGTGTGCACGTGGGCGTTGCTAAGTAACCAATGGAGAGCACGTGCGTTGTCACGCGTGAGTCACGTGGGCTACGCGTGAGGGTCACGTGACCTCAAGACAACCACCGAGGCGGAGGATACGTGTTTGTGGTTTGCGTGACGTTACTCGTAATAAAACCAAACTCGGAATCCACGTATATTATGTAACTGTTGAACACGTGAAGCTCTTCAATTTGAAATTATTACAGTGAGAACTAAAATCCGGTGGCTTAAAATTTGAATATATTCACAGCGTAAATACATAGCTGAATAAGATCCACCAATGAGCAGCCGGCATTCTGATCACGTGACCACAAAAGATCTCATCGAGTCGTGTTATATAATGGAATTAAAATTAGGTTAGAATCTAAAAAATTAATTAAAATTATATGATTCTGGTCCATCATGCGGTCGGTAGAAAGCTAGCTCAATTTGAAAATTACATAACTACAATTTCTATACAAAAATATCAATATATTTGGATATTGGTTGTTCAATGTATTTCAAAATTTGTAGCCGCCTGATACACACCGCATATGCAACCTAAATTACGAGGCGCATAATATATAAATTATTTTTCAAGGATGTATGTTCGTCTTATGTGTACAGAGTACTAAAGAGTAGGATCTGAGATGTCGGTTCAGCCTAGAGACGCGACTTTCTTTCAAAGTACATACTTACAGAATGATATTTCCAAATTTCAGTAATTAAAAAGTGTCATTCCACAGAAATACAGCCTTGGAGAGAGAGTTCCTAGGGTGGCACGACACTGGTAATTTCAGTGGACTTTGAGGGAATTAGTGCATCATTTGTTTTCAAAGTAGACGGTAATTTACAGCTAAAAGTCTGGTAATGGAGCTATTTTGAACGTGATGAAAGTTTTTAGGGATAGTTCATTGAGAATAAACCTCAGTTTTACATGGGCGTCGTACGGATTATAGCCACTACTGTATAGTGATGCTAGAGAGATAAATTCTCATATCGGTGCCGTAGGATCCCGATATTGTATTATCGTCATAGCGTACGCCAATCAGCACACGAGTTTACCTTCAACTCACGCGCTGATTGGTTGGTGTCGAAGGGGCCTGTGGGTAAACTTTACAGTCAAAGAAACGCCTACAATTTGAACATGGCCTTTGGTTTTCATGATAAGGTGGTAGTCGGTTGATCATTCAATCAGAGTTTCAACCACATGCGTCAATTCTACGAAGGGAGAAAGTTATATGAAATGGCATCAAAATCACTGATTTCTTACATGCTAGAGAGTTTCCGAAAATTAGTAAAGTAGTAAATTACTCAGGGGTTTCAATTATTTTGTGTGATTATTGGCAACATACGAGAGAGTGTAGGATTGTAGCACAAGCGTTCTATACCAGTATACCGATAAAAACAGTTTTTGAGCGACAGCATTTGAATATTGAAGCGAAGCTTATTATACACTTAATAACATGTGAGAAAGGTCTGGTGGAAGAATACACCAAGTACAATAGAATAAAATTGAACAGAGTGTGAAAGTTGGAACAAAAATAGGGAACAGACAAATGAGTTTTGTAAGGGATATACACAAAAGGAACATAAACAGAAACAGGTTTCACACAGATAAGATTTCCTTTTTAAGAAATGGCGCAGCAACTGAGCGACCCGATTGGTTCATTAAGAAGGATCAGCATCCTGATTGGTTTAGAATATTGAGGTCAGCTGCGACACAAATGCTCGTAGCGAAGCACTTTCGCGTGAGCAGCACATGTAACGCGTGAGCCCTCACGCGCCCTGTGACGTCACTAAAGATTGCAATGCGTTGCTAGGTTACTTGCGTTGCTTGGTAACTGGTATTTCGTGACGTCACCGGAGTTTCAAGCTATATAATTTGTAATTTTCTCAGCCAACAACCAATATCCAAATATGTATAATCGTTAAGGTAATTAATTTATTATTAGATTATAACACAACCCATTCATGCATAATAAATAAAGATTTAAGATCAAATAAACCAAATATTAAAATGTTAATAATTTAAAAACTTTGGCAATCTTTAGTTAGGTATCAATTCATCTCTGCCTTTTTCCACAACGAATTCATACAATAAACTTCCATTCAACTATTCTAGAATGGAACCCAAAGGTTTTCCCGTTCTAGGGTTTCCATTATCTACTTGAAATCTTTTATCTAGATAAATAGATAATTTTTTCGCCATTATCTAGATTATCTAGATAAACTAGATAATTTTTGAATCCGAAATTTATCCAAATTTGACACAATTTCCAACGTTAGAAATGCACGGCTGTTGCAGTGGAACATCATCCCATAACCAGCTGTTGTTTATTCATATTGTCAGCTATTGAAATGAATGATATTAATGACCACCAAAAGTTCATGAGGATATTAGGATTTTGAATCGAGTTCAGGACATTCATTGCTTCATTTTGATTGAGTTGAAATCAGTAATCACCCATAAATTCTCCCATCATAAAGTAACAACATTATATACCAATTAGTTGCTATTAATTAGTTGCTATACCAATTAGTTGCATTATTCATCGGAAAACAGTCAATTAATGTGGAAATAAAGTAAATTTCATGATGATGGCCTCGGATTTTCTGGAATGCTGGTAAAATTGAGAATAACTGAATAAGAAATAAGGAATCAAATTCCCTCGTATTAAATCATGATAACGAACCAAAGTTGACAGTTCCTTGACTCTTGAGCTGAATGCATTAATATTGATCGTTTTGTAGATTACTTTCAAATAAGCAATCACTTTGCCATAGCTGGAGGCTACTTTCGTACATATTTACAGCCTACTTTTTGTCAAAGGGCGTCAATAATTTGACATAAATTGGAAGCAGAATATCGAGTGTTTCGAGTAGGTATTTAACTTTCGTTAAGTGGCAAATGACGATTTGTAAGATGTGATAAGATACTTTGAACAACGCCTTCAGCTTCTAATTCTGTAGCTATTCATATCAGTTTAACAAAGGTCAAATCATCAGTAAAACAGATAGTACTTGAAGCCAAACAGCCTGCCCATGAACCTGGGTGCCCTAAACATTGAACTATGTCCAAATAGAATTATGAAATGAGTTGCCCAAGTCCTATGCATAGCCATAAGTTGTCTTACTACCTAAGATCTCCGAAACGGGTATGAAAATTGAAAATGATCAGATCAGAAATTTTGAATATTTGAAATCCTACAATTATTGAAGAAGTTCAGGAAAAATGGCGATTTTAGCTGAAATTTCATGGCAAAAGGGATATGAAATTTATCTAGATATCTAGTACAAATTATCTAGATAAATAGATAATGATTTTTTGCAAATTGTCTAGATAATCTTATCTAGATAATATCTAGATGGAAACCCTATCCCGTTCCAGTGATTATGAAATACGACGATTTTCAGTTTCCTCAGATAAGATGGTAGGTAAGCAATTAATTTTGATCCCCATTCAAATTTTAAATAACTCACTTTATTCAGTTGTACAATTGATTTAACTAGATACCTACACAAGAAGGATTATCTGATTATGCTCCTCTTGTATTGTAAATTTAGTCCGGAGCCAATCTACTATCTAGTCTATAATAGAATTTAGGAATCACACTGAAGTTTAGAAAAAATGAAAGGGGACATATCTTTCAGCTTGTTAATGGTTATTGGTGCATGAAAAGGACACTGGAAAGTAGAGATGACCATGCAGGGATTTATTTTTTGTAGCAAATCTTGAAGCATATTCTCTAGAATATGAGCCCTCGTTGGCCTAATACGACATAATAACCGGGAAGAATATAACTGTATTACTAGGGATGTCGTCATGTAATGCATAATGCATTGAATTAATACAGCTCAATATAAGGGAAGACGTAGATGAATAATAAATGAGGTTCAAAACATGCAAAGTTAAAGTAGTGAGAAATATACAATGCTTTGAAGATGCTGGTTTTTATATGAGAAAGTTTGTACTGTTATAATAGGGCTGACAATGGGCAGCACTCCAGTACTTATTGGGCATCGTAAGGGCTTCACTTATAGAACTTGAAAATAAAATAATATTACGAATATTGATTCGAATTATCGAGATCAAGATATCCACGATTTTTCAGAAAACTCTGGCATGCTTACAACTTCGAAAAAATATTACGGTAGGGTTATTAGGAAACAAACTGAGTTGGCATAGATAAGTTGGCTGAAAGAATTAGGGTCCATGCATGTCCATGCATTATAAGTGCAGCAGTGTTATGAATTACATTGAGTCTGAAGTATGGCCACATCTGAAACCTGACAGACAGAATTATGCCTTTTTGTCTTTTTACTTCGTTAGGAAGTTGACTTGTATATTGTAGATTCCATCTGTCAGGTGATCGACGCGCGCGCGGCATAACAGCACGTGCATCAGCAAATGTATACATTGAATATACTATACATTAGTACAATTAACAGCAATGTGTACATGTATAGCGTGTATAGAAGTGTACTTACTTCCAGCCGACAGTTGACATGGCGTGGGAGGGGCACATGATTTCCACAGTTTCTAGTTCATCACGCTGCTTGATCCAGCCTGGCAGATGGGTTGGAGGTTAAGATAGAGAGATGGGTTAGGGTATGTTTGAAAATGGGTTAGAAGGGCAGATTAGAGATCCAGCCTGACAGATGAAAATAGGAACAGACAAATGAGTTTTGTAAGGGATATACACAAAAGGAACATAGACAGAAACAGGTTTCACACAGATAAGATTTCCTTTTTAACAAATGGCGCAGCAACTGAGCGACCAGATTGGTTCATTAAGAAGGATCAGCACCCTGATTGGTTTAGAATATTGAGTTCAGCTGCGACACAAGTGCTGGTAGCGAAGCACTTTTGCGTGAGCAGCACATGTAACGCGTGATAGTAGTGCGTGAGCCCTCACGCGCTCTGTGACGTCACTAAAGATTGCAATGCGTTGCTAGGTTACTTGCGTTGCTTGGTAACTGGTATTTCGTGACGTCACCGGATTGTCAAGCAATATTATTTGTAATTTTCTCAGCCAACAACCAATATCCAAATATGTATAATCGTTGAAATAATTAATTTAAGATTAGATTATAACACAACCCAGTCATGCATAGTATATAACGATTTAAGATCAAATAAACAAAATATTAGGATTAATGTTAATAATTCAAAAATCATTATTTAGGTATCAATTCATCTCTGCCTTTTTCCACAACGAATTTATACAATAAACTTCTATTCATCTATTCTAGAATGGAACCCCAAAGATTTTCTCGTTCCAGTGATTATAAAATTCGACAATTTTCAGTTTCCTCAGAGGGTAGGAGCGCAATTAATTTTCATCCCCATTCAAAGTTGAAATAATTCACTATATAGTGAAATTAGTTGTACAATTGATTTAACTAGATACCTAGACAAAAAGATTATGCTCCTCTTGTATTGCAAATTCTGTTCGGAGTCAATCTAGTCTATATATTTCTAGAATTCAAGAATCACTCTGAAAATTAAACAAAATTGAACTAGGGGACAGATCTTTCAGCTTGTTAATGGTTATATTATTGGTGCATGAAAAGGACACTGGGAAGTAGTGATGACCATGCAGGGCATTATTTTTTGTAGCAAATCTTGAAGTATTCTCTAAAATCTGAGTCCTCGTTGGCCAAATACGACATAATGACGATAACCGGGAAGAGTAACTGTATTACTATGGATGTCGTAATGTAATGCATAATGCATAGAATTATATTACAGCTCAATATAAGGGAAGACGTAAATGAATAATAAATGAGGTTCAAAACATGCAAAGTTAAAGTAGTGAGAAATATACAATGCTTTGAAGATGCTGGTTTTTATATGAGAATTGAGAAAGTTTGTATTGTTATTATAGGGCTGACAATAGGCAGCACTCCAGTACTAATTGGACATCGTAAGGGCTTCACTTATACTTAAAAATAAAATAATTACGGATATTGATTCGAAATAATCGAGATCAAGATATCGTCCATTTTTCAGAAAACTCTGTCATGCTTACAGCTTGGAAAAATACTACGGTAGGGTTATTAGGAAACAAACTGAGTTTGCATAGATAAGTTGGCTGAAAGAATTAGGGTCCATGCAACAGTGCGGCATTGTTATGAATTGCATTGAGTCGGAAGTAACGGGCCACATCTGAAACCTGACAGACAGAATGACGCCTTTTTACTTCGTCAAGAAGTTGACATGTCAACTTTTTGACGAAGTATGTATATTGTAGATGATATAATATACGACGGTTCCATCTGTCGGGTGTTCGACGCGCGCGCGGCATAACAGCACGTGCATCAGCAAATGTATACATTGTATACATTGAACATACTATACATTAGTACAATTAACAGCAATGTATACATGTATAGCGTGTATAGAAGTGTACTTACTTCCAGCCGACAGTTGACATGGCGTGGGAAGGACACATGATTTCCACAGTTTCTAGCTCATCTCGCTGCTTGATCCAGCCTGGAACATGGATTGGAGGTTAGGACGGATACAGAGATGGGCAAGGGAATGTTTGAAAATGGGTTAGAAAGGTCAGATTGCTAAATTAGAGATCCAGCCTGACAGATGGATTGAAGGTTGGGACAGAATATAGTAAGATGGGTTAGAGACTGCTTGAAAGGTGGGTTAAAATGGGCTGGAAAGTTAAGATTAGAGGTCGGATGAACCCATGGATAAGCATTAAGACATGATTTTTGACCATAAAATTCTCAGCATCAGGATAATATCTATCGCAACTGTCCAACTGAAACTTGGGAATGGAAAGTAAAACTTCCATTGGAAAGTAAAACTTGGGATCGGAAGGCATTAATTCACAACACAATTTCTCTTACCTTTGGTGGGATACCAGTTGCAGTTGAGGTGCTGTATCAGCATACCTGAGTACCCAGGCTCGCCCTTCTCCCCAGTCGCTCCCTTGACACCAGGCGACCCGGGAGGTCCAATAGGGCCTGGGGGCCCTGGCTCACCCTGGAGAGAGTAATTTTAGTTTCATGATAAGTCCGGGGGTCCAATAGGGCCTGGGGGCCCTGGCTCATCCTGAGGAGTGATGTTTAGTTTCATGACAAGTCCCGGGGGAGGGAGGGGGGGCTGGTTCACCCTGAACATTTGAATTGCGAAAGGTTCTGGTGTCTTCTTTAGAAAATGAGCTGTTTTTATAATTGTCTTATTTATTGGAAAAAAGGTCGTGTTAAGTTTATGAAAAACACGTCACAATGAAAATTATTTTAAAGAGGTGATAATAATTCTTCACGTTACAAAAACCGTGAGAAAAAATGCCAAAATCATTATCAAAATGGGTGTAATATCTACCCTAATTTGTCAACTTGTCAATTGCTGTATACCCGTTAATAAATAATCCTCGCAAAAATGTTCGATTTTATGAAAAATGTTGCATAAATGTTAGAATAAAGGGGCTGTTCACCGACTTGAAGTCTGTTCAAGTTGACAAAATGTCATGACTTCATGGGGACGGCATCAACAAATATAATTATACTCATTACGATGGTTCTATAAAAAGTAATTGCAAAAAATCATGGGCGGACACTTTTTCTGACGTAGAATAGCCCCTCTGTCCATTCAAACTGAATTATTACACCAATGGACCTCAAATAATCGGAATAATCCAAAGATATATAACTAAGTTTTATATCAAAAAAAGGCAAACCCCTTATTAATGAGCTAATGGTCCATTCTCCAGATAAATTGCAGATAAATTGCTGGATAGAGTAGGTTTAATGATAAAGGAAATAACGCCAAACACTCACCCTGGCTCCAGGGAGTCCGTTCCTTCCGTCAATTCCCGGGACTCCGTACCCTTGGGGTCCTCGTCTGCCTGCGAGGAAGTGACGTCATTATCAGGGGTTAGAGTGGGGCGTTGATGACGTCATTATCAGGGGTTAGAGTGGGGCGTTGATGACGTCATTATCAGGGGTTAGAGTGGGGCGTTGATGACGTCATTATCAGGGGTTAGAGTGGGGCGTTGATGACGTCATTATCAGGGTTAGAATGGTGAGTTGATGACGTCATTATCACGGCACACAATGGTGAGTTGATGAAGTGATTAACGCGGAATAAGAAAGTTGAGTTGATGAGATACGCAACCTAGAAATTTTCGACCATTTTCGTCACTGAGAATTTTTAAAATGTCATTTAGGCTGCTTCGAAAGGAGGCGTTCGTGAACACACACGAAGCAATCATAATATTGCAGGAATCAAAGCGAATACTCAGAATTCCAGGAAAATATTTCTGCTAGTATTGAAGAGAATGAATGAATGGATTGAGCAATTGTAATTAGCGTACATTGACTAATAACTTAATGACTCGAGTAAACAAACAGGATTGAAGAGTATAAGTTGACTTAGAAAGAGTTAGAACTTTGAGAACTTTGTGTCTGGAATGGATTATGGAGGGCAGGAGCATGATTATAGTGGAGTGAGCAGGAAGCTATATGGCAGGATATGACGTTTTTGAAAACGTAAGACAAATATCTGCCTTTTATCAAAAATCAGTTGCAGAAGTCCGGGGTTGCCTAAACGTTCAAGTTTTTATTCAAGCCACAATTCTATTCCATACGTAAGTCAATTACGCACATTTTGGATAGAGACCAAAAGCTTTAACGACGGTATTCATTAATTATTGGTGAAATGTAGTGTGCTTTTGAGTGTGTGCACTGTGCAGTAGTAAAGAAGCAAATGAAGGACAAATTTTAAATGGTACCGCTAAGAACAGTTTGATATGCTGAAAACTCATTATACTACACTGAATTCTTGCCTAAATATCTATACGAGCAATACGAAGAAAATAATATAGGTATGAAGAGGCAAAAATGTGGTGAAAATAAGAATGGACGTTGGCACAGAAGTTAGGCATATAACTTGTGTACATTATTTTGTAAGTTGGATTGCTCTGGTTCATTTGATAATTCAATGAAAAGCCCCAATCCCTACATACCTCGTGGTCCCTGGTCGCCCTTTGGTCCTCGCAGGATACCATCTTGAAAGGGTGGTCCGGTGGGAGGTCCGGTGGTGGGGTAGTCTGTGGAAAGCGGGAAATACTCCTCTGTGTGAGAGTCTTTGTCCTGACTTAACCTCACCGCACTGTACTTTCGCAACTCTAACAACTGAGGGGCAAAGGGGTTAAGAGAGGAGAGAGGGGATAAAGGGGGGGGGGGGAAATGGAGGAGGATCAGAGGGGGGGGGAGTCCCTGTCCTGACTTAACCTCACCGCACTGTACTTTCGCAACTCTAACAACTGAGGGGTAAAGGGGTTAGGAGAGGGGTTAAGAGAGGAGGAAGGGGGGGTGGAATGGAGATGGGAGTCCTTGTCCTGACTTAACCTCACCGCACTGTACTTACGTAACTCTAACAACTGAGGGGTGAAGGGGGTAGGAGGGGGTTAAGAGTGGAGGAAGGGGAAAGGTTACTAGGATGAGACTATGAGAGGGGATTAGAGGAGGAGGGGTTTGATGAGTGTACTAAGAAAGCAGGAAAAGGATTTGGGATGGGGTAAAATATGTTTTAAGGGGTCCAAAGTGTGGTTCAAATTGGTTGTAAGTCAAGACAGAATTTCCTGGTCAGAATTTATCATAAGCGGCTACATTTTGTTCATTGCTACTGACTGTTTTGCAATACATTGAAATTTAAGATGTTGCATATCATCATAACGATCCAATGAAATTGAGAATAACTTTAACACCGAACATTAGCCAATAATTCAGAACGTAGGTATGCATCTAATAACTTAATAACAGGTGACAAATTACTCGGAATAAAGTACATTTACACCGCATTCTAAATTTATAGCAGACAAATCTATTTATTTTCACCAACCTTACTGACATTGACCGATCAGGGTACAGCAATTCTGTACCGTGGTTAGAAGATAAAAATAGATCCTGCGAATCACAGAAAAGAGTGGCGGCCAATAATATGATGCTATCGTCAAAGTTCAAAATCACGAATTGTTGATTTCAAAGCACCTTATACATTTTGTCAACAACACATCATGTTCCTGATCGCTACAAGAGACTCAGGATTGTAGAGAATTCCCTCGCATTTTCGAGCCAGACCGCACGTGCTCAATGATTCCCAAATAACGATCTACAAAGGTCATGTTCCCATAGTTGGCTTAGGAGGATGATGTCACTATCATAGTTTAGTGTGGTGAACTAGCGACTTCGGGCTGCATTTGATTAAATATACATTGATAATCGTGTGTAACGTGTATTTTTTCAGGTCGGAAGTATCTAAAGTCATGCGCCTATTGTGTGTGAGAAATTATTCCTTATATGGTCATCACGCGTCACAAAATAATATGAGTTAATCGTAAGATCACGCGTCGTGAGATAATACATTTCAGATTAAAATCGTGCGTGTGCAATCCCCAAACGAAATACTTCCATTTTCTCGGCCCGTTTCCTAAGAATTTGCTACATTCGCTGTCATTACGTACATGATATTGGAATTTCAAAAAATGTTAACCATGTATATTGTAGAGTCTCATAAGTATAAGCCAGCAATTACAAATTAATCGTGGCCAGATGTATAAAATCCTCTTTTTTGTTAAAAACGAACTTTGGACTTGACACATCTATATTATTATTTATTATATTATGTGGTTCTTGATTTCATTAAAATAAAAAGTAATAAAGTATTCTAGGTGAAAACCAATAACTGAGTCAACTTTTCGTTCCAAAATCATTCTTAGAATTTTCTGATGAAACTTTGTTCGATGGAGCTAAAGTAATAAGGAATGCCACCTGAGCTGTTTTTTTCTTTTTCTGAAATTATGCACAATGCATAATATATATTCTTATTTAGAGTACATTGAGAAAACAAAATATTTTGGGAGATTTTGTAAAAACTATTTTGGGAATGTAAGTTGAAGCTGAATATAATGTTCAATTCCGTTTTCTGGATTTGAAGCCGATGGCATGTAGCAGAGTTCCATTTATTTCCTTTTTGAAGATTATTCTTCAAAACTCGTCTCATCAATCATCATTTCAAAGCGAAGATTTCAGGGTTCTTCTCTGTTACAAATTCTTATACAACGAGAAAACTACTATCATCCTCGTAGTTTTAGGAATGACATAATAACAATAAAGATCTCCTTTGATAGATCAAATTATATCACATGATCTGAAAATTGACCCACTATTGGAAGCTTGTAGAGGTCACATACAGTTCATAAATATCTATGACAGTAAGTAACATGTAGGTCAAGGGTCATGAATCAGTGATACTGTTATACTCTTGAATTTGTTACACGATGTGTTTACACAGAGGGGTTGGCTTGTGCTCAACCAAGAAATTTCAAGCCATTTAAGGAAGGGGCGGGTCCGGGGTCCCCTATGGTCTAAAGGGGCCTCTGCGAAGCCTAGTGTTTATAAACACATTTAGTTGCACGAGGCGTCAGCATTTGTTGATTTCTAACCGACCAAGTTCGATCGCAGCGTAATTCTGTTCATCAAATGTATTATGTTGTGCAGGTCATTGGCCGGAAAATGAAGTATTAGAAAATATTCTAATAGAATATTACTTTTTCTAGCACTCTGAAGAGTAGATGAAGAGCGCAACGGATGCTACGTTGTGGACTAGAAATTGATAGCTAAAGAAGGAATTGCCACTTTTTATTCTACAAATTCGTTGATTTAATGCTATTACACTTTCTTTGCTATGGTCCGCTAGAAAATACAGGGCTGGCCGCCAGACCTCATTATATTGTAATCAAGAAGAGTCTAACCATCTTATGATTGCTCTCAAATACCGTATGAACATAATAATATAGTTTATGTATAGAATATAAATCATAATTAATACGCTGTACTAAAACGTATGTTATGACATATTGGAGTCTGCCATGCAGGGATGGTATTTAATGATGCCACTGATGCATTTATCTTCAAGGAATATAGTAATGATGTATTATTCAAGTACAAAATATTCTCATGATCGGTTGGAATGAATGATAAATATGTTTAATAAAATATTAAATTCACATATTATATGCCCTATTTACGGGAGCAAAATTAGTATGTAATTATAGGACTTAACAAGACCCATGTAACTTATTTTTAATTGACCATATAATATAGATTTTAAGTATAAGTTAATAAAAAAAACAAATTCCTAAAGAACTACGAGCCCCAAGGAACCAGCTAGTTCGTTAGCAGCTGGCGCTCCGCGCGTCACGTTATCGTACTTATTCCTCTCAAAAATTTTAGTAGTTAATACAGGGCGCGCACCAAAAATAGCCAGTTTGATTCAACGATTGCGTGGTTTTATGTGGTTTTAGATATGACAATGACGTCCTTCTCAATATAATAATATTTATACCGGACTAACAGATCCAGAACTTTAGGCTGTCTTGAATTACTATGATATTACAAAGTATCTACGCCGTACAAGTAAGAAATATAATTTTTGTATAGTTTTAATCTCCCTTTTTCGAATTCTTTTACAGTAGGAAGGTAGGTAAACATTTAATTTCCTTGCAGTGGAAACCTCCTTTTTTAATCTACGTAAAGTAGGCGTGTATACGTCATCAGCACACCATTTCAAACCGTGAGAATGACGCCATTCTCAACAAGCCCATAATATATTCTTATATTTAGTACGCCGTGTATTTATAAAAAGAGTTTAAATTACCGAGGCGACGTTAATTGAAACGAAATTTCAGGCTGTACAGATTTCCTTCATTTCATCATTTTTAAATAGCGCGATGAAAATGGGCGAGGTAAAAAGAGAGATCTGAAAATAGATAATGTGCTGATGTCCTTTCTTTTTTCAAAATAATGTATGCGAGGAGAATATTCCACAACCATGCACTTTGCCAATGTCCACCAGGACTTTGGGGCGAGCTGCTAGATGGTGAAAACTCAAGATATCATCTGATAGTTCACTGTATATAGACTTGTAGATTCATAGACAACTCCTGACGTATCAAAGTGGGTAGTCGGACATTTGTCCGACACGGACATTTGTCCGACACGGACAGTTGTCCGAAACCCAGTACGAAATTTTGCGGACATTTGTCCGACACGGACATTTGTCCGAATGAGACACAGTGTTAATGAGGTAATCAATAGTCCTCAACAATCTTCTGCGGGCTCTGATCATATGTGACCCACTTGGCGGTGACGCAGCTGTCTCCTGGTGAGCTTGAGGTCTGTGAGTGCCTGCTCTGCTTTCATGGCGTCCAGGAACTTCCAGAGAGTGGGTTTGGAGCATGACAGCATGGGGTGGAAGCCGTAGTGCCTGCCTTCTGCAATGTTGGAGGACTAGGAGCGTGGAAGGAGACACAAGGAAGCGTCGTGCTGGATCCACATGTCGTGGCTGAAGGTACGAGGTGTGGTCGAGGTCCCAATCTAGGTGGATCCGAAGTAGGAGATAAGGGTGGCCATGTCTGTTGGGAGCAGGGGCTTGTGAGTCAACATCATCCACAGGAAAGAAGGCGATGGCTCCAATATTGGCGAAGCTGTCTCTGTTGGATGTTGCAACCCCTCCTGGAAGTAGAGGGCCACAAATCAGCAACAGCGTTGTGGATTGCCAGCTAGTAGTCCATGAGGATGGAGGAGGGTTGGTAGGGCCCCAGGTGTCGACTTCTTCGAAGAGGTTTCTGTAGAGGGTGGTGGTCTTCTCAGGAAGAAGTCCGTAGAAAAGAGGGAGTTAAATGGTGTTGGGGAAGAGCCCGTCTCGCATCACATTACATGAGAACGTCCCATCTCGTCCGAACTCGTCAGTATCGGGTCCCATCATCCCGCATCAGTGATGGGGTGATGTCAAACCTAGGACTGGGGTCGCATCACATGATTTTGTACCTACTTCAATCGGGGAACCTTGCCGTATAATCATCAAAATATGTAAACACAGTAGTTCCCCTTTCCTTAGAATAAAATTGTTTCTGACTTTCGGACAAATGTCCGAATTCGGACTGTTGTCCGACACGGATATCTGTCCGAATAGCTAATTTCAGGTGTCGGACAAATGTCCGTGTCGGAAAAATGTCCTAGAATCATCAAAGTGTAGATCATTAAGATTTAAAAGCGTATTTAACAGAGCTTATCCCGCCTTATAGAGTCCATCGCAGTAATAGCGTCAGTACTGCTTGTCTTAAGAAGCACCGGGGGGCACAGTGGGGCACGGAGGGCACACTGGGGCACGGGCGTGTTACTGTCTACCTTATGAAGATAAGACACTGTGTTTAACATCAGTAGCACGAATCACGATACATTTTTTTGATTTTTCTGCAAAGTTGTGATTCAAAAGTCGTAAAACAATGAGAAATTGACATCAACTTTTTAATGGAGATGATGTAACGTGTCGTCAGTGTTACGTTATGCTATCATAACAACAGTAATGAAACCAGTTGTTGTTGTTGTTGTTGCTGTTGTTACTCTGATTAACATTAATTCATTACTTCTCCAAGTTGGCATAACAACCTACTAACATCAAAATAGTGAGCTATTAAAATTAATCACATAGAAAAATGATGCCCCACCCATGATGGTCCATCAACAGTCAACACCCAAACTAACGGAACATCATAATTGAGTATAATGTGATAATTAAAGTTACAATCGTCGTGAAATGGACGACTTTTCGGAAAGTTGTGGGATAAAATTCATGTGAAACGACCTAATTGGTTGATTATGCATTAGTATGTAAAAGGGTTTTTGGGTATCGGTGTGGTTTGGTGATGACTTAATGAGGTAAATAAGGTAATGATAAAAGCGGCCCAGTATTTAGAAAGGACCCCTTTCTTCATAAGGATAAAGCTTATCAATATCAACTAGATAACATAGCGGGGGCAAAAAAACTGGAATTATGTTGAACAAAAATACGCGGTTACTAAGACGATATTTTAAGAGCAATTTTAAGAGTTTAAGACAATTATTTAATTACTTATTATTCAGTAACCAATAACTGGAATAATTAGTACAAAACATCAATATGTACCTGAGTTACTTGGGATTCAACGTTGTCAACTCGTACGGACAAATTCTGGAATTTCTCGCAGGATAAACACTCTGAAAGGGGTAAAAATTATCAAAAACTCAATTTTCAATGTATTTTGAGACATAATCTAAAAATCTGAAGATATCATGAATATCACGAAATAAGCAACTTTACCATCGATTAATTTTTTTTACAAAAGCAACCACCAACGTGATACACTAGATAAAAGGATGAAAAAGCAAGTTACATACCCACCCCTACTACACAAACAAAAGACAAACAAAACACAAACAGAACAGACGAACAGACAAACAAACCAACACAAACAAAACACATTAAACAAACAAAACACAAACAAAACAGACAAACGAAGTACCTGTGGAAGCAGCAGCGACTGTCTGTGGGACCCTTTTACCGAAGACAAACAACCAAACACAAATACCAGTCCCGGACAAAACAAGCAGCACCAGAACGATGCTGAGGAATATTCTAGATCTCCTATCTGTACAGCATTGCAGCATAGCAATGGAGGGTGGGCGTGGAGGGATACAGGGTGGATGGGGTGTTTACATTTCACTGCGCGTTTAAATTGGGTTAATTACAGGGTTTTTTATCCAGATCTATAAACGTGGGACAGTGTAAGAAAGTTCTGTGAGAAGTTACAACTTTTCAACTTTTCAGTGTGAAAATTTTGGAGAATGAGTCGCCATCCTCAGATCCCAATTATGGGAGCGATTCAATACTTTAATTGACAAAACATACAAAAGCAGAAAAATTGTAACGCTCAAATCGAGTAAAGACTGAGTCGAATCTGATAAATGATAATTTTGCTGAAAATATGCGATTGGCTGAAGCTTCAAAGCCTTCAAATCCCTGAGTGTAGAGGGTCAGAGTTTCTTAAAACGTGATCGTTGAAAATATACATTCCAAACAATTCTTTCTTTTGTTTTTTAAACGAAGCCCAAACACGTGTTTCCGTACAAAATAATAATACTATTTGTGAAGTTATACGAATCACAAGAAGCCAGTAACAAAAATCCATCGATAGCTGGAAAGCTAGAAAAATTACAATTCAACAACGGCGCGACAGCTCAATTAACGAATGAAACCAAATACTCAAAATAAGAAAACCAAACACTATCGAGAGATTTTCAAAGTGTACGTATAAACGAATCTGAAATGTCGTAACTTGATTTAGATTCCGGAGAGTGTTGCTGTGAAATTGTATCGAAAGCGAAAGAAATAGGCGGTTTCGGTGATGTAATTATCAAGGGATTAACGAGCTCAACTGACGATATATCAAATCATCTACATACACAGAAATACAAATCATGTATTTCTGTGCAGAACGTTTGGGAGCTTTTTTTCTTTGGAACTTGAGAAGTTATTAAAGGTCGTGAGGGGCAGTTAGTTTGGCACCAGCTACTCAGGGAAAATGACGGGAAACTTTGGAGAGAGCCCGAAAAGGTAGAAATTCAAAGTCAGTAATTTAAAACATAAAACTATGAAAATGACGTCACGTGCAATAGCCAGACACCATTCGTACACAGTACGAGACTTGTCCTAATGAAGATAGAATAGAAAATAGAGACCGTTGGAGAGACAGTGGTAACTTTAATAAGCTTCCAAATCAAATTCCTAAATCAGATACCTCTAGAATGACAACCATTATTAATTTCGCAAACCAGAACAGGAAATTAATTCAGATACCTCTAGCACAATAACCATTATAACCTCAGAACCAGAACAGGAAATGATATAATAATTACATCATACTATGGTGATGAGTTTGAATAGTAAGTGTGAAACCAACCCAATTTATAACGAATCTCATCACAAAAATATGTGAAAACTAACTCGGTTCTAACAAACCACAAAAACTTATTTTCAGAATTCAAGACTGAAGTTAGCAATGCCTAGAAGCAGAAAAAACGTAAAAACCTAAAATTTTGGTTCAAACTAAACATGTGAGTTGGGACTGGTCTAAGCAATTTAAACCAAACATACACGATCGCGTGATCTAAAGAAAGTATGGGTCACGTGGGACAGGATAGTGGAATGTGGATACATGAGCGGATGATAGTTACGTCGTTATTATGGGTTGTAATGGTGAGTTGATGACGTCATACCGCCTACATTCATTCAGCAGTTGGAGATGTGGTCATCAATCAGGCCATACTAAACCGATAAAGATACCCCTGTGTTTTGAAAACATGAAAATCAAGAAGAACAAAACATATGTGATACATAACACACACACGTTGAGCGTTCAAAATTCAAATCAAACGACGAATGGGATGTTTTATGTCCATAAAACACTATTTATGGAAATCATAATGATGTCATACTTAACCGCCTAATATCTACGTGTTACCTGTAGGTTTGATGAAGGAGTTGCCATATGGGATACTCAGTATTTTGAGTGAATTTTGTTTATTTGAAACGCGTATATATAAAATAACAAACATTAATATTTAAATATGTTTTGGTTTGCATGTGGAATGAAGATGTGGCTCAAGTGTGTGACATGAACATGCAGGAGGGCAGATTAAAATGAGGCAGGGTTTACACTGGCTGCTGGTTTAGTAGTTTATGGCTGACGATATTCTTTATTTTCTAGCATTAATTCGAAAAAAACAAAAACAAAAACAAAACATGGATTAGCTACCAATTAACACAATCGAATAAAAATCATATTTTCATCATCAAGGGTGGAGTAATGTGTAAAACAATTCACGTTGCGAATATTCCAAGCACAGAATCTGGCAGAGTACCAGAAAATTCCTTTCTCAGCAATCAAACTATCAAAGGAATATTCATTCGGCTTGGAACTTCAACTCAAACAAGTTTTCCTGAAGCAAAAGTGTCTTATTAACAACGATTGAGAATTGCTGCAAATTGAACTCTTTCAGATTTTAAATATCTTCGATTGCCAAAATATCAAATACGAATTCAATAAATTAGATTCCCCGTTAATCCCTCGAATGACAGTCTCTAGTGGATGAGATCATCTTGATCACGTGAATATTCTCATCAGTCATGGGCAATGACTTCGTTATATATCAACATCACCTCATTTTGATGCCAAATATAATTTAAAAAGTGGTTTGTGTTTCGTTTTAGATCTTTTAAAAATGGGATGATTCTAAAAATAAAAGGGAAGTATGTTTAACAACACAAATTGAGGTTTTGTCAATATGTTATCCTGAATTCTCAAGGTCTGTTACCTAATGAAACTGTCTGTTGAAGCTGAGGAGGAGACGTATGTCTGCAAAGATGATAACATGAGATTTGGCATCAGCTGATGAAATAAGAAACAACAAAACGATTTCAATTGCTGAGATCAAGGTCACTGGACAACCAAGACGAAATAAGAAATGCAATCTACCCCAGTACCCCACTATAACCTCAGGTTTAGCATTTGATGGCTGCTGTACAGTATCCACAAAAAGATAGCCCAGACTACGAAGCATAAAACGCCACAGAAAGACACAGGAAACACACAGACAGATTGACAGATGGGGCACAGAGCCAGAGACACACCAAATATTGGATCCACGTGGCCACTAATTGAACACCGAGTACCTACTACACAGAGGTAGGGAAACTACCTTAGAGGGGACAGGAGACAGAGGGAAACTACCTATGTATTGGTACATTAGAGGAGACAGTGATGTCAGGGACAAGGTGTTAAACTGCCTGATTTATATTTACACAGGGGACATCATTAGATCGTTTAGTGAGGATCGTCTAGATTATATCAAGCTGCTAATTGGTGGAAGTCAGTGACGTCATTATCATGGTTTAGAGAGGACAATTGAAGACGGGGCGAAGTGATCTTTCAAGGGCGACCAGAGGAGCAATTTACATAATATATCTCAGGCAGACTACTGTTTGAGTGGGGTTCTGGATGTTGGGGCACTTTAATAGGGTCATTGGGTTTGTCATAAATTATGTGATGAGTCTTTGTCTATCAGTTCATCAGACCCCATTAATTATAGACCTGATGTTCCAAGAGACCGCTTGCCAGGAACTGAAGTAATGGGTATTTAATTAGTAAAATCAAAGCATCTTTCCTAGGTTCTAGTTAAAGGGTGGACAACTTTTTTGAAACTCCTTAGCAGAAACTTGTGATGAAACTTGGATGATTTGAGCGAGAGAAACAGAATCTTTACCTCAGAAACCACGATAACGGAGGTAAATCAGGATCTGAAGAGGTAAATCTGATTTAGGATTCGCTCTGCCGAATGCACCTTCTGATTTGAAATAGGAGTGGCACCTTGAGTATTGTATTGTGTACGCCATTTGTAAAATAGTCTCAGTGAAATGGACTGCATGGAAAATATGTCTTAAATCAAACAAATTAAACAAACTAAGTGGGTGGAAATGCGGCTAATAATCGTAACTAGGATTTAGGTCATCCAATGCTAACTAAATAACTAATCAGCAAGCCATCTAATATGCCATGTTGGAAATTATTTCGAATTTTGCTTTTTAGCTCCCCAACAAAGAAAACAAACTTTGATCGGAAGCTCGAAGGGATGATTGCAGATTGATTGAAAATCAGTACGGAAATCACACAATAAGGTAAGTTCGGAAATCCGTACTCAACGTTGCACAATAAAATGGCCCCGGTTCGAGACCAGCAAATGAGGACGAATGTACTTCATTTCAAGCACACCGATTATATGGTGCACAAAGAAATTACTCAGTTCGACACACCGCTTCAAGATATGATAATGACGTCACTATCAACCATCAACTGTGCGAACTATACCCAGCGAGTAACGAATACACAACGATATGTTTTTGTTTGAAAACCCACGGTGGGGCACCACTAAGGGCTTTGAAGTCAATAAAATTAGAACAATAAAAAATTGATATAAAATCCCTCGATAGGGCACTCGACAAACTGAATGAAAAGAAATGTATGACACGCCAAAGTTCTTAAACACAAACATAACAATCAGAGAATGTGTTGCGAGATCTAAAAAGATCTGTGTACGCGACAGACTGCTGATATGAAACTTAACAGCATGTTAATGGCGTATTGTCATTAATTCCCCACACTCCTGAACGCATAATATGCTCCATGCACCCTTCAGCTCATGTGTTTGATCGCGCTGTCTTCTCAACACTGTTGACAATCCCACTTCTGATGAAATGTCGCTTTCCAGGCTCATCTGCCTTCTTCTTCTTCAGCTCTGCAACAAGGGTCCTGTGCACAGCCCGCTGATCGTAGGATCTGTCTGGAGACAGGAATACAGTCTTAAACTTGTCCTTCTCGCTGAGTCGTCGAGACTTAGAAATGACCTGCGACACAATTAACGAACTGGACACAGCGACCTTAACAGGCCGGGATCTGCCATCCTTACCCTTACCCACTCGACAAACCTCCATCTTTGGCTTCTCTCCGATCACTTCCATGATTTCGACGATCTTCGCGTTGAGGTCCTCGTTCTTTTCTTCCACAAGTCCAAATACCATGACATTTCGACTTCTGTCCTCCTCTTCCACAACTTTCTTCACTACTGACACGATGTTGGCTGGTGTAACAGGTGTCTGTACTTGAATTCGTACGATTCAAACACTTCACGAAATTGATTTGCACCCCTCACATACCTACGTAAATATAGATCATTCAACGAAATTCATTTGAGAGGGATCGTTTGGGAGGCTTGAGAGGGATTTGTCTGGTACTTAGTCATTGAGATAAAGCCGTGAAATAGAGTCGAAGTTCGTGAATTTTTTGAATTTTATGCATTTGAAGAGTGTCTGTAATTTATGTGATGAATATATTTAGATTCAACAAACAGTGGATCTGTGAATTACTAGATTCCAAATTTGCAGAAAAAATGCAAATCTCAAGTCAAATGAAAAAAGAGGGTTAATGAAACTGTGAAAACGACAAAAATGAATCAATGGAAAATCTACATCAGCCCTATTGCACAAATTGATAAAAGGACGCTCAAAGTCGAATAACTATTGAGAATGGCAGTTGTGCAGTGTTCATGTGTCAAGTTTCATAGTCCGCACCTGATACCCCCATATATTATTCTGTAGCCCCTTTAAATTGTCCTTAGCTGTTTCCCCGACAACTCAACCTGGACTAATTTAAGGAAATCTTTGACAATGCGCGCGGCACGCAGATACTTTGCCGTTCATTGAATGCTGGTGGATCTACCAGATGGTTTACACTATCGCTGAAACCATTTCTGTGAAAATAAACCAAGAATTAAGTTCATTCTTTATGCAATTTCTGACAACCGAGGGCAGCCGCAGGACTGATAACGGACTTTGAGCATAGAGAAAGGATCCTGACACTTCCGGTGAAAAACTTGCGAAAACCGGAAATATCGAAGAAGCGAAACAACGAAAACTGAGCCCGGTAACAGGAGAGAGAATATTTAAATCCGAAAACTATACAATTTCTAGTTATTCACACCGTATTCACAAGTAAAATCAGATACCTATACCTTTCCCCACGCCTGCCAGAAGGAAATGATATCAGAAGACCAGCCACCCACTCAGTCCTCTACAGTCATTGATCTCATTGCATGGTATTTCAGAACAGCGATATAGATTCGTGAAATGTGACGTCATTATCATGGTTTAAAATGGTGAGTTGATGAGATCACACCGTCTATACGTAGTTGGGGCGTTTATTTAGTATGTATTCTGCTTTAATAATTTAATATAGGTCCGCTGCCTGGCGGTAGTGATTACATGTAAAATAGTTCATTATGTTCAAATTCCAGATCCTAATACCTGCCCAAGAGATCAGAATTTCACCCTCTAATACTGGAAGCAAGTATTCCAATGGTGGTTGAGAGTGACGTCATTATCAAGGCTTAAGATGATTAATTGATGACACCATACCGCTAATTGTCAATTCCTGACGCATGATTATATCTAATTTCTTTGGATTCCCAATTCCCGGATATAGATGGATTAGTAGCCGTGATATCACGCTCGAGATACGTATCAAAATTCCAGCTTAAAGATCTGAAGCTAAGGAATAGTGAAATCTGAATTGAAATCCAATAGAATGCTCTCCTTGGGGACCAAAATTCAAGATTCACAAAAATAAACAGGAAGTTATAAGCAATCCAATGTCTTATCTATAGAGCTGTAAAAGTTATTTAAAGCAAAATATGATAAACAAAATCAAGTTCTAATGTAGAAAGTTAATCATACTAGAGTTTTAACGCACCAATTTGATTCAACAAAGGAAGAAACACAAAAGACGGTATCTCCTACAATTTACAGAACTCTTTTACGTTGTTGGCAGCAGTTGGCGGCAGGCATGTGAGTTCTGTGTATTACGTTTTGATGTTTAATTTTTGATAGAGCATAATCAGGTAGATAGAGCAACCTTTTGAATAGAGCAACCTTTTGAGATCAAAGCAGTACCTACCACCCTACGGTTTGTATAATAATGCTAGATCCCAGGGTTTGTAGTATAATGCTAGATATCCAATGCGGCGAAATTGGCAAACGCAGAGACGTTGTATAAAATGAAGTTGCTTTCTACCTAAGATCTACCTAATGGTTGAGAATGAATTGGCAACATGGCATATGTATGGGTACGTTGCTTATGAGAAGATGCAGCGAGACAGACAAAATCTTATGCATTCCACACAAGAGTTGGATATCATCCTTGGGTACAATATGAATAAGGATGTTACCCAACCCTCACAACCCAATCCGTGAAATCAGCAGAATGAGATGACTATAAGACCCTCTAAAATCAACAAAACAACACCATTATTAACAAGGTAATTCCTCATATCAATGAGATGTGTAAGCTTAGTACTACCAATAATAATGAGCTATATAATACTTGAATACACAAACATAATGATTATAGGGTGATGGGTATTGATGACTGGAATGGCGTGTAATTATCCAATTAGACTAATTACCTTCATTGTATCATAGGAAAAGTGTAGGCAGAACATACTATAACTTGAGGGGGAATTGCCACAAATTGAGCGTAATTAAGAAATCCTTGGGAGGAATTCTGAGGATATGTACACAAAGTAAACACAGAATAGAAGCGAGAAAGAGCGTCGTCCCCTGAATCCACATCATCAGAATTTGGTAGCAGCCCTTCCCACAACAAATCATTGAACCGTGTGTGAATCTGATTGACCAATCAGCACGCGAGTTGACGGTCAACTCGCACGCTGATTGGTCAATGTCACCTGGAGGTGTGGGTAGGCTATGGTATACGTCGTTGATATTAGAATCAAATAACACGGGTAAGGATCTTGTAAATATGATTTAAAAACACTTAAATCAGGTAAAATGATTTCACTTATATTCTCCATTTTGTACGTTAAAGAAGAAAGTGTTTAAATGTTGAATGCACTTCAAATTGGATTTTGAATCATTGTTTATCATTTGGGCACTAGTGCTAAGACATACAGGAAAGAAAAGACACTGATTTTGAGTGCATTTGTAAAATGGAAATACATTTTACGAATGGTTCACTTTGGAATGACTGCCCGGAGATTCAATTTCTGATTGGGATGTTAAAATATTGGGTACACAATGTGCAGGTATATTGCGCAGGGCTAAGAGATGGCAATTGTCTACGAATCAAAGTTTGAGCAATTTGAGCAAAAAATTAAGCAACTGTAGCATAAGTCATTTCGAGCGATGCTGAGAGAAACTGACACAGAAATTGAAAAACGGAATAAAGATATTAATAAAAAAGAATACATTCAATGCAATGGTAGTGACATCACTATCATGGGTTTGAAAGGTGATTTGTTACCCAGCACATACAACCAGTCGCAATACAATTGGCGACATCTCTCATTCCGATTTGAATGAATTTCTTTAATAATTTAATCAATTTTTCCCCAATGACAAATTTAATGGAGAATTCCAAGGTAAACCAAAAGCCGCTCATGAAATTAAATGATATCACACCAGCAATTGAATATTCTAAACTCTGATGATGATGTCCCTCTCAACTCTCTTAGTCATTAGTGAGCAGCAATATATTCAGATGCAGACAATACCCTAATACCGATGAGAAAGCAAACGATTTGAAGATACAGTATTATATCGGGATCACAAAACACTAAGATAGGACGTACGGTAAACCCTCCCTAAAATACTTGAACCCGTTAAGCTTTCAGCCAACCATGATCCAGTACAACGATCACGTGATCAACAAATTTACACGACAGCCAATGAAAATCCAGCAATCAGATCACGTGATCGGAAGCGTCTTAAGGTACACCTTTCAGAGACGTATATTATCAGGGCTCAGAAGGTATTTGAGTCGGTGCCTGGCACCAGCCCAAGCACCTACTGCTCTCAAACATAGTAGGATTGTGCGGGGATAAAGGGTCGCAATAGGACCAGGATAATTGAATATATCTCGTACTGAGAGATGAGGGATATGGACAAATGATTAGGAAAGTGTACGACGTACGTGAGAGCCGAATCTTATGAATCTTATTTCAACAATCATTCATTCCTTGGCAGTGGCTTACATTAGTATCAAGGTTGATAAGAATCTAAATAACGCTAATTCATCAAATTAGTGATAATTTTTGACGCTAGACCGTGATCTCGGGTATGGAAGAAGTACATGAAAACTACTACTTCTCGACAACAATGATACTCTCAGAGTATCATACTTTGCAATATTGGTAATACAAAAAAATATACAGTAAATATATTCTTGATTCGAGCTATGTTACCTCTGCAAAAGTTGCTTCATGAATTTATTCAATAGTTCAATAGATCGCTACTATAACAGTGCTACATTAATAATGGATATTGTAATTATTTATTGTTTCGAGGGAAAATTTGCTGGTTTGGCGTCATGATATTCTCATTACAAACCATGGTAATGACATAATATTCACCCTATAAAGTATCGATATAAAGTACGGGTGCAAGCAATCAAACTGCCCTAACATTACAATACAAAACACACTTACATTATGGTACTAGTGCATAATATAATGCTCCCTTACAGTGGACAGTATTACGCCAGGGATGCTGGAAGATTCATGATGGCCTTCACTTTTCAATCATGATGGTGCTTTGCAATCATGATAATAGTTTGGAGCCATGATGGAGTACTTTTCAATAATGATGGTAATTTGGAATCGTGATGGTAATTTGGAACCATGATGATGCTTTTACAACATGAGGATACATTGAAATCATGAACCAGAATGGTAGTTTGGAATCATGACGATAGTTTTGCGAATATTACTTTTTTTTACATGAGTATGTGTATACGACTCAAGTTATTGATTATTACATACACTGACTGTAACAATAAAGCTAGTGATCGTAGTTCGGAGTCATTGGTAGCGAACTACGTTTTCTAAAAATAACAAAACAACATAAATAAACAAAAAATAAAAGTACAAAAATTCACAAAAATTGGATAATTCAGTGAATAATTAAACTGTTCAAAATCAGCAGTTGTGGCAATAAAATCACTAATCATGCAATCAATTAGCATTAGATTGTCCATAGCAATAACATAGAACTAAGTACTAAACAAACATTATCGGTAACTATATGATCGATCCAATATACATCAACTATCAAGCTATGGCCCAGAATTCTCACACTGCCAGTAAATTTTTAAAAGTTGCGTAGGTATTAATTCACTTTACTACATTCGAATTTCTACTGATTTTTAAAATCTGCAAGTATGATAGTTTCACATATTATAGCACTAGCACACCTACAGTCATGCCTCGTTTTTAAATCAAGCGTGAATTTTGTCAATCACTGCCAATAAATTAAGTTTTGCTTGCTATAATTTACAAGGAAAATTGAGAATATTTTAAAATAGCACAGACATGCTATTTTTGTAAATTTGTGGATCTATGATAGTTATTATAACTATCATAGATCGACACTGAAAATAGTTTTAAGTAAAAAAATAGCTTCAAAAACAATTATTAATTTTAATTTGAAAAAACAATAAGTATAAGCCCCACGTAAATGAAGAAACAGTGTGCTTACCACAACGTAAGTCAAAAAGAATAGAAAAATGGTACAAGTTACCATTTCTTTGGGAATCTCAGATGCGATAACGGCAAAACCTGAGAGTGAGGAATGGTTTCCAATTATTATACGTCTTAGATAACGTATACGATTAAGTATTTGAGTTAATCAACGAAGGCTAGAGGTGCAACCCTAAGCTTGATGCGATAGCATTGGCAACATTTTTTAATTATATAAATGGGCAATATATAATTGCAATACGATCCAATATTACATTATATTCGGAGAAAATTTGATTTTCAAAGCTGATTGACTTCTAGTCTTCACTCCTTTATGTCGTTTATAAAACGAAATGGATGAAAAAACGTAGTTCAATTAAAGATCCTTCACAATAAATGTAGATCTATGGCGACAGTTAACATATATCAAGCATCGAGAATTGACCAATTTGAGCACTTTTCCAGACACGATACACCAATTTACGCAAAGAAGTGCTGCGAATTGGCGCCAAATGTCTCCAAGTCTTTACCCCACCATCTAGCCCCTGATAAGACTGAACAGTGAACATGTGCAAATTTTAATCAGCTTAAACAAGGGTCAATAACACCAAAATCATGTGACTGGAATGCCGCGCGCGTGACATGAAATTGTTACCGACTGGCTGGTTTTCATACTACACCATCATTTATTGGATGGCTGTTAATCACGTGATCATCTGTGATTGGTTGGAATGGTAAAATTAAGATGAGACGCGTGATTTGGGGCAAGGAAACAAGGGTTTTATATTTTAAACGGAATACAATGTTGCCAGAAAGGACGATACAATCACAAATACACTGTATTACAAAGTACAAAGTGAATTACAAGTTTAAATGGCGATTCAAAGCACGATATATTGTCTCCTGAAATTAATTATTGGTAATTTGCAGGAAATCAGTTCCATATCACGAACGTACAGAAAAAGACCGTTTGTAAGAGTGTAAGACAATAAGTCTGGCAGCATGGAGTCCGGACTGTTTGATAAGGGTACAGGAATGAAGAAAAGGAGTGCGTAATACTTTTAAGTTTTAAGTTACCGAAATTAGTAATATCTTAGTAATGTCATTGAATATTGAAATTAATATGGGATTAAAGAAATTAAAATGGGATTAATACAACTTAAAGCGGGATTGCTATCAATGCTAAAGGCATGAATTCTAACGTTGGTAAGACTGAAAATATTAACACTGAAGACACCTCAACAAATCAGTATTAAACACATCAAAATCACGATAACGCCCTCTGTTGGTTTTATCAGAAACACCAATTGCCGATTTTAAAATCGGACTTGACAGAAATATTACTACCGAACACTACCACAGTCAATTTGTTGCAATGCCACGCGCAGTCATTTACTCGATTGCAATTCTTCTACAAATTCAGTCACCTGAGATCATTAACACACCAAGATATCCCGTGATAATGACGTCACTAGCATCGGAGCGTGACTAGTCACGAGGCTAAATCCTCAATTGGATCTTACATATAAGTGTGATGATAAGGTCAAATGTCAATGTACGTTTAAAAAAGTAAAAACGATAAGAAAGAAATTGAAATTACCGCATCACCGAAAAAAGAGTTAAAATCAATACATCGGACGGTATGACATCTGTTGTAATTTTTAAAATTTACTAATCATCAGACAGATGTGTTCACGAGTTTTTGTCCGACAATTCGTTGGATGAAATTCGAAGAAATTCGTAAATCGTAATGCACTTACTGACGTTCTGTTTCCAAGGATTTTGTCAGCGTAAGAACGTACTTCGAAGTCTTTAGGTAGTAAGTACCTAGTCCTTACTTGAAACATAAGTTGGTGCGTGAAGTCCTAATCAACAAGATAAGATGAAAGGTGCGATCCAAATTATAAAATACAGGTTCAGTCTATAATTAAACGAATAATTCGATGATGAATAGACCATCTCGACGTTCATCAGCTAACGTGAGATGTTACAAATTTAAAGTGGAAAACATTTCAGAAATTATGGTCAAATCCAGATTCAAGTCACGTTTATCTACTAATTATCAACGGGTATTTAACTTCTAGATGGAAACACGGCGAGATTACGAATTTATTGATGGGCAACAATCATGATAAGTGATTAGCGAATAATTTCAAGCAAACCGTGGAAAATATCTGATAATTTAACATGGAATAGAAAATTCTTAAAACTCAAGAATTTCCCGTTCTAACTATTTTTAGAAAGCACAATGCATGCAAATTGAAACAATTATCTATGAACATTCCCCAAGTTTTGTGAATGTTAATTAAGTTTTTATCTTCTTTATCTATAGGTTAAAGAACACGAATATTAAAGCCAGTTAATTCTAGCGATGTCATTATCATGGTTTAGAATGGTGGATTGATTTCGTGGAATCCGCAGCACTTCATAAACAAAGTAACGGCAGTAGGGGGCCACTTCAACCACTCAGCAACGCTATATTTGGGATAGCTCAGACATAGGTGCATTGCAACAAGGACATTGCATCATGCTGCACAGTGCATAACAATACATGGACACTGCAATCATGGTAGAGTCCGTCTGAAGGCATCAATTATCCGTCAAAACGCATAATATCTAAATGTCTGGAAGTTGGTAAGTCCCAAAAAACCCTGCTCTGTAATTCTTTCTATTCACTGTTTCGTAAGTTTGCAGCTCTCATCTGTGCAAACCTACAGAAGCACACCGTAGAACATGTTTTAATACCACTGATTACCTTTATACTAATACAACATCAGCAAATCATCTTGATAACATTGTACGTTTAACCTCCTGCGCCGATATAACAGGTAGTACGCCACGTCATCAATTCACCACTCTAAACCATGATAATGACGTCACTATAACCGTGCGTGTTCTGCTCACAAAACAAAGGTGTGGTCTTGTACTACATCGGTGCATCCCGTGGCAGGTTTTAATTAAAATGTCGTGTAGAGCTTTGTATTGCATATCATCGATAGAAATGTTTGGGGATTTGCTAAGCATGAAATGTAATGAAATATTATAGACAATATTTGAGATAACGGTCAGATTAGAACATAGCGGTCATCGCGAAATCCCTCCATTCATGATACGCTGAAACACAGTAGGCCAGTTTGGAAGATACTGAAAGAGGACAGTGAGATTATGCACATATCGATTCAAAACAGAGCTCAAGAGCTACTTCAATGGCTATGAGACCATTGTTTGAGCGAAACGAGATCTCAAATAAATGAGATAGTAAGATAGTGCACCTATCGATTCAAATGGAGCTGCTTGAAGCGCTATAAGACCATTGTATAAGATCTCAAATAATCTTTGAAATTTGTCAAATGCCTAAAAGAATATAAAACAATAACAAGATATCAACTTGAAAAGTAAAGAGTATTCGAAAATAGATGCGACTACGATTTTCCATTTCTCGGAACTATCGCATCAAAAAACAGGCCATATCCAGAAAATGAATATCTCATTTTCTCATGGCTCAATGAAGGCAAAGTAATGTACGCTACGGTACTGTTTCCATGGAAATAGTGGGATCTAAGTTCGATCAAAGGAAAGAAAAACTGAAGTCAATGAACAGTAATTTAAAATATGCAGTGAAAAACGTCAAACACCGGCATCATACCAATTTTATATCCATATAAAATTGGTATGACCATGGTCATGATATGTTTTGGCCAGGAAGAACAGAGCCAGCCGGCGGAGAAATAGGGTATTTATTTATTTATTATCCTACAATATTCGAGCCAGGAACTTGGTTGAGTTGACATCCGTGTCGAGAGAGATTCGGGATCGGAAGTCAGTTAGCACAATTAAATTGTCACGAAGGAGGTATGTAACAGTCAAATTCCGAGTTACTAAACTCTCGAAACTATTCAGTGGAACGGAAATCAGAAGAACGGGATTCAAGAATTCATGAAAATCAGGAACATATTTATGAAACCTCTGATACTGCGATTACAGCAGAATGATCATCACAGCGTTTGCGTATTAAATTTTCACCTACTACAGGCCTACATTTTGAAAACAATGAACCACGCATAAAAAGCTGCAAGAAAATACACTCTTTTGATCATGACAAAGGAAAGCTATTACCTACGTAGAAACTATTTTCGGGTGGGTGTGACGCATAAAGTATGCTGCTGAGGACGAAAGATAGGGTGTAATGTGCATTATATTCACTAAAAAGCGAGACTTTTGCAGTGTGAGATTTGCGTGGGTTACGAAAATAAATTATATCACAAATCGATGCAAAAGAAATGCTGCAAAAGGGCCGGGTCTTATTAGAATGGGCATAAAGTATGCTGCAAACGACTGTGCATTATATTGACCAAAAGATGAGACTTTTGCAGTGTGAGAATTGCTATTAAAATGAGTGCTGCGTGGAGTACAAAAATAAATTATATCACTAGAAATGTTGCAAAAGAAATGTTGCAAAATGGCCGGGTCTCATTAGAATGGGCAAGGAGCATTCACTTGAAAAATTGAAATTTTCCGTCAAATGAAAGCCTCAAATGACGCTAGATGAGAAGAAGAGAAAACAACTTCAAGACATCAACTACTAGCTGATATGATCACCAGCCGATATCAGTCATTTGCAACTTTAAATACTCCTAGAAAACACCACGTTTTCATCAAAGAACGCTCATGAACCACTAACGAAGGAAAAGCATTGTGTCATGTGTGTGGCGTGCAAAGAAGTCTCTGGAAGCTTCCATCGGTTGATTGGTTCTGTAGGTTGAGAATATTGGATCGTGAAGAAATTGATTGATTACGTAACACCGCTTTTTTAGATTCACAAGATACATAAGCATTAATATTCAAACTTTTACAGTTTTCAAACGAATCGCTTAACCGAAAATTGAATTTAAGATCATATCACAGCAGAAACATTCAAGAACAGCCACTAAAAAGGTATTCAAGGTGGTATAGGAGGCAGTGCTAAACAAACTATAAACCTCAAGACACAACATAAAGGAAGACTAATGTGCTCAAATCCGCGCCCAGACAGCAGGGGCTGAGAGTGACGTCATTGTCAGGCTTTAAGGTGGTGAATTGATGACATCACACAGCAAACTTTAAACGAGGTGAGTGTAGTACTACTCAAGTGATATATACCTACTTAAAGCACGGGCCAGCACTTTATGATGTGTGGGATATACTAAAGAAAACAATGCTATTTGAGTTGATAAACTGTACACATTTTGTGGTGTACAATCAGGTGAATGGAAAAAGATATATCGTTCAATGGCGGTAGGAAGGTATTATGAACTATAAGGGTGGGAATTCAATAGACAGTTTTGTTTTGGCTTAAGTGGACAATAATTATGTGTATTATCGTAATTAAATACTAATTATTTTTCTTCAATTCGAACTCTAAGCTTAACTTCCATCACATGGCGCTGAACTGTTTTATACAATCAATATGCTAGTATAAAATAATAATTCTTTAAATATGTCATTAAACTATTCAAACGAAAAAGGCAATTTTTCAGGCTTTAATTGATGAGTATCTAAAATGGGCAATGTTCGACCGACACAACAAAGCAAAAATTGACAGGAACCTTTGCAAATTCTGCTTCCTATAAATCCCACTGCCAAGTAGCTATTCAGGTGAACACCATCTTGCTACGCCCCTGTGAAATGTAGCCACCCACCCCATTAACATTATAAGCAGTTTTGCCATGCACTTTCCAAGTACACGCCAAAATATCATTTTATTTTATGCAGCACTTGGGATAATTCCAAAGGTTCACGGGCGCCAGGATTTACTGGTGAAATACATTTGCTGCCTGTCCACGATTGTCGATGGAGATGATCTATTCAGATTTTTATCTAGATGCCAAAGGTTTTAAACTTTGAATCGTCAAGATCGAATTTTTACCAATTTGGTCTCCTGTAATTCCACATGTAAATTTTAGTTATATACAGACAAATACCAACTAAAGATCTTAACATTTCAGCACTTTCTCTGAACTTTGGCCCTATTTTTCATACAAGCAGCAAAATATCTGGTTCATAACACGTCATGTTATATTCTGATATTCATTGAAATCAATTGAAAATATTCAAGTTATCAACAAATTAGGAACTCATAATAAGTTGATAGCCAGTATAACACACCAATACTGAAAGTGCACCTGAATTACGTAATACGTTTAAGTCTATGACGTCATTATCAAGGGCTCAAGTAGGCAACTGTTGACGCTTCACCGGCAAAGTTTCGCGCGTTCCGTTTACGTTATATATCACTGGAATTAAAGGTCTTATAATTCCACAGACTGTTAGACCAATTGTTTGTCACATATTTGACAGGCCATGATAATGCAAAAGAATATATGAAAAATGTAGTGGTATTAAGTAAATATTAGTAATGATACGCGATGGGAATGAAATTGACATTTAATAAAAGGAATTATTAATTAATGAGGTCATGAGGACGCTATAAATGTATAAGTCGCTAAAGAGTTAACGGTAAATATTTAAATAGAACAGTCGTCATTATTTAAAATAAAAATGGAGAATCGATGAAAACAAAAAACGCTGAAACAAATAACTAAATAAAAGATCGGTATATGTATTTTGTAAAAGAAATCAACGATCTCTTTTACAAATTTGAAAAAATGAGAATGTCGTAGGGTTGTGTGAAAATAGTAATTGTTCGAATGGAGTCTGTCGTAAGTACTTTTTGTCAATTATCGTCTAGTCTAAAAAGCGATATTTTTGTCACAAGAAATGCCGGGTAATTATATGTTAGGTTATTACCAATAACTACAGAGCTATTAAAAACCGAATAATTGTTGAGAAAAACAGAGTTTTTTTGCAAAAATTATGCAGAAACACAGACCATTTTGCTTTAACTCGGGTCACTATCGAGATCTCAATTTTTGAAAAATCCATTGGCGAAATATCATCCAGGCAATACTGTTAACAAAAAGGAAAGACCCCATTTTTCTGAGGTTCTTTTTCGCCAGATATTTTCCTTACATAACCCAGCATACTCCAAACCCACACACAAAGTCACCCACTCATAAAAACAAATGAAGAACAGACGCGGACTGCCACAAAAGCACAAAGCACAACCACCGCCCCACATCACTATGAGATGAAGGCAATGTACACATGAAAACTTCGATATTATATACACTCGGTCAACAATGTAAAAACTAAAAAGTATAATTTAATACTTTTAGTTAATATATTTATCTTAGAGTGTCATTAATAAGCAGAAAATAAATATATGAGGTGCTAGATTGAAGATCAAATACGCGAGGAAATAAAAAGAAAGTGACTTTTTGACTGAGATTAAAGCGTTTATTGAAGCGTGCTAGAATGTAACCGCGAGGACTTACAAATACAGAATTTATAGCTGGGGAAAAGAGAATTAGTATTCGCTCAGAATAAATAGGCGGTCGCAATGTTGTCATCAACATTGCACGTGCTGTCATATTGGTGAAAATAACCGCCTAATTCTCACGGACAGGGTACAAACAGAATTATAATATTCAAGTGGGCGATAAAAAGCCGCAAAACTCAGCTCCTTCTCCAAAGTTCTCACGGAGACATTGGGATGTGCTGGTGACGTCATTATCATACCGCAAAGTGTAAAACTGTTTACGTAAACCACTTTAGCTTCGTGTGGTATAGAAACTTTTATAGCTTGACGCGTTCAGGTGTATTGTATGTACCGGGGTAACAAGCAAGAAGCTCATACAATGAAAAGTATGCGGGAGTCTGACCAATAAGTGGTGAGTCAGGCTTTGGAATGGTGATTTGGTGACGTCATGTCAAGCTTTTACTGCTTAAAGAAACCTCGTTGGTTTTGTTGTAAGCATTTATTTATTGCATTTTTATCGTAATATCTAATTTTAGAGATCTTAATAATATGAGAATATGGATCATTTTATCTTCAAAATGGCAACAAATTATATTGCTTTTATATTGTTGTTGGCAGCAATTTTAGGCAATGATTCATGGATTTTGTCACAAAAATTCCTGAAGCACTGTTTTGACCAGTACAGTTGAATCTTGACATACCAAAAGCTCTGTTATCACTTATAGAAATTCATGATATAAATCTCAACATAAAATATTCAGTATATCACAGTCATGTCAATAATCCCGAGATCTAATACCCCAATCAGCTGTTCGTTACTAATATCTCCATATAAGGAATAATTGGACTTGCAAAAACGTGCCCTTCTGGTCTAACTTGCATATAAATAACATATGTGAGAGTTATGTCAATATCTTGTAAGAAGCAAGACATTATGTAATCATATTATCTTGGTGAATAAGATCTGTTTCATGCCTGAAGTGAGGATTTTAGCTGAAGACCGAGCTAACAATCCAACAAAAAATGGATCAGAACAAAGAAAGGATGCGGTAACAGCACAGCCAGAGCACTGTGGAAGATGATGCAACAGAAAAGAAATTATAATATGACCAGAGATCGAGTAAGGATCAGGGACACAAGTAAGTTACGAAGCAACTTTGAATTTCAAATCCAACTAACTTTGATGGTTTGAATTGCGCACAAAAGTAGGTGGTTGAAGAGCATCACTTCACCATTCTAAAACATAACAATGACGTCAGTCTCAACGGCCTATTATTCATCCGAGATGGGAATGAATCGTGGATATCACCGATCAGAACATATTGATTTTACGAAATACAGAATAAATCATGCTAACTAATTCTGGAAATATTATGAGGGTTTAAAGCATCAGGCATACCATTTCTTCTTATGTTGCCTGGCGGTTTGGAGATTTAACTAATTAGCCCTTTAAATATCCATCATCAGTTTTCTATGCTAAACTCGGATCCAGGCAAAGTAAACCTTCGTATGTGATTTATTATCAGAGGCTGAATTTTATATAAACTTATAAAAAACATAAAATGCCTGATGCCAGAAAAATTATAATTGCAATGATAGGTAGTGCTATAGTGGCCTAGGTTTTTTTTTTTCTAAAATTAGTGGTCACGACTCTTTCTCCAGGGCAAGTAGATGCCTCCAAGGGTTCAGGACTGGAAAATGAATCTATCTCGAATTTTTTATTCTTATATGGGTATGTGTGGACCAAAGTTTGAAATAAAAAAGATAGATAATTACTCTATCTTTTGTATTTCCAACACACATCTAGACGACCTTAATTCGGTATTATTTCAACTCCACACCCTTCCCGAGCATAAACTTGCTCTCTATATATTCCCGATCATCACGTCATGTTAATATCTAAATTAAATAGCTCCTTATGAGAATATCGACAAGTAGATACATGAGGTTTAAGATGAATATAGACAAAGTGAGTCCGCGCTGCTGTCAGTGTCAAATAAACCTTGAGACACTGGATCATATCTTCCTCCAGTGCCCACATACTCTCTCCTTTAAGTCCAGGCTGAACACTTTTATAACAATGAAATTAGACAACAACTATCGTGATCGGAATAATTACTTCTTTATAACTTGTAATCACGATAACTCCACTATTAACTACATCAACATGGTGTCAAAATGGTATATTAGTAAGCAGTTTCAATATCAAAAGCCCTTAGACTGGATAAATTTCAAAAATTGGGTAAGACTTGTGGTGCGGGGAGACAGGCTAGCAGTTAGAACCGCCTTAGAAGAGGCAGGGATGATATCCTGATTTGCTTGGCCAGGCCCTGCAAGTGTCTTTATTATTCTTCTTGTCAGCTTCTATTCCTTAAGTTATATTGTACTATTTACTCTGTTGAGCCGGTCATAGAGCTATCATATTTGTCCTTTTCAGCTTTTCTTTTCGTTTTTTTTCCACTTCATATTCACCAATTACATTAATTTATTATTCATTTTCTTTTTGATTCCATTTTTCTGGGTGAGTTCTCCTATATTTTATGTTGCAAGAGTATCTCCATGCAGGTTGCCCACCTCTGTTCTTGCAGTGCCGCTAACACCGTGTTAACTAGACTTAGTCTTGATGACATGGCCCCAGCCCGGGCCTCGAGTGTGGTGGTAGCGTGGAATACTCTTTGTCCTATTCAAAAATCACCACTTTTGAGATGGGTGGCTCCTGGCCATTCCCACGCTGCTCCGCGGGACGCATAACCTCTGATGCTAGAGCACTCTTAGTTGCTGACAGGGGTTGTGCTTCTGTGCGGTCAGTTTGTGGCCATCTGAGATCTGATAGTGATTTTGGGACACTGAGGTTTAAAAAAAAAAAAAAAAAAAAAATAAATAAATAAATAAATAAATTAAATAGCAGAAGCTGAACTTCCCCGCAAAGCATGTATCACACAAAGTATGTATCTGTCAGCAAATTCAGTGTTCATTGTGAGTAATGAAGCTTGATTCTATCATCCAAGACTGATAATGGAGATTCATATCATCAATTCACTGCTCTTAATCTTAATTAAGAGATTAAAGTTTAAACGAAATAATTGATTCGAGATAATTGCAATCAGAAGCTTTCGAAAATCTTGTGATTATCGTCGTCAGCTGCACTTAATTACTTAATTAAGATGAGGACATCACTCTTCTCCATTACAGTCTGAGAAGGAATAACTTAGGGTGGTTCAGGGTGTTTCCTATGCCATGACCTAAAATACTGAATTTTTTGGTGAATGGTGATAATGGCGATAATCACGATTTTATATTCTTCAGCAGATCACCATTCTGAACCGTAATAATGAAATAATTCTTCGCTTCCGGTTTTAAGAAATGTGAGGGTAAGTTTATTTTATCAAGTAGCAACTAGCTTATTCTCGGTGCACTGCTTGGAGTTTAAAGCAGTCTATACAAGAAGGAATTTGCAGAGATTTGAAAAATATATATTTTAGTGTACTCAAAGGTATGGTGAGCGCTTAGACACTCATTTCAGTCTATCTTTCATTTTAATTTTACATACTTATAATATGTTTGCTATATCATACTAGATAATAATTTCAATCACCTTTGAGAGAATAAACTTTGAGAGAATAAAATGTGGCAACAACGACGTAATTTTCAAAGCTCAAAGAAGAGAATAGATGACACTATACTGTATATTCTACTTGTATTGATCCTTCTCCTGGGGGAGGCGTTGAAAAGTAATTATAACTTACGTTTAGAAATTGTCATACAGGAAACAATAAGGAATATACTTGTTCATGCTATACGTCACCAATGACAATGCTAACCTCGTGTGAAGAACCGTTATAAAGAGTTGGGATTTTATGAATGGGTATTTCCATGTTTCTGAAGTACTGAAGATCTTAGAGTAAGGGGGTCTGTACGTTTTCTGGAATCATTTGGAAGTTATTTTTTGGCTTCTGAAGTTTTGACAGTGCATAGTTGCAAGCAAATTTAGTCTAGCCAATTTTTGCTAAAAATAAAAAAAAGTTATGTATGAAAATACTAAATTTACTTTTCTAAAATTCTATTACTTCCGGCAATTTTACAGTTTACACCTCTATTTTCCTCCGAGGTATGTGATAAAATGTAGGGGGGAAATTAAAATGGCGTGTAAGGTAATTGCTGCACAGCATAAATAGGTCCAACTACTTTTATTATTACTATCATTATTATCTTGAGGTCAATTAACCTCCATATCTTCGGCTAGGGTTAATAAGATATGTAAAGGTATAAGTTCAATTATAATTCTGAACGTACGGAATTCATTTAAAATACGAAATGAAGCTTCAAACGTGAGGTTTTTGATGTATAAACGAGAGTGAAACCAATCAAGATCCTGAAAAAGGATATTTCGCAAAAAAGTTAATTGTAGTGTAACGACTGTGGTGGTCTGGGAAACGAACCCCTGTCATGATATAAGCCATTACCGACTGACGACTAGCAGCGTTCTAAATTCTCAAGCAAAAGCTGAAAACAAGGCCCACAGAAATTATACGCATAAAACAAACAATATGCACCTGTGCATGAAAAGATATCCCAACTCTTGGACCGTGTAAATCCTAATTGAATCATTTCTACTCAAAGCATCAATGTTTATGTGTCAAGCGAGGAGAATAGGCGCTCTAATTCGACCAATTCACCATTACAAACCATCAAAACGACACAATCGCGCAGGTGCCTTTTACTCGTCCGTGACTTACGATCTGTCATATGTAAAACAGAATACACATAATCTGATGCCCCCAGACAATATTGAAAATGGGAATCAGATTAGGAGGGGAGTTCGTGAAAACAAAGATCTGAGGAGGGCTATGGGTCTCATGTGTGTGTGTGTGAGGAAGGCTGAAAGCGGGGTTACCTAAACAGCTAAACACTGCTCTGAGCAATGACAGTGACATGTAGCTTTCTATCCGAGTATCTGCACACTGGGCAATCAATCTGGTACGTGTGTGTGGGATGAGGGATTTAATGTCAAGATGCAGTGCCATTAGTTGCGCAGATGCCATGCTAATGCCTTGACTGGCTCATAAACTTGTTGTTATGGTTATATGCAACGGTCTGACCTCATGCCATCATGGTCAAGATTGTGGTATGTATCATGGCATAAAGTGGCATATTTTGGCATAGATCATGTAATTATGGAGTAGCGTTTTAAATTAAATGCCACTAGTTCTCGATAGACGCAATTGGCACTTAGAGAAAAAGGTAATTGGTTCAGCTTCGTACCAATTCTTATTAAACTGTAATTTCAAGCTTTTTTCTAATTTCAATCTGTTTTGGAGCATTATTATTTTTCAGTTTTCCCATTCGAAGTAACAATTTAATATGAGCATTTGTTATAGGAGAAAAATTCAAAATTGTTATACTTATATTCAAAAGTTGTAAATTTGAAATCTCCTCCCACGCTACAATAAAACATAATTCAAATAAATACTTCCCTGCTTCTCACACGTCGCGAATGAGCAATTAAACGCCTGAAAACAACGTCATTATCTAGAGTTATAACGCTGAATTGTTGAAATCAAACCGCCCGGATAACCCCTGATCGAAATATATAAATTCTTCCTAATTCCAACCAGAACTATGGAGAATGCCCGGAATTCCTTATTTACGAATGTCTGTGCGAATTGTGCGGTGGAATTTTCTAATTCTGAGTCTGTCTGCTGAGAGGGAAGCTCATTTTTATATTCCGAATTTGGCGAATTTTGGTTTCAATTGATTTTTAATAAATTGAAAAACTCACAATTAAAACAATTTATTTTCACACATGAAATGCGATTAGAAATTATTCGCCAATTAACGTTAGAAAATTGTACGGCATAAAAGTTTAATGCATTTCAAAAAGTTTACATAGCAAGAGAGAAAGTGATTCAAAACACAGAATCACCAGAGTTAAGTTTTTCGTTGCTTGGAAACTGCCATTGCTGATACCAACTGAGCTGTGAGCTTTCAGAAACTTCCCAAAAGCTTAAAACTTTTAAATATTTCAAATTCTTCATCCTCTGAGAGTTTCATAACATCTCTCTTAGTTGGTACATCAGGACCTGCAGACTGCAAGAACAGAGCGAGCAGATGCCCGACATAGGAAAACTATTCTGTGGCACCCAGCTCCATGCGCTCTGAATTACCCGAGAATCCCCAAATCTTCAGGACATTGACCAATCAGCACACGAATTTAATGGAAACTCGTGCGCTGATTGGTCAATGTCAAAGGACCTGTGGGTAAGCTTATACCCGCCAAGGATAAATCATGTTGGATAGGACTGCAATTTCACGTTTTGAGAAATAACAAATGGAAGTGTTATATGAGTGAAATGGTTTGGGCGTATACGATCTTAATTCATTTAGAACTTTGAAAATATAATATTTAAACATAATATTTGACACGAATATTGTAACGCAACTTGGATAAAGATAACTAATCAACTATGAAGAAGATAATCAAATACTAAAATTAATAATTATTAATATAATAATTATAAATAATAATAGAAATAATGATCGCATAAACATAGGGTGGGCCACACCACAATAAAACGGTTCATAAACAGCGTTTAAACCAATCTCACCTCACATAATATGACAACAGTAAAGGTACTATAAATTATCGGAACAGAGACGCTCCAATCACACTCCACATCACCAATCCGTTATTCTAAATAATGATAGTGACGTCATTTCAAACCGGCTATTTTTAATGCGCACAGTTTAGTAACATGTGTAGGATACTTGTGATCCCTGGAAAACATATAGTTAAATATATGTAACACCTGTTTACAACACCAGTTTAAAGTTTAATATATGCGAAAAGAGGCTTTGAAATATTTCTAAGTTAAGATCATTCGCTGGAAAGTCGGGGAAAAGACTCGACAGGCTTGTGTTATACTATCATTTGCAGAAGTAATGAACAGTAATCACTCACCAGTGACATTGAAATAAATACCAAGCAGATAAATATTGGTGTTAGAGATACCATTTAATAAGATATGATCACAAAGAAACCGTCTTAGCCACATCAAGACTCTACAAACAGCAGATCAACGAGTAGGATATGGATCTAATTGATATACAAACAGCAGAATATCAATGAGTGGGATATGGATCAGAAAGGTGTGCAGGTAATAGCGGGCACGCACGATACTATGTGATATGTCACCAGTCTTCCAGTCACGTTTAGAAGGGTCAATATTTGATCAGAAAAGAGATTGGCAAAGCATCAAGATCCATACATGTTTCCATGAGTAATGTTCATCGGTGAAGTTCCCTGGTTAATAGGGCGTAAACAGTGCGTAAGCAAAGTAGATAACAAGTTCCTAATTAATGTCAATGAAAAATAAATAACTTTTTTTTCTACAATGAGTTGACTGTATAGTGTAGAGAACATAATCGATACAGTAACAAGACACACACAAAATTGACTGTAACCCTAAATATAGACAGTCGAGTAAGAGCCCCAAACCGCAGACGCTAATGTTGATCTACTCTACACAAAGTTAAGTGAAGCAAATCACTGTGAGATCAAATCACTGCAAATATCTGATGGTATAAAATGAATGAAAAATAGGCGGCTAAACTCCCGCAACATTACCATGTTGAGCTATGATAATGACGTCATGAGAGTCGGTCTACTGTTTGTACGTGACCGGTTAGAGAATATGAGATTAGAGCTTGTTTGTAGAAGGAATTGACGGACTATGGAAATATTATGCCTGGTCTTTATGTGAAATATAACGCTGCCGGTTCTGATGGGTTGCTATACGCAGTAGGAAATGACGAAATAAGCATTGTTTAGATTGGTGGGTCGGTGACGTCAGATCATCTACTTTTTGTGAGCGACCACTTTGTGTAATACATATTATCATTATGAAATTCATGGTTCGTGACAATATTCATGTAATTAGAAGAATTATTATACTGCTAAAAGCAATCATTTGAATAATAATCAAACAATTACTCGAAAATTATCAGCTACAAAAGAAAAATAGAAACTTTGACGTCACCAAATCCCCAATGAAAACCATGATAATGACGTTTTACTTCACACTTGACTGCCAAATATTTAACTACTTTACGTGACAAGACGAAATGTTGTCAAGATATAATTGTTGCAATTTTGTCCAATGTGGTCAGCCGAGAAGGAGCTAGTCTTTTGTCTGTAATGTGAAGCGTGACAAGAAGAAACAGTTGCAATACAATAAACTGTTTCGATGAAGCTAATAGTGGCAGACAAATGATTCGGTACTCGGTAGATACTATTAGCAAGGCTAATCTAGCAATTATCATTTGTTGAAGATAACAGAAATCAAGTAGGATGGAACATGGTCGAGCGGTTGATTGAAACAGAATTTACTGACAGACCAGAATGAGAAATGGGCAGCCCAGTTGGAATCCCGTAAGCTTACAACCATAACATAACTTGAGTAAAAGCCAAAATCTTTGCGAATTTCAAACATGGAAATGAATGGATGATTGAATCATAACATAATTCATAATCTACTCGCATGCTGTCTGCACATACCAATTACGAAACACTTAATCTAATATGAAGCGATTTAGAATGTTTTAAGCTGGGCGGCTGTAGCAGCAAGCTTCATATCATTTTATTTGGGTAGGAAGAGATTGCAAGCGAATCAGGGGTGGATTTGCGTCGTTAATTCATTCGCCACTTACAAACAGTATTATGATGTCGTCAATTTCACCGACCGAGGAGGATTGTATTTTGATGGCAAATTTTCAACCTTAAAGAGGAATATTGCTTTTATATTCGCTGCATTTAAATTTTCAACTCGCAAAATCAGTTATGTCACGTGCCAAAATTTCAATTGACTTGAAAAAAGGTGTCAAAGATGAAACGACCCTTCGCAACACTAAACTAAAAAGATGTCACATCGCAACCGCAAAAATCTGCTAATAATAATATGTTCGTGTTTTAAGAAATGCTCGTAAAACGATCGAAAATCCGCGTGAAAAGACACAAGCACTTCCAACATTCCCCCCATTACAGAGAAAACCAGACGGTAATTTCTAATCTTTTCATCATTACAAAAGCTGAACATCTCAAGATTAAAACGACATTAAACAATAAGGATCGCACGTGGAGGATGGAGATTAAACCTGACGTAATTACCATGGTTTACCATGATAAGTTAGTGACGCAGTGCCGTCTGTTTGGGCAGCGGTAACACCAAACATGACCCGAATTCCCGGCATACCGACGACAGATCAGACAGTCTCCCTGCGTACAGGCCGAGCTTTCAGCAAAACACGGAGCCCCGATCGACCAATCACAAGCAAGTATTCCCCGGGTCACGTGACCCACAAATTAGGTATTTACATAATTATGAGATATATAGAATGAGAAAGAGATCGTTTTGAGCAGGGGAGTAATGACGTTTATTACTATCGCCACCACCGCTCAGTGGTAGTGGTCGTGGGTGAGTGGTAGGTTGGTCGCAGTGACGTCATTATCATGGGATAAAATGGTGAATTGGTGATGTAGATCCGCCAACTTACCGTGATGAGTGGGATATCTAGGATGGTTGGACAATATAATATATTTGAATATATATTTTTCGTATGATATATCTGTCCCTGATAATAAACTGCTGATCAAACATATGATAAACTCATCTCCTACCACTGGTCGCACAAAAAAATCAGCTTTTTTCATCATCAATTTATCACGTGAACACCTGATAACGACGTCATTTTCACTCGTCTATTTCTTGAGAAGATACTAAACTTATCTCGTTATACCAAGTTCAATATACCACTGCAGGCGAATATAAGTCACTGTCTTTGATGATTTTCTCCAGTTTGCCGCTTAGTCCATAATATAATATTATGGGTAAATATAATACGATAATATACGATTGATTATATAATATTATGATCGTTTTCGAGTATTTATATAATAATCGGTTTTTAAATGAAATACTCCGTATTTCAGGATTAGTCTCTGTTTCTTTTGCTCGTTAAAATCGCTCTATATTGAATTTATGTTGGACTTAACTCTTTGTTAATTTAACTATAGATAAGGCATTGGATTATCACTGATTATTTGTCTTATTGCTTTATTGGAACAAAAATCCATTCCGCTTCACAAATTTCTCGACTCCTGTCGTCTGAAACATTGAAACTTCCACATTCCTGCCCCATCTCGTCTGATAGGTTGACATCTCTATGGTCTTTTTCTCCAACGAAAGGTCCTTAAATCACGACAATAACACGCATTGTAGGGTAGAATGGTGGATGCTATTAAGACATTGAATGCTAAGTCTAATGATTTTTACCTAATATGGTGTCATACAAAGTTCTCATTATCAAGTTCTGGGGGTGTATCGCGTCCAAGCACTGTAAGACCTAGGATTGGATGCAAGAAAGCGGGAAATCGAAACCAATGGTACATTTTAAATCAAGATAATAACGTCACACTTCTTGACTGCATGCTTATAGAAGTTTGGAATGGCATTTGAACATTGGAGATCGCGATCAACCCATATAATCATAGTTCAGACATTTGATTCTTAAAACTCAATATATAAGAAAAGGAATTCGTCTTGCAAAAGAATTTCAAGAATTATCTTCTCGGGGCACAGTTAAATCAATGATGAGGTATGCTGTCTGTAAAAAGGTAAAAGTAGACATATAAAAATCAGTCCTGAAGCGAGTAAGCGAGGAATAAAATGATCGAAATCATCAATTCACCATTACAGACTAAAGTAATGACGTCATTTTACCAGATTCTCAAATTATTAAAATTATGCAGCTGTTATATTCATTTGCTAATTTCTTAGGTACCTTCGACATCTGGCTGATGAGAAGGGTCTGAAAAGTGTAAAAATGTCAAAAATTGTACGAGGTCAGGTCTGCTTATGACCAAGGAATCAAAATCCAAGCATCACAAAACCACCGTCCGATGCTCAAGCGGCATTTTCATTTTATGGTACCATGAATTAAGCTTTATCCAAATATAACTTCAATTGAGGTGAAATTGTGTTTTGGAAGCTTCAATCCTCTATTTTGAAACACAATTGAAATAATTTGAGGTACGGAGAGCGAGTATAATCAGGCAGTACGACCGAATATCCCACGCTAAATTATTCCTAATAAGGGCTAACCTATTTACTCGAAAAGCACGTGAGAAAATGCGACGGATTGAAAAAAAATAATAATATATTATAATATTCTAAATAAAATACATAAATTAAATCCCTCGCATATATATCAACATCACCCAGCCAGCCTGACACGCCCACTCTACAAATGCAATGGCTGGGTGTGCGAGATTTCAAGCCGTCTTTGTTTTATATTAGAGAAATTTTTATAACAATTCATTTACTATTTCAGGGGCTAGTACTGGGTCCCAGGAGCCCAGAAAAAAAAGTTTACCAACCTACCCCATGGGGGCGGTGGTTTTTTGGGCCACGCCCTTTTTTATATTTATATGCTATGTCGTTTTTTCATAACTCGGCTTAGGAAAGTCGTAGAGACTTCATTTTGGGCTCAAACGAATCGCAATAAATGTGTTTTTATACAATTGCTGACACCAATATGCCGTAGAACCTTCAGGGAAGAAGTTATGGGCCAAAAACCATTTTCGGAGTAGTCTGCAAACCATTATTTGGGCTATATTGGTATCTTGGCTCAGGAAGGTCGTAGAGGCTTTATCTTGGGCTCAAACGAATCGCAATGACCACGTTTTTATACAATTGTTGACACCAATATGCTGTAGAACCCTCAGGGAAGAAGTTATGGGCCAAAAACCATTTTCGGAGTAGTCCGCGAACCATTATTTGGGCTATATTGGTATCTTGGCTCAGGAAGGTCGTAGAGGCTTTATCTTGGGCGCAAAAGAATCGCAACAGCCGTGTTTTTATACAATTGTTGACTCCAATATGCCGTAGAACTCTCATGGAAGAAGTCATGGGCCAAAAACCATTTTTGGAGTAGTCTGCGAACCATAATTTGGGCTATATTGGTATCTTGGCTCAGAAAGGTCGTAGAGGCTTTATCTTTGGCGCGAATGAATCGAAAGGACCATGTTTTTATTCGATTGTCGTCACAAATATACTCGAAAACTCTCAGAAGAGAAGTTATGGGCCAAAAACCACTTTTCAGGGTACTTGCAACCCATTCTTTGGGCTATAGTGGAATCTTGGCGGAGGAAGCTCATAGAACTCAAGAAGCTTCATTTTGAACTGAAGTGAATCACAATGGCAATGTTTTTATTTGACTGCTGCCACAAATATGCTTGAAAACCCTCAGGAAAGAAGTTATGGATCAAAACCATGATTCTAGCTACCCATGACCCATTGCTCGGGATATATTGGTATTTCGACTCATGACCTCAGGTGGGCTCAGGTAGTTCCTAGAGACCCAAAACCCATGATTTTATGGAGCTTTTGTAGTTTTGTATGTAGGTAAGTAGGTATTCACTCACTGTCCTACAGCTTTAAGTCTAGGACATTATCCTACAGCTAGGACATTATCCTACAGCTTCTGACCAATCATGTTCTTGTTTGACATGGTAGAAATCCAGAACTTAATAATACCATGATATAAGCATCTGCACTCTTTTCCCTTCACTTCAGATTCTGTTCATTCCTCAACAACTAACAAAGTTTTACACAAACATAAATTTTAGCATACTTAGGTATCTATTAATACTTTAAGCTTTGGAGCTTAAATGGTTGAAATTTGTAGTCACCTTATAATCAAGACATTTGGTGTCTCTATGAAAGAAAATAGATGCACTTGCCTGTCACTGACAAGCTGACACGTCTTGTTCATCCAGCTGCCGACACCAGCTGCTTCACAGCTGGAGTCAGCAGGCCTAGCAGCACTAGGCAAATAAGCACCAACAGAATATATGAATACTTCACATCAAGAATGGGTTGCGGGTACCCTGAAAAATGGTTTGTGGCCGCTATGAAATAAAATCGCGGTTTTGTCTATAGGAACTGCCTGAGCCCGCCTGAGTTCATGAGTCGGAATACCAATTTAAAATCCCGAGCAATAGGTTATGGGTAGCCAAAAACATGGTTTTGATCCGTACCTTCTTTCCTGAGGGTTTTAAAGCATATTTGTGGCAGCAGTCAAATAAAAACATTGCCAAATTTGCGAGCAATTTCATTTTAAGATAAATCTTCCACGAGCTTCCCCAGCCAAGATACCACTATAACCCAAAGAATGGGTTGCGAGTACTCTGAAAAATGATTTTTGGCCCATAACTTCTTCCCTGAGAGTTCTACGGCATATTGGAGTCAACAATTGTATAAAAACACGGCTGTTGCGATTCTTTTGCGCCCAAAATAAAGCCTCTACGACTTTCCTGAGCCAAGATACCAATGTAGCCCAAATAATGGTTCGCGGACTACTCCGAAAATGATTTTTGGCCCATAACTTCTTCCCTGAGGGTTCTACAGCATATTGGTGTCAACAATTGTATAAAAACGTGGTCATTGCGATTCGTTTGCGCCCAAGATGAAGCCTCTACGACCTTCCTGAGGCAAGCTACCAATATAGCCCAAATAATGGTTCATGGACTACTCCGAAAATGGTTTTTGGCCCATAACTTCTTCCCTGAGGGTTCTGGCATATTGGTGTCAAAAATTGTATAGCTGTTGCGATTCGTTTGAGCCCAAAATGAAGTCTCTGCGACCTTCCTGAGCCAAGATACCAATATAGCCCAAATGAAAATGGTTTTTGGCCCATAACTTCTTCCCTGAGGGTTCTACGGCATATTGGTGTCAAAAATTGTATAAAAACACGGCTGTTGCGATTCGTTTGAGCCCAAAATGAAGTCTCTACGACCTTCCTGAGCCAAGATACCAATATAGCCTAAATAATGGTTTGCGGACTACTCCGAAAATGGTTTTTGGCCCATAACTTCTTCCCTGAGGGTTCTACGGCGTATTGGTGTCAACAATTGTATAAAAACACGTTGATTGCGAATCATTTGAGCCCAAAATGAAGTCTCTACGACTTTCCTAAGCCGAGTTATGAAAAAACGACATAGCGTATAAATATAAAAAAGGGCGTGGCCCAAAAAACCACCGCCCCCATGGGGTAGGTTGGTAAACTTTTTTTTCTGGGCTCCTGAGACCCAGTACTACCCCCTGAAATAGTTTATGAATTGTTATAAAAAATTTCCAGGTCATGACTTTGAACTGCAAAATGGTGAAACTTGCGTAGGATTGAAAATAATACACTCAGTTTTTTTTATAAGAAACTTATTGAAATCCTAGGCTACAAGTTTCTTATTTTTTCACGATTTTGAGCCTAAAAGTTTCTTAATCGGTTTCTTAATTCTACATACCGACATACCGTACGAAAAATGTCTACGAAATTTCCAACATAGGAACCTACTGTGTAGACTGTAGTTGAGGATTAGAATCGAACCTTCTGATATTTTCAGTTAAATTATACACTTTTAAGCATGTACCTATCTTAAAAGATTTGTGCAGCTGTATACAATAATGTTCAGGGATCTTCATCAAATGTTCTTCCAAAAAAGTTTGAAATTTTGAAATTTAGATTATATCTAAATCCTATAATGCTTGGAACTTTTGGAAATAGATATGGAACTGTAATAGTGCCCTGTCGCAACAACAATTTCTAAATTTCTGTTTTGTGCTTTAGTATCTGGCGTGTTACTTTAATCCGAAAAATCATGAAAGATTCATTTTCTAAATTTCTATTCTATATTATGATCAATTATCACATATCCAGTGTAATACTGTAATAGAAGTTCAATAGAAGTACTAGATTAGTTTCGGAATGTTCACAATCAGAAAATGGGGGTCTGGGGGCGCAGCCCCAGAAGCCGACGTATCATGTTAAAAGAATTTCAGTTGCAATAGGATTTTATACACAAATTTAAAAATTCTAGGCTAGAAGTTTCTTAATTTCTTAATTGTAAATCAGTGAAGTTTCTTAATTTTTCCGAAATTCTAGGCTAAGTTTCTTAAATTTTCGGAAATCCTAGGCTAAGTTTCTTATAGACAGTTTCTTATAAAAAAAACTGAGTGTATCGGTAAATTTTATATTCCCATTTTATACTCCTACTTCTCAGTTAGGATAAAGCAAAATCCAAGTCATTGCTGCGAAGACAGAAAATAAAGTGAGGATAAACCAAGGACAACCATAACTTTCGCAACCAACACAGTCCAGCATATTTGACTATATGAGTATATGGAAAGTTGGAAGACAGGTCAGATTATTCTATTTTTAAATCTGAAAAAGTATTAGCATGAAAAAGTGAGAATGAACCATGGACCACCATAAGTTCTGTGACCAACGAAATGAGTCTAACATATATTTGGGAGACAGGTCAGTTTATTCTTTTTTAAATCTGAAAAAGTATTAGAATGGTTGACAGAATAATGTCAAATAAACCAGAGGGCGAGGCTTGGTGGTTTATTTTGTCTGATTCCAGATTGCAGTAACCAACATTAGGATTAGAAAACCTTTCAAACGTGTTGATTTACTTAGAGGAAACCAATCGTCGCATTCTTGTTGAGAAAAGTTTAGCCTATCCCATGTAGGATAACATAGAATAAATAATTATGCAGTACTATAATCTTCTCCTGATTTGAGCGACTTCTAAATTAGAATCTAGGATGGCTGTTAGCAGGCAGGGCTAAACTTCGTGCCTCACTTTCCCATAACCTTCAGAACTCGTCGCTAAAATCCACGTCTGCAGTTTTAATTTTTTGAGGTATGAATTATTTTTCATTTAGGTGATAAATGAAAGTCAAGCAACGTTATTATTGAAACTTCCCAATGTGGACAGCCCAAAACATTTCAGATTACACATGTGCTTTATCTCAGATAAGTTAGAGAATTCATGAATAAAACCAATGAGATATAACGCAAATTGGTGCTAAGTACCTTGGAACGCTAACGATGAGTAATCGAATTAGAGAAGAATTTGATATCGGTATTTTCACTTAAAATATCCAAACACGTGGAAAAACTGGGACAATGTTCTCAAATTCACAATCTACAATGCCATTTCTCGATTAGAAGTTCATTTGTTACAGTTAATGATACGGTTGTGCGGGTTTTTTCCTGGGCCTCTAAATTCACGGGTTTCAACTTTCAAATTTGATGGTTAGATTGAAACGCACTGTAGGGGGGTAAATAAATCAGCATAAGGCGTTGGTGCAACCTCCACCAGATTCATAGAACCCTTACAACAACGCCCCTATGTTTCAGGAAGCCACTCTAATTCTAATGTAGGAAGGTGTGTTAAAAGGAGAAGCACGGAAAAAAGGCGGGTAGCATGACGTCATTATCATATCATGATGTAGTGAGTTGATGAAGTTGGACCGCAAATTACTCGTGCGTGCCGTATAAATAGCAGAAGCACCCGAACTGTTCATTAGTTTTAATCCACAGAGATTTGAAGTAGAGCGTGTACCTGGTACCTGGGTTTTCCTCAATCAGCGATAAGGCGTGAATAGCAAACGACCGGTCACCATTTCTCAATAAATCCGGTTACGATTTCGGCTTCTCTTGACTGAAAACGCCTGGTTAACCGGAATTTCGGTTTCGGTTCGGTTAACCGGTCGTTTCCTAGGCGGAGAGGGTGCCTCATGATGAAAAATATAAGGCAAATTTACCGGTAAAACTCATGGAAAAGAGAAGGATAAAACGCATGACCTTGGAAAAGTAGAGCAGTATTAGTAGGGCAAGTATGAGAAATATAGAGCAAATTGACTGGTGAAGCTCATGGAAATGAAAAGGAGAAAATGCGTGACCTTAGAAAGTTAGAAAAGTAGAGCAAGCCAAATAATCGCCGTTATGAGACATAATATGCAGTACTTATGCTATTGATTAATTGTCACGGACGCCACTGTAGCACCTAGACAGACTCTATTTGATCCAAGTGCTCAATGAATAGTATAATGATAGTACATTTATACTGGCCTTGGCGGCGAATGTAGGGCGCATATACCATTATTAAGAGCCTATCCTCTACCGAAGTTTCCTTTTAGAACAAATCATACTGAACAAATAATTAACATTGTTATTACAATTTAAATACTTCATTATCAACCCATTCCACAGCGTGCGCGAGGCAAGTTTGCACTTCGTTGGAGCTGGTAATCAAATTTTAAAGCCATAGATTAGACACAGGAAGCCATAGATATAGCCAGCATTCCGAGTGAGAAATATACGGTGAGACGACATCAACTTGCCATTCTATTCCATGATAATGATGTCACTCTAAGACGAGATTTGTGCTTTCTGAGAGTCTGTAAAGGGGATTTGGCATTTTAACACTTTTTATTAATCCGCTGAGAATTCAACAGTTCACACTTTCGCAGTGCAAAACTTCAGTCAGTAAAATTGAAGGTGAAAATGCAGCACTTGTTTTGGTTTTCAGAAAATATTGCCATCCCAAAATCTTTGATGATTGAACATTCTAACGTCCGTGTATTCCATTCTTGAGTATGTGGTTTATTTGAACATTGTTGAATGTGGTTTACCGTGATTATGATAATAAGGCTAGACTTATTCAAGTATTTCGTTGCCATTTCTCGTATTCCTAATGAAGATCGGAGATCTGGAGCCGAATGTTGGGCCTGACAGGGATCAATGTCCATCCTTAAAACATCCCACAACGGTGACGCAATACACTTCTCTTTAGAGATCATGTTGTATTGAGCAGGCCAAAATGCGATAAACCGCCAATTTACCAATTTGCACTAGATTGGTGGTGGTGATACTACCATATTTTCACAATCCCCCTTAATCACTCGTGTAAATATAATATCGTATATCGCATTTTCCTCTGAGAATTTAAATATATACTGGTGACCTGCTCAAATGCCAAACACGTATATTTATATTACCTTAGTTTAAATATTATATTGAATTCGGTGAACACACAATTCTGAAGCAGCTATAGTTCAAAGAAGCACCAGATCAACCATGATAGTTTGATAAATACACTGTATGGGGATTTGGGGTTGTACTTACATTTGTGAAAAAACGAGGGTTTCACTTCATTTCAATTCGGAATACCTTTGGTTCAACATGACGATGCAACACCATCGATTGGCCATACTGAACAATAAAGAAGGCATCAATGTACCACATCTACTAGGCGATCTGACACATCTCCTTGTGAGAGTTGTGTAGGTTAAGCTAGTGAGACCTACTGAACACTGGTATACATTCCTGGGTCTCGGTTAAGTCATCGAAACTTCATACTGGAAAAGATAAATATTGACAACCGCAATCCAGCCTCACTCACGATTAATACTTTATTATACCTATCGGAAATTAATGTACCAGCAAAAATCTCTTTCATAAAGCATGTCTGGTATGTCTGTCTCCATGGCAACGTTCGATGCCCATATTATGCTGATACTTTATGTTATTCTCAGTGAAAAGTAGTGATTTCATGACAAAATCTCCTGCTCATGCTTTTCTTGAGCGGCAAAAACATCACACACAGGATTTTCTTGAAACCGATCTAAAGTTTTGCATTCTGCAATGCCGAAATTCCAAAAAACATCACACAGTACTTTCTTGGCACCGATCCAAATCTCTACATTCTGCAATGCCGAAATTCCGGTTAAATAATGATGCTTAACCGCCCGTTTAAGCGTGACTAGTCAAGTGGTTAAGGACTGTCTGCCACTTTACTGCAATGTCAGGTGCTTCCAAATTGCTGGTATTTGAGTTGCATCGAATATGAAGTAGGCTCTAAGGGTAGTGAGGAGAAGGGCCATCATTAATTGCTGTCGCTGACTCAACTTGAAGCACAACTTCTAGACTTTCATTGAGAGTGTACCCGTGTGTACCCAATGGCATCTTTTCCCACGAATGAAGCAAATTATTCCCTGTGCATTTTGCAAACACGCATTTCAAGCTACACCTACCATTTGGTCACATGAATTGATCCCCATAATGGGTTTGATATGGGAGTGTAATGGGGGCCGATTACGGGTAATTAACTTGTGTTAGCTCTGTGCCAACCACACTTTCATCGAAAGGAAAAATCCGGAGGATCATCACAAAAAAAACTGAGAGTCATGTGCATGACTTTTTATGTTTTCATGGAAGAAAGTGATGCCATTGTCAAGGCTCGAAATGCTGAGCTGATGCCAGAGAACCACCATTTTTGGTGAGAGGCACATTACCAAATACCATTACCAATTACTCTAATGTGTTTGTGCAATTGGATGTTAATTCATGTTTGAGAGGCCTTGTACAAGCTATTAATAGCCCTATTATAGCAGTACTAAATCAGGAAGTTGTGATAATATGCCCCAGAAGAACTTACCAATAGCTTAGCTAACTGTGATTGGTTAGCGTGACCAGGCGCTGATTGGTCAATAACAGCGTGACCAGGCGCTGATTGGTTAATAACAGTCACGTGATCGTCACGTGGTCAATTACTGCGGAATGCTACATTAATCCGTTGAGTATATGCTCACGGAGTTGCAGACATATTATGTAGTTATGAAGTTTCCATGCTTCGGTAATGGTACATAATTTAGAGCTCATTATATGGAACTCCTGAATTTGGTCAAAACCCATTAAAAACCTAGGCTCAGTACACATTATACACGCTTTTAGTGTACATGGTACTCTCGGAAGTAGGGTATTCAGGGCACACAGAATTCGGTAAATTATTCCTGGATTCATATGCTTAATATATGCCAAATATGCAAGGCGTAAGCTGCCTGATAGCTTTTACCTGCGTCAGCAAAAACGTGATAGAAATTACGGAGAGTTAGGCGAGGCATATCTATCAGATCTATTCCAGTTGAGACGGAAACAAGATCGGAGTGACGTCATTTTCATGGTTCAGAGTAGCGAATTGATGACATTGATATGCCTATTTTCTGCGCAACCTATTGTTTTCAATTTCTGATGTGGTTAATCTAACATGCGCTGTTAGCCTTAAATCTGGTGGAAAATTTCGCAACGTCAAGCGAATATTGTTAGAATGCTCAATTAAACAAATTGTTCCAAATCTAAAACCAGATGGTGGACTGTAAAACCTAGATATCGCAATATAGGCTTCTTTTTGGCACTTCCTTTTAATTCAATATCGAATGTAAAGCCCAATAGTATTCTGTAAATTACAGGGCATCCAAAGAGTTGACGAACCTCGAAACACCTCTCTTTACACACAGACGAAAGACATAGCTGCTAAGGATCTCTTATGAATGAGTTTGGCGAATGATCCTTTATAGAAAAAAATCAAATATGTCATTGGGAGTGATGCCATTTTCAGAGATAAAAGTTGATAGTTTTTGACCTAGATCCGCCTGAGACTTAGAAAATCAAGCGATCTGCCCATGATCAGTATCGTAACATTGTGAGCAGACCAAAACTAATTATAGTATTCAATGGGTTGGCTACTGGCTATTCAGCACAAAAATTCCCGAATAAGAGCAGTATGGAACACTTCAGTACTTCTGAACTGTAGTTCGTAATCAACATGGTTCTGGAAAGTTCTGAATTGCTGTGGAAACTTGAACCTCCCACTATCAACATGCTGCCTCACATCTTCATGTCGGCAGACAGAAACTTGGAAAACATTGTTGAAGAAAACACCTGAAATCACTTTTCAGCAGAACATAGCAACAGCTCTATCCGGCGCGGAAAGCCACTAAAAGTCTTGAGCAAGTAATATATTTGAACTTTGAGGTAACAATTTATGATTTGTTCGGGCTAATATTGATAAATCCCGGATAACTTGATACCTCGAAACTGAATCCCCAAGGGAAATAACAGGGAATCACATCATACCATACTTCATGTTGTCACTACAAGGGACATACAGACACCAGGAAAATATACGAACAGAATGCTGTCAGCGATATATTGACCGTTTAACAGTTTGTTAATAACTTAATTAGTTTAGCCTTCTTTTTCTAATTCAGTGGTCATTAAGTCATTTAATCACCGTAAAAATAGTATCAAATTAACGATTGGTGATGAGATTTATCAGGAGTTTTTGATATCGAATACAGATAGTGCCAACAATTAGAATGCTTCTAAATAAAGGTCATAGCTGAATTTTCAGGTGTTTATTAACATTGAAGAAGCATGATATTATGTAGTGGAATAGAGACGTTATTATCATAGAAAAAGCATGGTTAATCTAGGTCTTAGAATTGTCTGTTTTCCGCAACCAGTTGAAAGAGATCCAAAAATAGAGCTCAAATTATATTCATGTGTTGTAACCCGAAAAAGTCAAAAGAAACACTCAGTACCTTGGATAAGATCAAAGGCACTATTGATCAAATAAGATACTGGAAGAAATTAAATTAATCTGGTAAAACAGAACATCTTTCAAGTCGCGCCTCAAAAACAAACGGTTGTTAGTATCATCATTATCATAGTTCAAAACAGCAAATGGATGTTGTCAAAAGGCTTACATTTCCAAAAGGTCCGGTAAGATCTTAAGATCATTAGGAAAATCATTAGGAAAAATCTCATGATGTAAATTCGTCACTAAAAATTAATTTACGACCGTCTCAATACACATATCTTCGTCTGAACGTACTGCAGAACATACTTGAAATAACTCTTAAGCCTTTATAGGATGAATAATTCATATCTTAGATCTTTGTATATAGTATGATGCTTCAGTCGATTAGATCTTAAAATAGAATGAATAATTCATATCTCAGGATGTACTGTAGACAACATCTCACGCCCTAGAATAACAGCTTGCATGCCAACATCTAATGACTATTGAGTATTCATTAGATGCAATTTTAAAGAGATTTGTTGAGGCCTCAGGAATATGTCGAGGAAAAGGAAAATGTAGTGATGTCACGATTAAGTGAACATCACTTGATGTCGCTCAATCAGAATTTTGCCAGTTATCGGTGGTGAACTGGTGATTATTTCACAGAAGAAACTGAAGGGACGATGCAGACAGAAGAATCTGGATTCCGAACTTGCCTTGGGTACTGTCAATATAGTACCATTCCCGTCCACAATTACTTCTGATTTTATAAACTGTTCGCGGTAAAATATGCTAATATAACGCCACAGAATCCAAAGTCTTATCTATACAGGTGTATGGGTATATGACAATCACAGAACAAACACTGAATATCGATTTTCATAATCCGAGGATCAAAGTGGGGAAGGAAATGATTTATCACTAAACTGTGAATCATCAGCAGTTACCTTGCTGATGCAAGGCCCATAGAACAAACACTGATGTTTCATAATTGCACAGTTGGCTGACTGACCTCGTGTGAATCATCAGCGGTTACTTAATCAAGGTCTCCTCGGGTGATAAGTTCATTAATTTGCACCCAGCTTCACTTCGTACAATTAATGAAAAGGATCATTATGCACCGTTAGATTAGAGTTCATAAACTATACAGATATGAAGGTTTCATGATCTGTTTTCATGATGTAGTCACTCAATAAGGATCATTTGTAACTAATACCATGTGAAATAATGATTACAAAGTTCTGATCTAAACAAACCAACAACAGCCACAGGTTAGAAGACTTTATATTTACTTTCTACTTCAATATTTTCTTTTCCATAAATAATATCTTGAAAAACTCTTTATAACAAGTATGTTTGAGAAAAATGTTTCATAGGGGATCGTTCACATATTACGCAATCAATTTTTGGCCGATTTCACCCCCCCCTCCCCCTCGTAATCAAGTTTACAGTAGTTCTATTTGTTACAATAACATGTAACGTAATCATTCCGAAACCCCTTCCCCCCTTTAGGTGATTACGTAATATTATGTGAACGATCCCTAAACATGGCTTTCCCTCTTTGAATCTCTACTAACTTTCCTATCATTGGTAAGTATTCCGTGACCAAAGAACAGCACATAGCACACAGAAACTTCTTATGTTGCTAATGACATTTTATACGGAAAAACTCCCTTGTAACTAATTAGTTCAGTTGTTGTGAAATGTTACCTTTTTTGCACAGTTTAGAACTTTGAAACACGACTTTTCTTTGAGCACGGACTTGTTATCTTGAATAGCATAAAGGTAACTTTTTGGCAATAAAAGTCTCAATTTACTCCAATACTCCAGTGTCATATAGGTACCTTCTTTTGAAAAACCTCACTTTTGAGAGAATGATATGAGTACCTTTTGAATCTATGATGTCTTTTGCCTTTTAAAACCAATTTTTACAAAAAAAAATCGTTCAATGTCTTCCTTGCGAAAGCAGGGCATGCTCTGCAAAGCAGGGAAAAAAGGGGGCAAACGCCGGGCAAATTGGCAGCTATGGATCAATACATACCGTACGAGAAATATTTACTTGGAACAAAAGTTCAAGGATTTCACGTATAATCGCATAAAATTTCAACTAATCACATACATTCACATGAGCAATATTGAAAAAGAATTAATCCCCGTATATTCGAAGTTCGAACCCCACAAAATTTCGATCTCAGAATTTTTTCCGCATAGATGTTTCTCGTTCGGTAATCATTTTGAATCATAATATAATGGACCCTTCGAAATGCTCTAAAATATTTCAAATTTGTTTCTTTATTGCTTATGAAATGATACCATTGAAAGGATTTCGAGAAACGATGACATTCCTGAAAAGATGTCCTACCAGAAAAACCCTCACTCTCCTAACCCAGATTCTAATCGGTCTTAATATTTACTATCAGATATTGACGCTAAGTGGAATCGAGGAGACTGACACGTTGATGAATGCAACCTTTTTCAGACTGACGTTTCCAGCAGAGTGTTCATGCGTCGGGGCTGCACCTAATTCATCCTCACTTCAGGTCATTTTCTGTGAGCCATATGAGCCGCAGTCCTTTCAGCTGGACAACAGCGGTAGGATAGTTCATGTGGCTTCAGGAGGGTGTATCAGGAAAATGGAGGATGTTCCTAATCTGACGCTCGGAGACTGCCAACATGGAGCTTTGAAGGCCAGTGTACATCATAATGGTAGCATTCAAGTGAAGGATGGTCAGACTCAGGGCTTATCTCTTTGTATTTCAACTTTCAATGATACTTCAGCAAGAAAAATCGGAAGTGATATCGGACTAATACCTTGCAGTGGGAACATTTCATCAGTACAGATCATCGAGGAAAGTACGTTTTTAGAGAAAAAGAAGGCCCTCCTGAAGCCCTTCAAGAACGGAAAACACCCAGTTAACTGTAGCTTTCCAGCGTGTGCTATCAACGACGGACCTGGTCCAGTTCAACTCCTGCCTCCCTGTACAAACCTAACAACTTGTGTGACCATTGCCATTAAAACAGCGAGGAGACTGCATTTGGTGGTCAGGTTGGCTGAGTCCGTTAGGAAGAATCTAGGGTATGACCTTCCCATTGTAGCGTACGACGATTCAGGTGATCCGTACCCTCACAATGTGACAAAAGCACTGGAGAAGTATCCAAATATCAGGCATCTCGTAGATCATAGGCATGATGTAGGAATTGCTCTGGGAAGGAATCTTGCAGTGAAGAATTCCAAAACTAAGTATGTTTTTGTGACGGATGATGATATGGAGTTCCCGGAAAGTAAGGAAATGTGTGATCTCAGCAAGCTGGTGCAGCTTCTCGAAACAACAGATGCATCAGTGGTAGGCGGGAAACTGCCCATGTCTGGTTGGGCGGGTATGCTTACTTTCATCAGCACACCAGAAGGTGGTCGGAGACTTCGGCACGAACCACGGTTATACTACAACGAATCAGTTCCAAATTTTCCCGATTGTTTCCAATGTGATATGGTGTCAAACCTATTTTTGGCTAAGCGTGATGCCATTTTAGAAGTTGGTGCGTGGAGTAGAGAACTAAAGGTTCGTGAACACAAAGATATTTTTCTAAAATTAAAAGCTGCTGATATGAAGGTGGTCTACTGTCCTAAATTCAAGCTTTATCACCACAGGAGCGTGACGCAGGAATACCAGAAAATACGACTGGACAAAGAAAAAGGAAGCCTATCATGGGCAGCATTCAAGAACATATGGACTTTAAGCTGAAATATCATTTCGAATTATCATTTCCGATATTATATTGATCCAAATGCTCGTTCTAGATAGGTGTGTTTCTGAGTCTTTGCAGGGGTCTGCTACTTTTCCGGGGCTACTACTTTCTGGAGTGAAGATATTATTCGAGATACACACAATGTACACATACACTCGAGTCCATTGAGTCGAAAATATGTGACCACAAATTAGTCGTAGTCGGAATTCATGTCATAATCTTAATGAATTACCCCAAGTCTCCAAAGTAGAACAACGCTCGTACACATTCAATCTGACCACAAGAAAAATCCATCCAAACTCATGTTACAAAGATACACACAAACTCCATCCTCTCCCATTATCCTTTGAGGAATGTGCGACAGCCGACATAGGCAGGTTCTTATAATGCCTTGAAACCGCAGGATGAAGGGCTTCACCCTGAAATCAGGATAAAAAGAGGAAATATGTCTGGTGAAATGCGGGTAATTTCCATCTAAAGAGGGCAGGGCTGTGAGTAGCATCCAGCGAAGATCTATTCTAACCGCACAAGAATTTCTGAAACTAAGGGTGGTAGTTTGATATGGAAGGCACTTGAGAATTACGTAGTTTTCATGGTTCGATATGGTACACTGAATGCGTCAACCAACATACTCACGTGGATTATTACTTACTATACGCCGTGTTTTCTTGCGACATTGAATGATGGCTATTTATAGTTATAGGGAGGCGTAAAACCGCAAGTTTATGTATCTTCACAGTATTTATTTCATCTTCTTTCCACAGAAGAAAAAGGCTATGACATATCGAAAATATGCATGTTTCATCGCTTCAAATAATACTCCTGGGCGTGAAGATGGTCATGTAATTGGGCGTGAAGATGTGAACTTTATTTTATGTGGACATTACCTAATCTCCTGTAGAGAGAGCATGAAGATTGACGTGGTTACTTCAAAACTTGCTAAGTGCAATATGATAAATTTTCAGCCCTTCTTGAACGCAGAAGCGAAATTAAGAGTTATCGTTAGTAAATGCTCACTGACAACCAGTTTATAACCCGTTTGTAACCGTTTGTTACCTCATTCTCGAACTAAGTAGATGAAAATAATCAATTAACATTCTCGAATTTAGATTAATTGTAAGTTCGAGTAATGAGCAGAAGAGAGACACATGGTAAACAAAGAACTCCATGGCTAATAAAGAAACAGGGCCACCTTGAAATTTTCTGGAGAGGCCGAGAAAAAATATAAATAATAAAAACCAGAATATATATTTAGGTATTTAAATCAATGATTATAGCTAAATAAATGAAATAAGATAATGATAATTCCCACGCTGCTCGCTAGTGACAAAGGACTAATCATCCCAAACTAAAGAATTTCAGGCACGATTATCATTTGGCTTGGTTCTAAGATCTCAAATTTTGGAATTTGAGCAGGAATTTTATTAGACCACAACTCTAACAAAAACTACGGTAGTACGGTGCATTTTAGTGTTTTAAGTTCAGGAATTTTTGCTCAAAGCTTGAAAACATTCATAGCATCGCACACATAACTAAGATTCCTCACAGTTCTATTATTTCCGTTATTATTCGTGCTCATTCAAATACTGTGGTTACTGGATTAAAATAGCTCACTCACTAATTATAATTAGAAGGCGATATTAAACCATTGTTGTTGACTGTTGATCTGTCGGAATATTAACAAGGCTCTAGATAGCTAGATGAATGACGTGGGTTGTTGAGGGTGTCTCGACTTTCGCTGCTTCACATTTAGTTTCTTATCTCAATAAGTCGAGAAACTAAAGAAAACATGAGATATTTCTCAAGAGACGTATCTCTAATTTCAACCCAATCCCTAATTTAGGGATATTGGATTTAGGGACACTAAATCCGATATAGTTTCATTCTCTCTCAACCATTTGCACACAAGGACCTCTTACAATGCCTAATTTCACAGATGACTGAGTAATCCTATTAAAATATTCTGAATCACATCCATAACGTGTTTTTGAGGACTTTGTTTGGAATATTTATTAGGTCTTTGAAAAACAATAGAATTTCTTGCATGACGCCATTATCTTGATTTAAAACGGCATCGTGAACTGTTACTTTTTGTGTGCGCAGTACTCAGAGGAGAAATAAAAATAGCAAACCCTGCAGATGGAGGATAGGCGGCTCAACTTACTTCATTGAGCTATGATAATGACGTCATCTTAACTGCCTATTTATTCTGCATAAGTGCGTGGGAGGTTTGGTCCATAGTTGGGTCTAATCAATTATTATCATTGGAGCTAATGAGTCTGCACTCTGCTGCACCCAAAAAATTTCGGCAAAAAAATTTGTCTTGATCTTCAGTATAATGCTCGCGTTGCATCGGGAAATAAGACCAAAAGGTTCACACAGCCATGTGATTCCAAACAGCACATCTGTTTATATTTCAGAGATTTAATACACTACGGCCTTTTTACCACAAAGCTACAGAATTTGAGGGATTTACTCCACTGCCCACGCACCAATCAATTACATGGAGTACAGAAATTAAGAAATTATCAGAGAATCTGAAAATATATTCACATAATTTACTAAAGTACTAATTCAGTAAGAAATTCAGATCAGAGGAATGTATTCAAAGGACAGGTTGCGCCCGAAAAATAGGCGCCAAAAAGTAACACTTTTCAGAGGTCTGTGATAGCAAATTGATGATCTCGAATCGCCTACTTTTCCGCACATGCTTCAGATCGAGGTATACTCCCACTTGAATACTTACTGTGTTCGCAGGAAAATAATTATTTTCGCAAAAATATTAATTAAATAAATGGTCTCGTTTTCTGAAAAAAAAAGTATCAGAAATTTAATTTACGATGAATAATATGTTCATACAGTTGCCATTTTACTGGTGGAGCACCATTCAATCATTTAATCTATGTTTCTATTCACTGTAAGTCACAAAACATATGCACATATTTATCATCATGCCAGGGATTTTAACCTATCTGCTAGAGTATGTAATTCCCAGCAAGCCACCTGTACCCCAAAACAGGGCAGTTGGCACTTTGTAAGTCCTATTTATTGAAAGAGTGGCACCTTGGAATGCGACATTCCAACGGAATTATTACGCGAGAGTGTTACATAACTTTCTATAGATAGATTGAACCATATCACCACGGTTTGATGATGCAGTAGGAGGAAAATTCTGAAGGAAACCAGAAAATAAACTATCTGATGTCACGAATAAAAACGTGAACCGAAAGTGATATTTCTGCTGCTGAATTCAACATAACTATGACTTATGACTCGTCAGCGATAAAACAGGGCAAACAAATGACTGAGTGGTGAACATGATGATTGTTGCGCCGTTACACTGAGAGGCAAGGAATGGGAGATTGAGTAGTGTAATCATAACACTATTGAGTAAATAATCACAGCACTATTGTCTCGAGGGGTCACTGACAGTCGTGCTGGGTAACCCTGGTGTTACAAGGTTGAAAAGGTGTTCCCTAATGAGTACTGACATCGTCCACAGACAATGAATTAACTTAGAGACATAAAGGAGAAAAACAGAAATAAAACCCATTAGATTTTAAGAAAAACAACAACTGACAAACTTTGTTTGGCAGGTATGACTGACAAACTCACGTCGGCAGGTATGACAGACAGACTGACAAACTCACGTCGGCAGGTGTGACTGACAGACTGACAGACTGACAAACTCACGTCGGCAGGTATGACTGACAGACTGACAAACTCACGTCGGTAGGTATGACTGACAGACTGACAGACTGACAGACTGACAGACTGACAAACTGACGTCGGCATGTATGACCGACTAACTGACAAGCTCACGTCGGTAGGTATGACTGACAGACTGACAAACTCACGTTGGCAGGTATGACTGACAGACTGACAAACTCACGTCGGCAGGTATGACTGACAGACTGACAAACTCACTTCGGCAGGTATGACTGACAAACTCACTTTGGCAGGTATGACTGACAGACTGACAAACTCACTTCGGCAGATATGACTGATAGACTGACAAACTCACGTCGGCAAGTATGACTGACAGACTGGCAAACTCATGTCGGCAGGTATGACTGACAAACTAACAAACTAACGTCGGCAGGTATGACTGACAGACTGACAAACTCACGTCGGCAGGTATGACTGACAAACTGACTAAATCACTGTCGGCAGGTATGACTGACAGACTGACAAACTCACGTCGGCAAGTATGACCGTCAGCATCGAGCTCCATCCCCAGGGGACAGGAGCAGTAATACGACCCTTGTGTGTTGACGCAGTCGTGAGAACAGGGTCGTTGTAGACATTCGTTCACATCTGAAATAGTGGATGTGGTTAGGAACCCGAAATGATGGAGACCGAGGGTTATGATACTGAAATGGTTAAGTTTGTTGCGAGGGTTAAGAGGGGAAAGGAAGCAAGGATGATTTGAAAAATTATTGTGGTAACTAAAAGGATGGTATCAAAATTTAAAATTTAATGTCATAGGGCTATATCGTTGGTTCATCTGTTCCTATCTACAGGTTCTTGGACAAAATCAGAAGAGGAACATTCCAGCAGAAATTCTAATATAGCGATTTATCGCTATATTATTCAGAAATAGTGATAATTTTACTACTTTGTCCTGAGTAGGAACGTATAATTATATTCACTATGATTATAATTCCACATTGATACTAATAATACTCGCCAAACCCTAATTACTAATTATTAATTACCGATTAATCAGGATGCTAACAATTTGCCTGTTACAGCTAGTAATTTGTCTCGCCCGCCACCCAGTAATTGTTGCTCATGCGTTGCTTATTGTTGTTTAATTGTTGCTCAATCGATCGTTACTGAGCGGCAAAATGTCGACATGACATGAATATATTTGGTTGTAATGACGCAATTATCATAGCTTTGAACGGAACCATAATGATGTCACACCGTCCAATTTCCAGCGATCATGGGCATGAGAGTCGGTAGAAAGTGTGTGATTGGCGTTAAAATGAGCACTTCACAGCAGTTCAACAACAGAAGAACAGAATGCAGGAATCAATTAAATGTTTGCACATATTAAACTGGATGAACAATTGTCGGTATTCGGTAGAGATGTTATTCTCAAGTTCTTGAGAAATCAGGTAGTAGGATGGATATTTTAAGAAGGGAGATATTAGTCGGTTGTGGAATTGCAGTGATTGGTTTCACAAATAATCAAGGATTTGTAAAATTGAGAAAAAACTGAAAGCGAAAAAACCTGAGTCCTCTTTTCGTTTCTTTGGTTTGGCGTGAGATATAAGAAAATGCAAATTCAAAACTATACACACTAACAATGCAGAAATATTCATCCCAAAAGTATAAAAATCAAATAATGTGAAATTTTATGAAAATTCTTAAAAATCTCAGCCTTTAATTAAAAACACGTACTATACAGAAAAAGGAAGACTGCAAGCAACTATCACCAGTCTTGAATTTCTTATCAGTACCATTTTATGTTTTATCTACAAATCATTGCATATTCTAAATCGCATCTAAAAATTCAAATTATTCTTTGGCATTATTCGTCAGTACATTGCATTACCACGATGCCATAATTTGGAATATAACTACCCAACTTTACACCAAATCTCCAATGACCAATTCCATGTTCTTTTGATGTACAATGTACATGGATGTATTGATAAGGCTTACAACACATGACGCACAATTATCTTATTAAGTACGAAATATTATGTAACACGTTTAATAAGGTGAGAGGTGATAATGAATGTTTATAGGGGAAGAATAAGATAGAATTAGTATGATAATTTGATTTGCGGTGGTTCTACGCCCCATGGTATTTTGAAATTTGACCGTTTGGGGTAAGAGAATGTATCAGATTAAAACAGAGATTTTCGTCAATAGCTTTGAAAATTCTGCCAATTCTTCTCGAGAGGAAACCAAAGTACAGAATAGAAACAAAATTAAAACCAGCTACAAATCCCATCTGAACACCTACAAACTCACCACTCTTGATGTAATTATTAAAGTTCTCGAATAGAGGTTGGAAGTGATCGTTTCCTTGTTTGCCTGACCTGCCCCTCCCCCTCTTGCCAGGTCGAACTCCAATGGGGTAACCACTGACACCGCATAACAGCAGCAGTGACGTCATAACGAACATTGATGACGTCAGGAAGCTGGAGGTCGTTGTCATGGTGATGGAGGAGGGAGGTTTGTTAGTTCTACTCGGTTTGATGTTGCAAGAGATTCTGCTTTTTCCACTACTGTGATTGCTGTTGTTGCTGTTACTGATATTGTTGCTTTTTCTATTGTTTCTGCTATTGATACCGTTTCTTTTACTGTTGTTGCTGATATTGTTACTTTCACTTTCACAAAATGATTTCTCAGACTGTATTTCTGTGTTTTCTGGGTGTTGCGAGCAATGCATTGAAGGAAAGTCTTTATATTCCAGGTGGGAGAGAAGGAATACAGCAGATGTATTATAGGGACTGTCACGTGATCATGGCGTCTTTTCTTGAGAAAAGGGCGTTTATTTAGAAAAATAACAAACAATTTTCAAACTTTTTCAATTACGATGCAATGAGCTGATGAGATACAATGATTTCTTCTATTTCCAAATGAAGTTCCTGTTTCAAGGAATATTAAATCTCATCAGCAATCGACTTATTGATCTATAATGGCAACGGCGACCGGCGTTAATGAATAAAAGTAGCCACAAAAATAAAATCATAAGTGTAACAAATTAAGGAGACACAAAGATATTCAATATCAAGCTGTAATTTTTATGGAGAACTTCTTTTTTTATTGACATCAGAGCTTGATTATCATTAATAATAATATCATTGTACAATTAATTGAATAAAATTTCGACACAAGAATTTTGGCCACAAATCAAATTTTCCGACAATACATCTACACACGCAATCGGCGAAGCACCAGCGAAACACTGATCATTCGGTGTTTCAAATTCAAACGTATTCGAAATAAATAATTACCATCATGGATTTTTATTCTCGAAAAATATGTTCAAAACGAGCAATAGTGGCCCCTTTTAAATCAAGCTAGAGAGCTAGATCAGTCAAAACAAATCTCAAATTAAAAGAAGGCAGAAGAAAAGCTAGAATTATCTTTTACTTTTTAAAAAAGTGAAAGAAAAAAGTTTAACAACTAAGTTATGTAAAAAACATGAATTACGTACGTGGTAAAGGCGAAGTGTATTCTTAGACTCGACACTAAACATGGACGACTCAGTGATATAAGAATATAACAGATATCTTATGAAAAATAACACGGAAAATAAATTAGCTAATTCTATCTTGTATAACATCGCATTATCCAAAATGCGAGCAGTTCAAAAAGTTATACGGAGAATTCTTATGTCTATGGCACACTGCAAAACTCCAATGAGTATTTGACGACGGTCGCGAACGCATTAAATAATACGGAGAAAAAACGAAAATTTTTGAAAATTCAATTTTATTTTGAAACGGATTGCAAATACTAAATGGCATACTAAAGTACTAATGTCTGACTAAGCACATGATCGGCTCAAAACAGCTAATTAAATTAAAATTATCTAGCCGGAGAACTTCAATAAAACATTGGAAGCAATTTAATTACAATAAAACATATGTGCGCGCATTTTTTTCATTTTTGACAAAACATAATATATTTTTGAGAAGAACAATAATCTTGATACATTTTGAAGGATCAAAAGAAGTACTCAAGCATGTAATCAAACGTTACGAATTTTCCCTGGGAAAGGATATGTTGCCCGCGAGTTCAGTGTCATAAGTATCTGAATTTTGCCAGAAAAAAAGAAAAAGTGTCATAAGTTTGCCATTTTGAACCATGAAAATTACGAAGCAACCTACGATTTCAGCACGAAGCCTGGCGGAGGGATTCCTGCGTCTCGTGAATGGTACAAAGAGCACAACGACTAGATCTGGAGAAATAATATTCTATGCTATGCACTCCAAGCCTTGCAAATATATTATTAAAATATATTGCAATTATAACATTTTCCATAATTTATGTTTTTATATCATCCGAATAATTATTTATCTTTGAACTTTTCAGGGAAAACGCGTAAATTGACAAATGCAGATGTCAACCGTTGCCTTCCGCAATCGAAAAACCGTCTATTTGTGTCACAATCTGTCATAACCATGATAAATAGCTCAAATATATTTGCATAAAAATTTCTTCAAAGTTAGAGAATGCTTTGAAAATTGGGAACTAAATGTTTGTGCAGTAGATTGACGAGAAAATCAAGAAATATCTGTGTGGATTTACAACAATTATCATGATAACAATAAGAGATGAATATTGAATAAATTATTGGCCGCTCACATGATATTTTACTACAATTTTCCAGAGAAAACAATGTAAATTTCCTCATTTGGACCTCAGAAAGATTTACAGTGACCTTTGAAACACTCCTGATCATCTGTTTACCGCGGCAATAAAGAACACAATACCGTCCGACGAGAACCAATCAAAAGGCACTATCACCCAGCGATCAGCCAATGAGAGCTCACCATTCCGGATCACGTGAGAGCAAATAACGCGATTTTAGGTCACGTAACAGCACACGCGGTTCATGGGAGATGTCAAGTTTAATCATACGTGTCAAGAGACGGTTTTGACACACTTCGGGTGGGCAGGTCTAAGGGGTGCCGAAAGGAACGATCAAATGGGAATTTTAATGAAAATACTTATTGAATTAATCAGTAATTTACAGTGGTATGGCACAGTTCTTTAATTAAAGAGCCCGGACTTTATTTTTGACATTTTAACAGCAACAAAAACTGGCTGTCAAACAAGGATTGAAACATTGAATTAAAAAGTAATCAACGACATATTTCTGTCGGCTGAGATTTTCAACTATATTCAATTACTCGTACAAAATCCAGGATTTGCAACAATAATGGCTAGCTGGTAACCCATGGCAACGAGGATTATTACTGATTACAATGTCAATCGTCCGTGACCGTTCTGACATGGTACAGATAGGTACGGCAGGGCGTTTAGGAGAGGAATGGGGCGTTACAGCAGGGTAAAGGATTAACGCCAGTGTAGACCTGTAGACATGTTATTGAGATGATGGGCTAACTTAAGAAACATCGGTCATAGTCGTCATTGTTTTCAGTGAAGATGGGTGTCAACTGCTGTCTAGGATAATTGATGGTAGACTGCTGTCATATAAAACTGTTTTCGAGCCTAAAGAACATCGTCAAGGCTGAATAATAAAGGCTTAATAGGCGGCAGAGTCTTATTAATGCATACTTTCAGTCTTCGTACGTCTGTGTGTCCGTGTGTCTGTATATCCGTGTGTCTGTGTATCGGCGCATTATGGGATCTGCATGTAATATTTTTGACTGATGTTGACTAGAAAATGTTCACAAAACAAACGGGAGTGTTCAAATTGCCCGTGAAATTTATTAATATCCAGATAGTTTTGAGCGTTTGCCCACGAATTTCGCGGGCAATCGCTAGCAATAGATGTTCGTCAAAAAGTCAGAAGTACGGACAACGTAGGTATCGATGATTGCAAGAAATTCGGAATTGCGAAACTCTACATCAAGTACACAAAGACCCCGTTATGATGCATTGCGTTAAATCACCAGGAGATGAATTGCTATTGTTTCAAGCCAGGGATGGTATGCTACGAGACGCGGGCTAATCAGGTACTAATTAGGTTACAATGTAAGGAAATAATGTAAGGGACTAATTAGATTTCCAGGAGAGCTAAGAAGATTGGGAGATGGGTAGTTGTGGGATAGTATCGAGGAGATAATATTTCAACTTGTTTGTGCTTACATATTAATGTGGCTAATGCCATTGTGGCTTTTTATAGGGCGGTTGACTGTTGAGTGTAAAGTGTTGATAAAAGAAGGAAAAAAAGATTGAAAAGAAATTTAAATCAGTAAAAAAGCAAACAAGCGCAATTTGGAAGGGGTTGCCGATTGGGCTGCTTTTCAGCAAGATGGAAGATAAAAAGTGAGAGGAGCAATTCGTAAAAGGAAAGAAAAGGATAAGATCCTATACAAAATAATACGATATTGAGAAATGTCGACGCAACGGAGAACCAAGAAAATGTTACATCAATAGATCCGTAGATTATGCTATTATGACTAGCTTGAACAACATAATATGTTCGGCTTGTTTCGCCTCCTAAAAGTGATTGAAACTACGTTCTTATACTAAGGATCAGCGAAAAACATATTATTACAAAATGAGCGGACGAAATACGAAAATGTTATAACGGTAAAATATCGCAAAATACGGTGAAATACGAAAAATGAGGGCTAAGGAAATAAGGTAAAATCTCAAAATATATGCGGAATAAGCACGACCGCTGGGAAACTCCCATTGATTATTTTATTATGTATAATATTTATCCCGATTATTAGTATGTTTTTGGCGACCAAATCACGACAAAACAGCAACGGGAATTGAAGGAAATACAGAAGAAAAGACTTCTTCAATTTATCTTCAACCAGTCAAACTGAAAATGACAAGAGCCAGTGGTCACTACGAAAATAACAGCGGTTAAAAGGGAAATATAAGATCATTCATGTTCGTAACGATATCTACTATAACGATATACCGATAGACACGGTTCATCAAAATTGCTGCACTTCTGAATTATGTTATGAATGAACATGCTGATGGAGAACAAAAGAATTAAAAGAACTAAATTCTCATTCAAATTTACACGCCCACACTCTGCCCCCATTAAAACTCTCCGCCTCCCACAGCTAAACACATCCTTAACCACATGCTCCAACCACAAAAACTAAAATCTGATCGTATCAATGACAGAGAGCAAGAAGAAAAGAGATGGAAAGAGAGCAAGTCTCATCTGCGCGTGTTTAAACCGCGTTTCACATAGTGACCGCACATAAACAATAACCGCTCACTTGTGACGTCATTATCAGGGTTTAGAATGGTGTGTTTAAGACGTAAAACCGCTTATATGCTTCCCAGGAGCTCTGAATACATGCAGAGTACAAACTATAACGATTTAACGAACATTTAAAACTATGTGTGGGTGCCACCATATATCGCTGCCCCATCTTACTCTGAAATTAAGCGGATGAAAAACTGGCGTTTTCAAGTTCCAAATTCCCCATTTTAATCTATGATTATGACGTCACTCTTATCTGCCTTCCATTCAAAGAAAGCTTCTTCAAAGAGTGGAGAGAGTGTTTCACGAAGTGGCCACTAATGACAATGTGATGCACATAATCAATTTATAGATCTGACGAATCAAAGAGGAGAGGGATTAAAATCAGAGAAAATATGAGGTTGGAACACGTGATATACTGGATACTTTCCCTCGTTAAAATGTTTGGTATTCACTATGTACAAAAGATTGAGATATTCTTGAGTAGCAGATGGTCGGATGACATCAGTGTCCGCAAAAAGAACAAATCAATCGTAAACCTTTGTAAGTTTGTAACTTTCACATGTCGAAAAATTTTTTAACGTGCAATTTATCTTGTGAGCTGTGAGCCCCCTTCCGTTATAGTATCTCGAATGAAGCATCATGTGACTTAGAGAAAATTCGTGAAATGTGGTGAAATTTAATTTCGAAAGATGACACATCATTGTGTGAATCACATTAAAGATTATATCAAATGAAACTCTATCTGAAGTTGCGACTAACTCATTAATTAATCACGAGACACATATTTTTATCAAAACTTAAATTCAAAACATACATGGAACACATTGATTAATTAAGTAGCATGGGATGATTGGAGAGTGAACTATCTAGCAAGCTGTGAACTTTGTAGTAGTAGTAGTAGTAGCACTTAACAATGTGATACACGCTAGAGTAACATGCAACTATACGCTATACTTGACTATTTTTGCTCATTCTATCATGTACTGATTGCTGAGACGTCCAGCTTACTGATGTGAAAGGATAGGTGGCTTGAAGCCGACTGGTTTCCAAAATCTTGACAAGCAAAATGTCCCCAGAATAGCGTAAGGGGTGCTGATCCATAAAAACGCATTTTCTCCACATTTTCTTCCCCCTCATGGGATTAATTAAAGGTAATCTATGGAATTGCACAAGGTTTCGTGAAGATCATAATATCGAAAACAAACCCTCAAACACACTCAAGAGGCTAGTTAATAGAAAATAGCGCAAAATGATACTGCAGAAAATGAAATAATTATTTTTTGGCGCGTACAGAACATTATTTAGTAAAAAAAAGTTCCACCGAATTCACCAAACAAACTGACACTTCAATCTGCAGACCACAACAAACATTCCCCCAAATCCCCCAAAGAAAACGAAATGGTTAATTTAAACGCAATATACTGCTACTTTGGACCATCAATATGTGGCAAGTAAAAATGAAGCGCTTGCTTTATGAAATACTTGAAACGTCCAGAATTTACTGCACACTAAACAGTATTGAATGCGCAACCTAGTGCAAACTTGAATGGCAATTTCTTCCTTAGTATGTGTCTGACTATTCTAAATGAGTCAATGCTGTGCGAGCAAAGAAAATCGACGTAATTACCATGGATTAGAATGACAAATTTATCGCGTCAAAAAGCATATTGTTCGCACAAGACCCCAGATATATATTTCATTAAACTCGCTACGTTTTGGTACATATTTTACTTCACGTGTTCCAACATGTCGAAATATGAGAAACATAATTCGATATATTAGTTTAGCGAAAGAAAGGTTTTGTCCGATAGTAGACATATAATAGTTTCGAGGAATTAGGGCTGCACACAACAGAAAATGACGCTTTAACGTCATTGCTTCGCTTTTACAAACCACTTTTACAAACCACTTTTAAAAACATCACTTAAACCGACTTTTTCATGAATAAGCGGGTTTTTGTGTTGTTTCAAGTTTCAACCCCATTGTTCATTAATTACACTGTGCATCGATCAAATAACTACGTAAACCGTATATTGGCCTCAAAAGTGTTTTTATAATCTATGCCAAAACTAATGATATAAGTCTATTTTCAGTCTAACCATGTTGCTAACATTAAGTTGCGTCTTACAGACGTTATGTAATGGGTACACAAAGTATTTTTGTATACAGTAATAATTGTCTTGTATGTCTACAAAAAACGTGTCGCAAATAATTTGTTAATTATATAAATTATTCTATTCACTATTTTCGCGCCAAAACGGATTTTTTAGGTCCTCATGAGAAACAGTAATGTGATAACAGAATATACTTTCATAGTTCAAGTTCAAATGTTTTGTCACGTTACATATTGCAAAAGCTGCGACAAAAGCAAAAAGTAAATATTCGACAACCGGAAAGTGTCAACAGTAATTAATTCACTGACATAATATCAGAAAAAAGTGTTATAAAAACGTGCTCGATTCCATTTACTGGAGATACGCTGAGTCAGCCGCGAAAAGTTATAACTATTATTTCTTAATATCGGTAAAAAAGTCAAACTTTTGCTGGAAGTGAAAGAAGAAAATGACACATAGAAAGTATAGCAACGTCGCAAAAACGGAACCACAAAGAAATTTCAACGCGTGCAATTAATTCACTTTAACAGAGTAAAAACTAATCGAAATATTAATAATTTTCAGAAAAAGAAGGACAGAACTTTTGATATAAAATATTGTTTTATTTATATTTCCTAATATTCATAATTGTTATTAGCGCGGTACAGTTCAAGGTTAGGCGGTATAGCGTAACAGAGTAACAGTTATATATTGCGAATGATAAAATGCAGGGGTCAAGTCTGCAATCTAACCACAGCTTCAGGTCACGCGACAATGGTAACAGAACACGTGACCTCGCCAGGTGACCATGGTGAAATAGTCACGTGACGGTGTCAAATTGTCACGTGATCCATTAGCCTGGAAGAGAGTGCATGGAACTGTATAAATTCCGCGGAGGGAGTGAGACAGTGCGTGACATCAGCAATTCACCCTTACAAACCATGTCAATGATATCACCTTCTCTGCATAATTAGTTCATATGGAAGACGGAAAAGCGGAAACGTAAACTTGTTCTAAACTTGTAGCGGAATATTGAAGTATTAGAAACGGGATTTTGTAAAGTACTAAAGAATTGAGCAGCTTTACCAATAGTAGTACAGCTTAACAAAATTCAGCTTGAAAAGGAATACAGCTTTATATTGACAAGCTTTAGATTACGGAATGTTTTAAACATATCCTTTGAAAAGCAAGCCATTGATTGAAATGTTGCCATTATATAAGATAACAATATCGGCCTGGGCAACTACAAATAAAAACAAAATTCACGATAAACAATTTATAAATTCAAACGGAAAAATTTTAAAAAATCTTTCGAGGAAAGACGTAAAAATCACAAACCTTTTTAACAATTTCCTTGGATGTTAAAAGGAAATAATTTCATAATACCTCGCCCTAAAAATTATTAACAACGGTTGATTGTTTAATCCAGCCGTTGTCATGCCTTTTAAAGTAAAAAATCATCGTTACAAAACTGCAGAAAGGCTGAGTTTTTAAAAGATTCTCACAAAAATATTGGCAATAAAGTGATAAGTGCCAATGTTGTAGCTGAAATTTCCCCAGCAACACATTTCTATGAGAATTACAATGTGGGACGTAACTCCACGACAACAGCTGGTGATAAACGTAAAATTTAATTTAACCAAATGAAATTCTCGGGAAAATGACAACGATCATTCTTTGCTTCTTTTGGCGGTCTAGAGAACATAGACGACAGGACAAACTATATATATCGGCACTTGCCGATGGTAGGCGTCTAAAATAACGTCATTGTCATCATCTGACATATCCAGTTGGTGACGTCACAGAGGAAATTCTTTGAGCATGATCTCCGAACATCTGCCAGTGACACCTCGGCCTTTTAACTTTTCCCTTTGAGAACGATTAATTTACGGGAAGAATCTAATTAAAAGGTACTAATTCAAGCACTTCAGGGCTTCTCCATTTGTTTCCTGCCAGGGTGAAGATTCAAGTATTTTATTGCTTTATCCTAACATTTTATTGCTTTATCCTAACATATATTCAAATACTTTGAACCGGTCTAAGCGGGTGTAAAATAGTTTTATAATTTATTTATTCCATCATAGATTTATTAGTGTACTGGATTAAAACGGGGGGCGGTTTAGTATATACTAAACCGCCCCCGTTTACTATATAGTAATGCGATAAGCAACTGGTTCAGCATAGTAAAACCGGTAAATCTTATTGCAAGTGTTAAAGGAAACCTCGGTCGTATTATGCAGGGAATTATTATCATTGCTAGTCAAAATGGCTGATGAGTTTTAAAATTTCATTCTTTAACTTGATTGACTGCTTGAAACCGTGACGAGTTTCGTAACTACAAAAAACTGTAATTAAATTTTTTCCCTCCCCATTGGCCTTTTTGTGAATACAAAAAGGCAAATGAGAGGGTTGGCAGAGATCGTGGTTTGGGAAGGTTACAATAGAGATATGTGTATATCAGGTCCAGATTTGCAATAGAACTACTGTTATTTCTGGAAAGTGCCCGGATTGCTCCTTTATAATATCAGTCGCGAAAATGTCCCTCCCTCCGTCCGTCCTTCCGTCCGTCCCCTTATCACAAATCTTCAAAATCACGAATTTTATAATCATTGGCTGTCGGTTGTCAAAACTAAAGTCTGACTTGGTCCATCCGTGGAAAATGCTCAAATTCTCTAAAATTACGATAAATTCTAAATTGAAGGGCTGTTGAAGAATTCCTGACTTAAAATCTTAAGAGTGAGTTGTGCTATGGATTGAGGGATAAGATGATAAGGCTTCGGTTCTGTATTAGTTTTAGTACCAAACTGTATCACTATTCGACTGTATACTGAATTCGACTAAGTTCAAAAAATACGGTGGGTCGATGTGATTTGTGAAAGACCAATGATTCTTCTCGGAACGAGTGACAGCATTGAAACAGAGAGCATGAAATTTGAAATTTTGAAGATCAGATGAAAAGTGACATCAACAGTCAAGTGATATCAACAGTCAAGTGATAGAACAGTTCTTATGATTGTCATTGCCCACACAAAACTGAACAGTTTTCGCGGTATTGATTTCATTTAGTTAATTTTGTTTAAGTTTCATACACGTTTTGACTGCATGAATGATACTAGAAGTTGACAAGCTGAAGATATTAAATTGATGTGTTCAATGTCAAGATTGAAGTTAATCATATTTCAAATATATTTAGAAGCCCATTGCGGTGCCCTTCGGGGTTTTCAATCAATCAATCAGTCAAGAAAATACAGCGCGTGAACAAACGGTTACACAATCTTATGCGAAACGTAAACCAATTCAACGAAATGGCGTGAAATCTACAAGGAACTGATTACAACAACTTGGTACGTAAGAACGTGCGCGCAAAAATTTCAGAAGAAATGGCACGTGCCAATGCATGTTTTCGGTGGTCGCGCGCAGCATTGGCGCAATATTTAGACTCCTACTAGGAGTGCCTGTTGTAGTATGATGCTAAGGGGAGGGAAATTAAGCGCCTGCATACGGGTACGTCCCACAAACAAGAATTGAAGAATTAAGCCCGCAGGCGCAATTCTTGTTCAAAAAGTCAATGCCTGCAGAAACGCAAAAAGTATAAAATACAGTACAGCAGAATAATTTTAAAGGAACGCAAACCAAAAAGCACTTTAAATATTTGCCAAAACATGCTACTGTCGATATAATGATTATAAGCTCATTATCATAAAATATGTTGAAAAGAATTTTAATTGTTAATGAGCATCATTATAATGGGATACGTAGGATACTATAATTTGAACGTACAATATATATTTTCTTAAATTTAATATGATAAGTGCCCTTTCATGCAAATATATGAGTGCAATTATCATAAGTTTGGTTGGTGTTATTTGATAGGACTTTTACACTAAAACATGCAGCCAGTTGAGCTTCATTGTTAAAAATATGCTTTAATAGGTGAACTCATAATTGATAATATTTTATTCCAGTTCAAAGGAAAATTTCAAGGAAAATAATTAATTGATCGTGGTATGTCGGTTTAATTGAAATATTTTAGCAGGGCTAAAGTTGAATGCATTGTAAATTAGAAGCACGATTCTTAGAGGCGCGTATGTTATATATATTATTTACTTTCAAATCGTAAATTTGGAACATTTGGTGATAACTTGATAACGTTACTGATGCAAAGACGAGCAAACCGTACCAGGTTAACCTGGGGCAAAATTGAAGCTTGAGTGAGGAGGATAGCTGACATTGTCAAATAAAAACAGATAAATCTTGAATAAAAATAAGCTAGCACCAACCGAATTTACACTTAACGTTGACGTGAAATCCGGATCAATAACGGCTTAGAAGACAGAAACATTACAAAAACAACGGACAAGTCCCTAAATCTAGTATAAAGTGTGGTTTTGCTGACAACGCCTTTGATTCAAAAAGAAAATAAAATTGGTGCACTGTGCAGATGTCGGTCACAATTTCTGACATCAAATTGTCAATGCCCAAATCATAAAATCAAAGTAAACAAATGGTACAGTAGTCAGCGATGTTTGCTCAAAATCAAGAAGGTCCCTTCCGGAACAATCAAATTACAGATCAATCAAAGCAAGACAAAGACAGATTGAGCACAGAACTGTCATATTAGCACGGAAAAAGCAATGACATAAAACTATAAAAATGGTGAGATCATGGTAGGACATAACATATTATTGGGTCCCTTGAGGGGTCTGTGTGAGCAACTTCTTTGAGCAATATAACGTAATGCCTCGGTCACAGAACGAAATAGGTATATGAAATATACAAAGATTGCTGTTCAAGTTTCTCTAAATTCCGCTCGAAAATATTTTAAGCGCATATTCAGAACACAGAGAGTCATATTATTATGGTGTTGTGAATACATTATGTGTTTCAGAACGCTAATTTACAGAATGAAACTGTAAACGAAATTGAGTTACCACTTGATTTAAAGTTCATATGAAAAGGAGATTGTTTTTAACTCAGGAAGATACATAGAAAATACAGATCCAATTTGTACGTACTAAGTTCGAATCAGGTATCAATTCCGCATTGGAACTGGAATTTTCGACGCATAAATTTATCTCATATTTGACGAAAATATAGGTAGTGAATCTTCCAAAGTACCAATTATACCAATTATTCGAAAAAAAAGTGTGGTCGGGGCCTGTAGGTGTGTTCATTTGTCAAAAGCTTATTCTCTTAAATTGAGATTTGAGCTGCACAAAACAACTTTCAGAATTTTGAGATAACTTCATTTCCGACATTTATGACCGACCAGAAACCACAATTTCAGGCTGAGTAGCGCATTGCACAATATGTTAAGTTAATAAAACCACAAAGACACATAGAAATAAAATTGCACAAGAACAGGGAAAGTCTAACCCAGGGGCTTAGACCATCATGCAAATCAAATAAACATTTGTACGAACTGAACATGAGTCTGTTGAAAATGTTTCAAAATTACACCCTACAGAAACATATAATACACTGCTTGTTGATGCGAGCACGTTAATAAACGCAGAGCGTGGTCAGGAAAATGCATCATAATGACATTGTGAGGTTAGACGAGAAAAAACTGTGAGTATTAAAAGGTGCCGGTATAAAATACATGTGCCTTTTAAACCTACGGCAGTTAAGGACTGGAGTTTAACAATATTTCCTTGTGTTTAAAGAAGTACATGTGATGTGAATTTGATAAGCACGCGATGTGATTTAAAATGTTTGTCACTGGAAAAGAGACCCTTACAAAACCTTGAACCAGACAAGAAAATTTAAATGTTTAAGATGATAATATTGTGGTCTTGGCGATTTTCTGCCATCAAACATTGAACTATTATCAAACAGCAAAATTAGAAAACAAAGGGATAGCAATATTGAAAATCTCATATCTTGAGCACAGATGAGAGACATTTTAATTTCGTTAATGAAACTGAGTATAACAGGCCATTGATTTTCCACATCATTAAATCCGCTGCACCTGACATGATCTGGATCAGACCTTGTCCAGACTTGAATTCTTCATTAGGACAGGAAATAATGCCCAGAGATCTAGAGTAAGTTATTCGAACAATTCTCAAAGGGAGTAATGAACCGAAGGCGAAGGTTGTGCTTTCCATAACCCAGAAATATTGTAGTATAGGAATATGCTTTGTACATAATTTATGATCATATAATTATGGAATGATTTCATCTGTTAATAAAATTAATATCAAAATTCCATATCTTGTGCAGAAAGAGAAAAGCACGGACAGACCTCGGACGTGTTTTAAATTTTAATCATTAATAAATATCACGGACGAACATCGACGCAACCGATATAGTGAAAGTAAATGCCATCGAACATTATATAATTGTGTTTCCAAAGGCAGAAAAATATGTTGAAATATATATTCATAAACCTTTTTTTGTGCGTCGGAAAATATGCATCATAAATTTATTCCACTTTATCAAGACTCCACGTGCAATACTGAAAAGATAACTTCAATTTCTCTTCCAATGAGTTATTACCAGACGCTGCCAGTCGCGGTATGAAAATAACTGCAAATAAATTCTTCCATTTTACAACAAAAGAATCCTAGTCGAAAAAATTTGGAAACAATTAATGTTGAAAGATGTAGAATCCTATATCAACTTTTAAAATATTCAAAGGAATTTTCGATCAAGCATTCTGGAAAGTTTTATTTTAACCAGCAATTTATGGAGATGCTTTGTATTCTTTCGGAAAAATCAAATATCTGGCAGTTTCCAACTAATCTTATTCCAAACTCGAAAAGCACAAAGGGTCGCAGAATTCGAACATATGATGGCTCTGACTGTCGCTTATATGGGCAATGCTATTGTTGGTAACAGACATCTGAATGAAAGGCATCTCACATCTGACATAGAAAATTTGTAATTTGACAAATGGTATCAAATGAACTGGACATACGAGTAATAATATAATTGTATATTTATCATATTATCATGTTATTTGTATATCGTGAGTTCTAGACGTTAATTTCTGAAGTACGTGCTTAAACAATACTAATCTAATTACTACAAAAGGACAACAACACTGATATATTATTACTTGATTAGTTTTTGTTCAAGTTTTCTTGTAATATATTTACTCGCTAATAATTATTGAGTTATTGAAACTTCATATTGATGTTGACATTCCCAGCCCTAATCCATCTAGAGATGTAGACGAACCCAAAACGTCAAAACATGATTCACAAATCTGATAAAAGTAAACTTTCAAATTTATTAAACTCAAAATTTTCGCATAAAGTACAGATAATGACGTCACAGAGCCGCGAATCCCACAGCACAAACCAGCCTAAAAAGAGAGTGGAGCTAGACGTACGCCAAACAAAGGAGCATTAAAATGCGGTGAAGGGGGAAATAATGGCGTAATCCTAATCCATCAAGCCGTGCGCCCCTTGCTTTTCTACGAAACTAAGCACTCTGCCGACACCAATACTACCCATTTATACCCTGATAATGATGTCAGATTTAACCGCCTACTGTTCGAATCCAAATCACAAAACTGTGAATCAAGTTTCAGCAGACGCTAACCTCCGAGTCAATAGCGCTGCTGGGAGCCGATTAAAAGGATATGAAGCGCGAGATGACGTCACTATCATAGGTTAACGTGGTGCATTAACGACGCCAAAACGTCTATATTTGTGTTTGTGATGAGAGAGGGTGATTATATAAATAATATAATCTATATAAATCGAATGATGTGGCAGCATTCCCCTACTTTAATTGAATAGGTATGAATGGTGTTTGAGCTGCGCATGTGTCGGGCTGCGGACTCCAAGTCACACAAAATCCAAAGCACGCTGTGTGGTGTCATTATTTGGCAATTTATAAACCGTGGTAATTGCGTCATTGGTATTCGGCTTTGGAGCTCCTCCGCCATCGGTTCTGGAATTGGACCTGCATTTAAACCACGTGATTATCAAGATCTCGACTATATAATATTAGCACCAATTTTCATACCAAGATCTCGTCTCTAGATTTGCTCAGAACGTGAAATCTAGGGTCATGTGACTGATATACCGTGATTCCATCAGTGAGTTCAGAGCTATTAAGGTAGATCTATAACGATGGAATCACTGATAAAAAAATACCACCATGCGTTCTAAAGATGATAAGTTGGCGCCTGACCTTGATGGTATTATTATGGTTTACAATGGTGAATTGATGACGTTATTATTATGGTTCATAATGGCTAATTGCTGATTCAGAACAGAGTTTTATCCTGCACTAAATGGGTGCTGGGAAAATGCAAGGGTTGGAGTAGCTCCAGAGAAACACGATTAGATTAACAAATGCAAACAGCCAACAGGTGTCTTTATTAATCATTGGCAAGGAATCGTAAATATTTGGAATGCTACAGCGACCTGCGACAAACTGAAAACATAATATGTGGATACTGGATTGTGGTGACGACGATGGCAAAAAGAGTATTAAAGATAGATATTAGTTTTCAACAACAAAAAAGACTAAGCTGGCCCTTCCAATGTAAAACTTTCAGTTATCTATAACGAGCAACGCCATGGCTTTTCAATGAACCAGCAATGACAGAAATCTAATATCGTAATAGTATAAAAGGTTATTGAAAATGGGTTTTCAAGCAACAGAAATATCATAAGGCTCACAAATGTTGTTCGTGTAACGGTCCTCACAACATCGATCAGAAGAAACCATCAGGAGAGTGAGTGTCAAAACCCGAATATAATCCGCACAACACGACAACCCGGATTATACAGGACGGCGCACATTAGACTCAGACTTCAGAGCATCACGACAGGACACATATCTTGGCGACATGACGAATCACGGCACAAATATCCCACGTGTCAATAGGATGAGGATTGTACTGTAGGCGGCTGCAGATTACATCATTATTAGAGTTGGGAATGGTAACTATATTGGTCACTCCAATCGCCTAGTTTACCAACATGGACCCCTCTCATCTCTCACTCTTTTTTCGGAGAATTTGGGAGCCAAGAGCCGCTCGGAAACAAACGATGTTGCGACTGATAATTTTACGGAGGATAGAGAGGCGGTTGAAATGACGTCATTATCATATGTCAAAGTGGTGAATTGATGACGCTGCACCACCTACTTATCGCGGGTTTATTAATCGACTTAATGGATATTAGGGCGTGACAACTTGTCTCGGTATGATATTGTATAGTGGTAGGGCCAGTCTCTAGATACTAAAAATACTTTAGAACAGACTCAGCTACAGAACATCAGGGCTGCAATCTGGATTTCATACAATTAACGAAGTAAGAAATCTGGCAGATCTTGATAAAACTAATTATGGTAGATGATAGTAGGTAGCAACCATGGGAAGCTTTCGGGGCTAACGAAAAGGCAAAAAAGACTTTTTGACGGTAACTATAAAACTATTGACTTATTGATGAACAATGAACATACACTGAAATAAAGCGCAGACAGAAGTAGACACTCCTCATGACTTATTGCAAACCCCTTTTGATAGAGGCGTGCATGGATGTACATATTAAAATCATCAATTTATAAGTGTCTGAGAAGGATGCAATTAATACGAATCTTAATAATAAACTCTGATACTTAAATACGGCCCCGCAATGTTTATGTGACTTGAAGTAAGTGTCATCAGTATCATCATCATAGATAATAATGGTGAATTGACTACACTGAAACGCCTATATTTGTCTAGCGCCGCCCACGTAATAGAGGGCTGGTACAGACAGCTGTCTACCATTCGAATACATTATAAACGGTCCATCACACAAATTAAACCCAATTTAACGAAATACACCCATTAAAGATAAACACTGCGCAAAGTACATGATATATTACTCCTACAAAGACAAACATTGCAAAGGGCTTGATATAATCCTTAGAAACACGGTGGGTACTACACGTGTACACGCAGGTAAGTGTCACGTGCAACATGCGCCGCGCACAAAGACATAGACAGGTAATCACATCACCGTGCTATGATAATGATGTCAGAAGTAGCCACCTATTTGTTATTATAATGACGTCAGAGGTAGACAGCTATTTGTTGTAAGATGCTGAAATTGTGGGATGTGACGGATACTAAATAACATTGTCGATACAATCCAGTAATTTTTCTGTGGGTAGATACAGATCACTTATGTACTCAATTAGACGCTTAATGGAATCCCCCACTATACTACACCTACAAGATATACGACGTCCCAACCCGTTCAGGTCAAGGCGTAGGAAGGTGTAAAGGAAAAATGCGGCTACGTCCCAGTTTTCAATTTATACCGAGTTATTAATAACAATCACGAGAAGAACAATCACCTATTTATAGACTTTTCACATTTCGCTATTCAATAAAATGTACGATTCTCGGGTGCAATAATTGGTGGTAAATATAAGTTGGGTTTTATAAATAAGTATGATATTTAATAATCTTATCAGATTGGGGACAGCTATCTTACTAGCTATTAGTGTCAAGATTTGCCTGACAAAACAAGTTATGCAGTAGCAATCCCCAATTTACTATTCTAAACCATGATAATGACGTAATACCCAACCGTCTATTTGTAGGTCCACAATCTCATGACTTCCTGGTTCCTTGTGACCGCACAACGACAACTCTACAGTCACACCCCGCATGAAAATCACAACAGCTATGACAAAGTGAGAGTTTAACACACTTTCCGATTTAATAGATTGGGTCAACAGTCAGTCAGCCAACTTCAAGTTTTTAGTCAGTCTCCGTATTAAGTGCTGCCGTACATTTGGAAGGAAAGTTTTTTGCGGCGCGCACTGAAGAACAGAACAAAAGACGCTCCAGTGTCAACAGCCGGAGAAGGATACTGAAACTTCAATTCATGACTTGCGATAGTGGCAATAGAGCATTTGTCGAGCCCCCTGCCAGCGATCGGTGATATGTCACACTGGTGAAATATGTTAATGACGACATCAACTCACCATATTGCAACATGATAATGACGTCATCAACTCATTTTATTGCGCTATGATAATGGTGAAGTCATTGCCATAGCGCAATATGGTGAGTTGATGATCAACTCACCATATTGCGCTATGATAATGACGACATTAACATGCCATAATGCGCTATGATAATGACGACATTTTATCCGATTGTTTACATAATTACATTTTGTTGACATAAATCACGACTAGTCTTTCTTCCGAAATGTGTTGTAAGTATTTCATCTGTGTAAGTGAATTTTGTGTCTGTTTCTCTGTCTGTTCACAAATATGCGAATAATATGTGTAAATATCGTATATGTTTTTCCTATCTTTGCGTTCGTCTGTTCGTCTGTTTGTCTGTAGGAATGTGTGTTTGGAAGAATGTACCAGTTTGTTTACACAGGAATTTGTGTCATGTGACATGGTTAAGTGTTAAGATTCTGCGGAACTGTGGCGACGAATAATTTGATTGGGTATGGACTACGAGCTATGGCCTTACATATGTTAGGCTTTATTTTAATCTACAAACCACCTGGAAAAAATATGCGTATTTTTCTTTTTAAAAATTGACAACAACAGGTCTGAATAGGGGTTATATACGCGAAAAAATACGTGTGCAGTGCGCTACCGAATAAAACTTCGACATCGGACACATTTAGAGTGCGCGCGCAACTTTTTTGCACACATGGTCATACAAATTAATCATAAAAGTTCAACGATGCAATTTGACAATCGGCTGATTATTGCGCTCGCAAAGAATACGGCGAATTTTAGAAAAAATACATATGGTATTTTTTGTCGTTTTCAAAAAATGCGCATTTAATAGTTTAATAACAACCTTTTATCTCTGTGTTACAAAATGTTACTATGTTACTGCGGAATTAAGAATTGAACATCCATTTATTACAGTAGACTAGAGACTAGATAATGAACTTGTTCTTAGACGTGTCGTTTTAAGATAGTATCCTTCTTTATATTTTCAACTACAAAGACGAGGTCACGGCACTAAGTCCGTTACTAAGACACATTCATTTGGCTATGTGACAATTCAACAGGAAAGGTGTCATATCGCGTATTAATTGAGTGAAAAGGTCGGTGGCATTATGCCATGGGACGTGTTGATGCGAGTGCCATTTCAGAGACAAAGTAGCCAAAGCCGGTACAATAAGACATCTACAGATGAATTTCTGAAGAAATTAAGCTTCAGAAATTAAGTCCGAGCAGCTATTGGGTCAAATTGTGTTTCTCAACACAACCCCAGATTGAATCAAACTAAAATTTTAGTTTGATTGAAACTGTATTTGTCGTATTGTCGTGGGTTCTGGAATGCCTTCTTAAATTTCTACACGGTCCCGCCATTTGTATGTACGGGACAATGAATTTACAGAATAGCCACGATCGTACATGGTTCTACGTGACTCAAGGATGTCACAATAATTCTCATTTCTCATTCCTCGAACTCGCAAAACGTCCTGTGATATGCTGCAGAGAGTGTAGAGAGGGGCACTATAATTGGGAGGAGGACTATAGTTGACTTATTGAGAGGAGCACTAGTTGATGCAATCACTTGGTCAATCACTACCAACACCTAATTGACGCATTCACGCACTCACTTGGAACTCGCTAACTGAAACGAGCTATCATGACGACCAATGACTTAACAATCCTCATGACAGGCTGATCAGTGCTCCCTGACTTGCTTATCTAGACTTCTAGAGCATGTTTTAGTAAGACTCTCCCCCATAACACACCTTTTAACTGGCAATGTGGGAGTATCCATTGTTATATCACTGATCACTACGATCTGTGCATGACCACGTGACATCACGGTCACGTGACACGTGTTCCCCTCCCACACCTTATTATGTTAACTTAACACTGAGTCGTTACTTGGAGACGCCATTAAATAAATATATTACATAATGCTTAAAGAATTTATGTATATCAGAGTTTATTTAATTAACATTGATTATCGAATTATATCATCGTATCAACTATTCAACCACAACTGTAAAATAAGTATGAAATGAAGTATATGTTTAGTGTTTTTTTACGTTGACGACTATGATACAACATTTCACATATGAACAATCAGCCATTGTTTCGAGCCTGGGAAACTGCTCGTAGAGTTAGATGACGTCATTATCATGGTTCAAAATGGCGAAAATGATGACAATATGGTCATTGATAACGCACATTTTGTTAATATACGGCACTCAGAGCATTAAAAACGAACAAAAGCTGTTAAAAGCGGGCGTGATGGATACGCTTGGGGGAGAAAAACGATTTAGAAAAAGAGGAAAACTGTAATCGATGAAAACCAGGAGTTTGCAAAATGATTAAAAATATGTTCAACGGCATCAAAAATGGCACAAAGATAATTCCCTAGAAAACCAAAACGCTAGACGCAAGTTAATTTTAACGAAATAAAATTTAAACGAAATATTTACAGCGAGACCCTGAAATTTTTCTTTTAACAAACCAAAATAAGAAATATTTGTTTTGAGGAATCTCTCAGTTCAAAATCTCTCCGTTCAAAACAAAATTCAAAAAATCGAAGGTGTTAAATCAACGGTCGTGACATAAACCTCTGATTTAAATACCCGTTACCTTATAGACAAGGCGACAATTTAGGAGACAAATTGGCAACTTTAGATTGCCCCATGGTCGAGAAATCAGGCCTTTTAACAAACCCTGACGCTTTTAGACAATTAAGCAATTAAATACGATATTCAAATAATTTTATGAATGTTTTCTTTAAAAGTCTTCAGTTCGTGATTGTCGGACATATGGATAAATTACATTTTTGTCGTTAATTTCCTGTTTAATTGTTACGTTATAAATCACATTTTCGAATTGTCATACTTTTCCTAAAATATTTTCGAATCGTAACTTGCACGCTTCGAGGATTTCAATCAATGCAAACCAATTTTTAAAAGATAGCGTAAGTTTCCCGATCTCAGAATGAGATGATCGGTTGAGCTGGGGTATCCTGGCCCGGACAGATTACAAACAGGCAGACAGAAAACAGACGGGAAAACAGACGGACAGACAAACCTTAAAGAAGATTCCAGGGTTTTTCACATCAGCTGTCCAGACAACAGCGCCGATTACTCAATTATTCAATTAAAATAATATACAAAATAATGAGCATATACCGGATAATTCATGAATTGCCCATCAAGTGAAATTGGATATAACACTCAAATTCCGGCACCTGTAAGCATTTTTAACAATTTTGTGCCCTAAAAATGTGATAAGTTCAAAATCACGTTTCGATTTCTGCTGGAATATTCCTTATCTGAGGCTTTGTTGGTCGGAAGGGGTCAGGGTTATCGGGGGTTCAGTTGGAGAAGTATCTCAGAGAAATGAGAAATTTTGAAGAAAATGTGAATGCATTTTTATGCATTTTTATCGCGCCAATTGCGCGGTAAATTCGAAACTACTACACTACATCATCAGCATTTCTGGACCGTGGAATGTGTAGTAACATACATCACATAAAATTCCCACCCCCTCCCCTTCTTTATCACGTCACAGTCTGAGAAGGAGGGCTGTAAAACTCACGTGACTGGGAATTTTCTCCAAAATAAAACCCGCCCCTGCCGTGCGTGTAAAATACTCGAGATATTTTTAGCCCGATATTTTACGCTGCGTTCAAAAAATAGGCGATATTCCCTCATCAACTGCCCCAGCTGAATTAAGATTATTACGTCACTCTGGTGTCTATATTGCTTCCTTTTCGTGCGCAGTTTATTAAATAACGTTATCTGAATTATTATGCAGCATTTCATAAAAGTACTAGCACATATTTTACTATAATAATAGTTAAATTCTGCAGTAGTATTAAATATCTAGCTCTCTTCTCTTTGTACGACGATTGAAAATATAACGGCGACGTATGACCACGGGGATTGGAATGTTAGGACTTTCCTTAATTAAATATATATCATAGAAATTCGTACCTCTCAGCCAGGTATCATGAGTAGGAAAGTCACGTGATTAGGTAGCAATTGCACCTTGTATCTAGGGCAACGTGATTTGTATTCAAAGCTGATTGAACAGACACTGCGGCGGTATCTTTCTATGATTGGTTAAACAAAACAGCTGTCCCCTGTGATTGGTCAGACAAAACAGCTGTCCACCTTGTGATTGGTCAGATAAAAAAGCTGTTTCCCTGTGATTTCTCAGACGACATAGCTGTGACCTCGGTAATTGATTAATTAGTTGGATATTAGAACCAAATATCTTCTAAAATGGATCTATATTTGATACTTCTGCCAAATTTTCATTGGTCGTTCCTCGCTGGTCAGTGGAAAATCATGCTGAGAAGTAAGAAAAACTAACTGCCGAGTAAAGGTTTGCAGCATTTCATCACGATTCAGAAATCCCGAGCCGGTAACAGAAACAAAATAAATATTTAAAAAACATTTCCTTGTGTTTGAAATGCGTACACTATCTCTCACCTTGATCACAGAGTTTTCCGAGCCATCCTTCCTTACAAACACACTCGGTAGGGGATATGCAGATGGCGGTGTGTTCGGAACACGGACAGTCAGCTGAAATTGAGGGGCGTTTTCAATTTTACGGAAAAATCGGAAATTTTGAAGATGCCACATTTATTCCCATTTTGATTTCTCAACCCCTGGAGTCCCATTATTTTGAAACCCGTCCCCTCCGCAGATGACATAATCCCTTAGTTTTGGTGATAGGAAGGTACCTTATAAGGCCATATGTCCAATTAGGCCAAATTACCGAATACCTGTGATGGATACTGTTTTTGATGGGGTTACAGATGCAACATAATGGAGGTGCTGTGATAAAAGCAGTGATTGACTTAACATGCGGTGAATAATGGATGTGTTCTGACCCTGTGTTCACCATTCAATGTGAGCAGATGGCCAGGCCGGCAGGCCATGTTTCCAATTTTAAGATGATACTAGGTGGTCACTTGGTCAGATATTTGAAGAATCAGCTAATCAGTTTACTTTAACTTAGTAGCTGTCAATCCAGACAACTCCTTCCCCGAAATAACGAGACACCATCAGATTGCGATTATTCATTCGGTCAAATCTGCTTGGAGTTTGGACACTATATTGCAAGATGTGTTGACAATATATAGTTCAGAGTTTCAGACATTTCGAGATTTCAAGTGATAGTCAAGGTCGCGTAATAAAGGTATGAATGCCAGGCTGACGTCATTTTTAACTTTTGAAGTTAGCAATCAAGTACATCAAACGACCTATTTTCGCAGCAAATTTTAATTAATAAATTTGGTGTTTATATATAAAAATATTGGCAAAAGGAAGCAGAAACTTCTAAAAATAAACTTAAATTCAAACTTTATTAAAATGGACTGCCGAGTTTGTCAAGTTAGTCTAGACTGTTCCGTTTATATTTGATAGAGTTCAGGTCAGCTATAAGTTAGAATCTGAAAAACACGTCATTACCATGTTTCTTATTGGAGGATTAACGGCGTTTAGATGCGTCTTTCCAAACACAACCATTTCCTTTTCTTCATGTTTATGAAACAAGTTCGGGTTACGCAGTATTTCAGGGGAGGAACAGTTTATAGTACGCCAGCAAAATCTCAAAAGTTAGAAACTATAACTTTTGACATGAGAAAGCAGAAAATTGTGCACTCAGGTTGCGAAAATGCTTAAGTTGCAGTAGTGTAAAAAATGATACATAAAATTCACTTGGGCTATTAAAGTTTGAATTCTGCTCAATCTGATATTTACCATGAAAAGTGTGATAATAACTGCTCTGACATATTAATAGTACGTGACCAACTCAGTGTCACCATGGAGCATGCTTGTCTACAAGCGAATACCTTGCCACGCTGTTTTATGTTCTTATTACATTGGACAACCTAGCTACGTGCTGACGTGATGAGAGATGGCTTCCAAAATGTAGAACCATCTCAAAAAACTTGGTGTATGCAATTTAGCAGTTCATGATATTGACAGTTGAAATGTATGCTGACTTCATGGATTGAGTGCAAAGTTTGGAGAATCTTCAAAATATGATATTTTAAACATTTTTCATGAACAATTTGAGTTTAGATATGATAAATTCCTAAATTCGACCCTAATGAAAAGTATGAATCAACATTCCATTGCGACAAGCAAGAAGAAAATCTTGAATCATATAGCGAATTTTCTTTAAAATGTTTAAAACTTGTTTCAATGAGGTTACATACATGTATGTTACAGTAGATGTTAAATGAATAAATTCTTGTCAATGACTGATTTCACAAACAAAACGAAAATTATGATTTTCATTGACCAAAGTTTTAAAATATAACATTTCACGCTGTCAATTTAGCGTCATTGCCTCCCCGCCTTACTTTTACAGCAACCACTTTAAAATTTAGTCGGAATTTTTAAATATTATGTACCATTTTAAACATGTCCATTGTCCACCGTAATATGCTATAGACAGTTTTAGTTTTAAAATCATAGGATTGAAATTAGGGCACTGAGAAAGTGTTGAATAATGTAATTAAATTACAGCAATTCAGATAATGAGTGTCGGAGCAAAGTTGGGGAGCTGAGAAAGGCTATTGCTTGAGTTTATTACTGCAATAATTCTAAAAAAACTCAGGCATAAATTTACTAAAAACCCCCGAGACATGACTCAGTCTAATCACAGCAACTTTGTACTGTGTTTTATAGATTATAATAACATTCAAACAACCATCGTGTCTCGACCTTTTGAGGTGCGATGTATTACGCTGCGTTTGGATACTTTTCTAAGGCATGTTGCAGTGGAAGTACTACTTTGCACGCAGCAAAAAAGAACTCAAGCACAGTGTTATACGATGCGCGGCGCGCATCAAAAGGTCGAACTCCTGGGTTACTTGTAATCAAAAAACACCAAGGTTCTAGATAGCTGTGAATAATAAGTCATCAAATCATCGAATGATTGGCGGATAGTTCGCACCTTTTCTAGATTCGGAATCCCCAAGCCACATTTGTGTCCTGAAGTCCAAATATGACACCCATGACAATATATGTGTCGGCATAAAAAAGCTCCATTTGTTTTAAAAGTTTTCCGAAGAAACTCCATAACCCAGGGATATCAGACCGTCAATATTTTACATTCTGAGCCAGTGAATTTTAATCAAATTAACAAATATAGGATGTTCTTGCCTAAACAAGTCCCACCTCTTTTAGGGATCGTTTTTCATAAAATGAATCGCATTGCAAATATTCCGAATTACATACGTTGTCTGACGAATGATTTTACATAGATTATACGAAATAGGCAGTTCAACGTCATCAACTCACTACATTGAGCTATGATAATGACGTCATCTTACCCGCCTATTTATATCGTGCGCGGGGTTCAATGTGGTAATAAATGGGTGGTGCAACATTTACAGATAAATCTTTAGAATATGCAACGCTTAGCGTGAATTATTTGGTCTCTATTTAATTGACACGTTAATGAACCATTGTGAAAGCCAGCATTATTACAGAATTTCAAGACCTTGACTTAATAACACCTCAACACATAGTTTCCGTGGTCCTATATCATTTTTGAAAATGTCGTAAAATTCCGACGATTTCATATCAAGAATTATTGTCGTATTATTATATATGACAACAATAGTAATGAAATTTGTAAATCAGAGAATTTTTCTGTCATTTTGCCCTCTCTTCGCGGTTAACTCGGTTAGTAAAATTATTATATAACTCCCAGCAGTGTGTTATATTATGTTTTTGTTCCATATGTCATTGGTCAAACACAGCAAAAAATATATGAAAAATAACTAAATTGAGTTTCTGGGCCCTAGCAGTGCAGTGAGGGAAAAGCTTTACGGCATCTATTTGTACCCTTTTTTTACAAAATCTACCAACCATCGCGGACCATCTCAAAACTAAATCTGTATCAACATTTTATATGAACTTGCCAAGATATAATTAAGGAAAACTAAGAAATATAAGAATATTGCTCAAAGTTCCACAAGTAATCCATGGTGACATCACAAATCTGGCATATAAGTGATCTAAATCGAGCCTGTTTTAAAAATCTAAAATTACAATGCCAAAGGGTCAGAGTCCTAGCTTTAAAAATCGCGATTATATTTTTGTGAATTACGGTCAACTATTTAATTATGTCCTTTTAAACTTGACAGAATGTCCTTTATAGTGTCCGACAGGGGTTAGATCCAGAATCACACCCTTTTGGAAATATATTATGCTTAGCAACCAATTCATCATGAATCTTTTTTAAAGAATAACCGGAAATTAAACACATAAATAAAACAATAAATAAATTTAACAAACAATAAATAAACACAAAAACTTCTCTAGTACTCTTTAAAGTGGTTTACACATAAAACAGGAGGCCAACTTCAAGAGAAATAATAAAAAAGAGGAATAGTAGAAAAGAGAAATAGGAGAAAAGAGGAGTATTAGAAAGAGGAATAGGAGAAAAGAGGAATAGAAGAAGAGTAATAATAGAAAACAGGAATGGAAAGATAGAAAAAAGAGGAGTAGTGGAAAAGCATAACCTAATTGGGTATTAGAGTAACCCAGCCAGTTGTATTAACAGATGCTCTGAACGGAGAAACCGTGTTCTTTGTCGTAGCCTCCTTGGTCTTGATTCAATAAGTCCAACATGTGAGGCCTTGGAGCAAAAATGATGTCCACAAATCGAAATTTTACCTGTAGGAGGTAGATCATACCAAGCTTTTGACGAACTGATCATTTTTTGTATTAGTTGCTTGTAAAAATTGGATGAGAAATGACTAATAAGTTATGGCTATGTAATGCACGTGTGACAAAGTGGCGGTGGTCTATTTGAGGCCTAAATATAGCCACTTTGGCCACATTCTATATGGCCAAATGTACAAATCAGTTCCAATTACCAACTCTTTAAATTCAGGTGAAAACCCTTCGCTTTTAATTTCAATACCTCATCTTCACTCAGATATATCAAATCATCCCAAAAGTCACTGGAACAATGACCATTCATCCTCCTGCTCCGAAATCCTAGGGTGTATCAGAAGTTTGGTTCTGGTCACGAATACAACGCACTGCTCAGCGTCATTGTCAGTGATTTAAATGAGAAATGGACACCGTTTACCGGCCTGTTTTTCTCACGCACCGAATTCTCAGGGTGTAACAGAAGTCTTACCCCTCAACCCCTTCTTGCTCCTCTTTCTCACCTTATCAGGACTTATGACTATTCTAATATTCAAGAAGTGGCTGCGCCGAAAAATATCGTTTGCTCACTGTCATCAGCTCACCACTCTATGTTCTGACAATGACGTCATCTTACCTGCCTATTCATATCGTATCGTACTTATGATCGTTTTAGCTACAGAGACGGACTATGACCCCTTCAAGCTGCGCGCAAAAATAGACCCCCTGATGTCACTCTTTTCCTTTTAAATATCCAAGGTAATAACGTCACCCGGTTCCGCTTATTGAGCGACCTGCAGCACAGAGATATATCTGCATTTCACCTGGTATGTCTTACTGGCTACCTTCCAAAATATTTATATAAAATATAGCGCAATTTCGGTCGTAGCAATGGAGCACTTGTGCTTAAATAGCGGTATAGGGGGGGATCAATTCCAAATCATCGTACACTGAGAGTATTTGAATGGAAATTGTCGTAAAGCTAGAGGGATGAATCAAAAAATTGGTATATTGTTGGAGTACGAAAATGTAGTTCTTTTTCAAAAAAAGACAGCATGAAAAGCAATAAAACAGAACGCAGTGGACAAGATGGGTGGCTGAAAAGCAAACACCCCCCTTGACGGTATGCACCCTTAGCAATCCTGGCTCACTGAAACTGATACGGTTAAGAGTAATGGGCGTTAGAAAATGACGGCGTTTTCATAGATTACAATGGAAAACTGATGACGTAGAGAGGTCTATTGTTCGTGAGGGCTGTTAGAAACGGTGGAATCCAGGGGAAGGCAAGTGACATGTAATTGTTTTTATGGAGTGCACGTATAACAGATTACACTAAGTGGTATTAGGAGATCAGTTATTTTAATGTCATTCTAACTCTTAGTACGTAGAGAGGGTGGACAGAGTTATGTAGGTATGTAGTTAGAATATAAGCGTTTCAAGATTATAAAAGCGTTTTATTCTAGCTGGAGAAAGGAAGCTTAGCTCTTCAAACTCGTAATCTGGAATGAATAGCATAGCAACCCTGTTGAGGCATTTCAAGATTTGTGTTAACCCTATGAAGTATGAACCCTTACCCTAACATGGGCTATCATCTTCATTTAGTTGTTACCACAACCTAAACACATGACCAACCTGCAGCTTCAACCCTTAACCCAAACTCCAGTTCACATGATCTAAAATCAGATGTTACGCTCTCAGCTGTACCAGCAGGACACTGCACAGGTGCCAACCGACGTAGAGTCCAAACTAAATTCAAATTCTATTTCCATCCGATTTAGGCTACATTCCAGCTACCTATTATAGAATGAACATTCCGCTGCAACAGACCACCACCAAACGTTCCGGGAATGAAAACTCCCAATTAAATTACCCCTGAAATCCGATAATTCTAGTCTGCTTCATCTAGCTCAGAGGTACTGGGAAATCCCCTCCTTAATGAATAATAGGCAGCTCCACGACAACAATTTATCGTTCTGAACAATGAAAATGAAGTTATTCTTAACCGCCTATTTTGGCACAGACACAGATTCTGTCATTTATCTAGACTATAGCTAACGTCACATGATACCGGTACCGGTATTGCATTCCCAGATTGTAACTGAGGGTGGTTTGAGGCACACATGGATCATCTGAACCAGAATGAAGATTTGTTAAAATTTTAACCCCTTCCAACCAACTCTAATATAAAAGATGCCAGCAACAGGAAATTGATCAGATCTCGGAAACTGAGAAGGCAAATATATTTTCAATTTTCATAGCCCTAGTGTTTGATCAATCTTTTGCAACACCAAATTAAGATCTTATTGCGTTCTGAGTGCTTAATTTTTCTGCTTCATTTTCTCTAAAGCATGTACCACTTAACCTCTGGTATTTGGGGTAACGTTCAAGTTTTAAATCTACATAACCTCCCCTGCAACACACGGCTAGCTCCCTACAGATTCCCATGTCTGTCTAGCTCTGAGAAGAAAAGACTTTGTTCATGATCTAGCTGACAGATCTTCTCTTGTCATTCGTGGGACAAACATAACTAAATTTATATTTGTTCCGAAGCTCGAAACTACCTCAATCAACGTCATCAACTACACCAGTTTAACTCATGATAATGACGTTTGGTTTGACTTTCTATCGTTGTGGAGGACTCTGTATTTATAGAGTTCGATGCTGGGGGTCTGAAATCTAACATAATTAATTAATGTTATATATTCATAGTTTGGTAACTTGATAAGAGGAAGGGAGCTTGAAAAACATCAACTTGTGGGAGAGTGTGTAAGTGTAGACCACTAACTCACTTGATAATTGTTAATAGATTTGTTGGGAGAAGAAAGATGATTAGCAATTGTTTTATTATGTACTTGGGCTCAAGTTATAATGTGGGGTGTGTAGTTATTTATTATTTGAAATTTAATAGAAACAATAAAATTTAAATAAAATCAAAGGTGAGAAGTCGTGCATCTGAAAAAGCCTTGCCTACATCCTTTAAAATGACTGAAAAAAACAAAATGAATACATTCTGGCCAAATGCTGTTGTAGACAGTTGATATTGCAATGTTCAGAACATGCCGATTTCAGCATCTTAATGTCCAGAACATCATTCAGAGAGCATATTGTGCAGTCAATATCTGAGATATCCAGATCAATGGTTCGAATAATAAAATGCTGATCTGAAAAAACTTCCTCAATAAAAGTCTCAGCCCATTTTCATGACAATTACACCATGTCCGAATTCCAATACAGCTTTGTGATGATTTAACACCCGACCTTCCCATCATACTACTGACGAGGAATAGTCATCTTAACATTCAACCCCTGATAATCCTGACAACTATACTAGTTCAGAGTGACGTCATCATCATAGCTTAGAGTGGTGAGTTGATGAAGTCAACGCGCATATTCTCCATAACATGCTCTTCATCATTAGTAGAGAATTTACAATATATGTCTTTAATTAAATACAGAGGGAAATTAGTTTTGGTGACAAAGTAATGACTTAGTATAGCTCCTGCAGTTGACTCACCGGTAAAATATGTCAGGAATATAGGTGTATAGCGAGTTTTCATGAATCTTTGAATCGATAAGTCCCTGTTTCAACATCGATCGCAATGCAGACAGCGCGAAATAATAGCTGATCGAATTTGAAGTTAATCATACGAGAACCGTGATCTAATGATAGATTGGTTTGAAGTGGTTGACTAAATATGTCGTTGAACTGTCTTTCTTTTCCCACGTGCGATCATCAGTGATTATAAGTTCATGTCATAAATTCGTGATACCAAATTAGAATATTGCATCATAACGTCATTACGTCGGGGATTGCATTTTTGGAAAAAAATCAGATCCAGCCGGAAGAGAATGAGGCAACTATTTTGTCTTGTAAAGTAATTTTCTGATTTACAAAGCGAATGCAAAAAATAGCCGCTCAACTCAATCATTTAACTCAACTTCAAGCCATGAAAATTTTTAAACTGTATATTGCTCCGATGTAGTTCTGCAGCAGGCGACAACTATTTCGTCTAGATTCAGGGAAGTAATTTACTGCTCCAAATAATGGGAATAATTCAGGGAAGTAATTTACTGGTTTAAATAATGGGAATAATATATCTCTTGAAATTATTGACGTCACATCACCTCAAGTTCTGCTAAATATACATACATACGTCGGTATTTTAGGAGAAACCACCGCGGCATACATTTCAAGATTTTACTGCGTTCTCCAATACACTTGTGCTACATACCACATTCCATACAATAAAATAATAGACAGTTCGACGTCACCAGTTTCCCATTCTAACTCATGACAATGACGTCAAATATATTCGTTATTCCAAACCTCAGAAGATCTCTTTAAACTGAGCTATTACGTGCAGAGTGCATGGATACAGGAAAACATTCCATATAGGTATATTTGTTGTATGGTCATGAGTCTCAACAAACCTTCCCTTTACAAGATTCTAAGAGAAGCGTCCTCCTAAATTTCTAAACTGTCTTTTAAAATTTGTCTATGAAAGAATGAAAGAATTCGGCATGTGGCTGGATTAATTATCGACAAACTTTCAGAAAAAAATTGTAGTGATTTTATTTTCTCCATTGTCTGAAAAAGGTCCCAAAAGTAAGCTTCAACAAAGTCTCAATCCTTGCACCAAATTTGAAAACACTTCAATTTGTCAAGATCAATTTGCCAGGATCTATATAAGGGCCTTGTGCAAATAGGGAACGATGTCATTATCATGGGTTATAACCGTTGATTGATGAAGTAACACAGCCTAATTTTTCGGGCGGAGATTGTAAATCTCATGGCATATAATCAATGTCTACAAGGCGTATAGAAAATGTGATTGCACCCAGTAATAAATGTCAATTATTGAAAGTTTAGGGGGTCAATTTTCAAGAACATAATAATTTTCAGAGTTTACGTTACCAAACACTATTTATAAAATAACTAGACAAAATATGTCAAGAAACACGCATATTTTCAAGGCTGTGTCTCTGGCAAAATGTTTCCTTGGGGAATGGTTGTAAAAACGTCATGTCACTATGAGGGTCACTACTCAATACTATCCTAAAATGACATAATGTCTGGAGAAAAATTAATTATTGTTTGAAAAAACAATAACATTCGAAGTGAAAACCTACCAATCAGTCTGCATCACTTTTTCGGAGTTCAATCGAGTCAATCAATTGACGGAAATCGTTCAAGCCTAGTGCCGAGTCACAGTAAATAAAAGAGAGTACATCAGAGAGATACGATATACAACAAAACAGGGAACATCTCAGTTATATACATTTTAAAGATTCAAGGCAAAAACAGGCGGCTGAATACCCTCCATTGCACGTGCTAAATCTTGATTATGACGTCACCAGCACTGGCCTATTTTTTGCACGAGGTTTTCGGAAATATCTTCCATTGCGTCTATATCAGCCTTCCCAGCATTGTTATAAATAAATTACAAAGGTTTTATTGAGTTTGTGAGTCGACATTATACATGATCGGGGAGGCTAATTTTCAATTTACAGCGGAATTTTATTTGTCGCCCATCGTAAAAGTGAAGACTTTAACATTAAACGAATGAAATTGACGTCATAATCAGTAAAAATAATGGTGAGTTTATGACGTCAGATGATCTCTTTGTGGTGAGGAGGCGTCGGATATTTGGAATTACAATTTATTGTGCCATATCTAAACAGGGAAATGATTTAATCAGACACTCGATATTGGTATTTTCGGAGTACAGCGAGTCAACGGAGCGTCAAAATCAAAGGGTGCCCGAAATTAATCATTCGGGATACGGGTAACATTCTTTAGAGAGACGTTCCCATTCAAGGGAAGGTGGCAAGCTGCACCTACTGAATCCTGGACTATAAAATGCTGCTTAATGAATCCTCTCGTCTTGCATACAATGATTGTGGAAATGAAACATTTTGTGGCGAAATTTGATAAGGATATTATGATAGTAGTCCGAAACAATGGCGATAAAATCTTCATAGCATTATAGCAGGGGCAGAAGAATAGGAGAAAAACTTGCTTCGATATGCTAGTTTTAAAACATGTTCGAATGCCCTGGAGTTTAAATTAAATTCTTTCCATTTCAGTCCATTTCTTTTGAAGAACACTATGTATTTGCACCTTCAGTTATATTTCCAGATATTTAAGTTTCCCCAACGTTGCATGATACGTATTTTAATACATAAGCTGGTTTCAATTACATATGTTTTCTATCCCGAATATGGCCAAGGTGCAGGAAAAAGGTCGTTGAAAATGAAATATTCGCATGGTTAATGGTTTGAAGTATTTAAATCGCACTTTTGATCCGCCGATTTTCCGTGACCTTTAAACATTGCTACCAAAGTATTCGGATTCACTGCTACATCTTGGCTCTAACCTAGCCCTCTGAGACCACAGCTTGAAGGGATTTTCATGATCTTTGTTTTTAACTTCGATTAAAAAAACCAACTCCTGTGCAATCCTATAAAGCTATAAAAATATCAACATCTATTTTTCATCTGAATACGTGAATCTGAATTCTGAATTCCATTTCAATCTAAATTTCATCTACTATTATGACACACCCACAAGTCTTATTTCAGACTAAATAATTTGAATTCCAAGTGGGTGAATCAGTAGTTATTTAACTCCATCATTAATAATTACTGATAATTATCGGTTAATAAGTGAACTAAAATCGGGAAGTTTCTTAGATGTACGTAGCTCACATTGCGTAATCCACAGAAAAAGTGCACACCACAATTCGATTAGAACTGCCATTCATCCTGCTACAATTAACCCCAATGTGACAAATCGTGCATGATTTAGGCGGTTGAAAATGACGTCATTATCGTAGTTTAGAATGGTGGATTGATGACGTCATATTCCCTTAAGGGAGGCACGACAGCAACTCTCAAAAACAGTGATCCGCTCATCAAATTATCAAGGTTAATTCGTGGAGTGAGGAATACAGACCACCTCGGATCAGGATTACTAATTGTGATCCTCGTCACATTGGAGACAAATTGCCTCAATTCTTGGTGTGAAGACGTCATTTTGAAACTCCAGTGGGAGCTAAAATGTCCGTATTAATCAATACCATTCGGTATTATTGGCACCGAACTATGTAGGAATAGACTCAAAATGGTAATATCGCTGAATTATCTGGTTTTTTGCTCGCACAACTCTGTGCATTGCTACCTTCAAAACACTGCCACCTTGACAACATTGCTACCTTGACAACATTTCTACCTTGACAACATTGCTCCCTTGACAACATTGCTATCTTGACAACATTGCTACCTTGACAACAGTACATAAGGCAAGGTCATTAATTATCTAGGGCAGCGCTTCCTGTGAAACTACAGATATAGCATTTAAATCTACCTGGTATGTACCAAATAATATGAACGCTGATGAAAGTGGCGTCATTATCATGGTTCTGAATGGGTATTGGTGACGTTTTCATTTCAGGGAGAGGAACTCTGTGTAATTTATATATGGTGGAGGCCTCCCTGTGGTATGCTTGCTACTTTTAATATTCTGCTGGTATGTTTATATCAGTAGTGGTGGGGTAGGGCGTGCAAACCACAGTGGGTACACTGGTCAATCACATCACTCAAAATACAGAGCTGAATGGTGTCAATAGTAGCCTTCTGAGTTCTTAGTCGCTTTTGGCTTTTTGAGGGAAATATCATGATGGTTTTGAAGAAAGGCTGCTAGCAAAATCAACAATGTGACCATTAACTGCCTGTTTCCAGGCTTAAGGCTACTTACTGTTCGGAAACATTAGAGCAAGATTGATCATGAACTATCTAGAGTCTTGATGTATTTTAATATGTTATATTTTTAGATGTATCTGAGAATATTATTAAAAATAACACATTGCTTTATGAGTTCCTAAACGAAAAGTACTCAGTAGAATATCATCAATTAACCACTCAAAACCATGAAAAATACGTCATCCTCAATCGAATATTTCAAACGCCAGTGATCTATTATCGAACTTTGCACTACCACGTTTTCCTCAAAGATCACACACCAGGAATGTCTTTCAAGTGCAACAACAAAAGATAATCTCCTCTTGCGGTAAATTAAGAAAAAACAGTTAATTAAAAACGTCGGATTAAAAGTTTTGATTAAATTAACAAGCACGCGTCGAAGTTTTACCATAATTAAAAAGTGGAATTGCTCAGTAGAGGAAAATTGTTTATTTCCTGAGATAGATATAGAAATATCTAGAAAATTTCAGATTCGCATTGCAAGATAAAAATGTTATCCACTCAATGATTTCTAATTGCCTTATCAATCTAGCCTTCTAATTCCAACCAAAATATTGATTGATTATCCATCAGATATTAACCGATATGTCCGATCATAATTTATTTTTCAAATCTCAACAGGATTTCATGAAATTTTCCTTCTTTTAATCCTCCTTGGGCTCCGGGCGTCCCTGGCCCACCCTCTTTAATAAATGTCAACAGATCGCATTCCTTCTGTCTAACTATGTAACAACTTTTACTCCATCCTTATTTCTTTTCAAAAGAAGCGACTGGGAGTGATGATCATGGTTTAAGGTGGCGTAAAGTGCTTATTTTCCATGTTACGTTCCCTGGTTTTTCTGTTAAACGCCCACTTTTGTGAAAACCTTTATGATGCATCCCACACTTCCGGTTCCTAAGTGGAAACCAGAAGGCCGACACAGACTTAAGATACACATCCAGTCTCCAGGTTACAGACTTTCACCCGTCTATTAAAATAGCTATTATAATAAGTCACGTTTAGATTTCTTTATTTAAACTATTATTTTAAACTGAAATTCGAAAAATTCATTGCTCTATAGCCTATAATATGAATTTAAATTTCATTGTACCTTAAAATACCTTTCATTTCTCGAAGGTACAGTACGAAAAATAATTATTTTAAGCGTTCTTTTTTCATCCCTTTTTCACGATACACAACAGACAACCTTTGAACAATTAACAACATTAATAAAACCTAAGGGTGTAACCTTGCATGATATATAAATTAACATTTAATTCACCCCCGGCCGGACAGCTGCTCACAAAACACCCAGTTCTCCGTCATCAATACTCCCATTCTAAGCTATGATAATGACGTCACTATCAGCCATCTGACCTTCAGAAGGAATACTTCCCACCGACTGAAATTATCCTTGGAATGTGAGCGGAGTGTTAGCACTTACCCGTGTTAGAAAAGGCTGGGATATATTCAAATTCTAGATTCCACGGGGAACTATTAGATATTATATACATGTTCTAAGATAAAATATATCGTGAAAAATCTTTTCTTTTTTGTTCTTTTTAGGTTGAATTTTAGGGGTTTTCACGAGAAGAGAGGAGCAGCTGATATTCCTAGAAATGAACGGAACGCCTAATGAAATGTAAGATATAAGTTCAGCTATAATATTTATCCCATGGAGGAACTACGGACTTCACTGTAATAGAACTCGGTCTCAGAGTTATGAAATTGCTTTCCTAAAACTTAGCACTCAATTTAGTGTCGGCGCTATAGCAATAGCGGGGAGAATTCTCTGAGAACCGGGCGCTGGAAATAGGCGGTTGAAATGACGTAATTATGACGGTTTATCATGGTTAATTGCTGACACAGACCATGTGTATCTATGACCCGTGACGTTATAGAAATGTAAAGTAAATTCGTGTTTTATGAATTATAATAAACGGATATAATATCGCTGTTGTTGAACAAAAATATATAATAAAATTAAAATTATATTGTGCTGAAAAAAGGGCTTTGTTTTTTTCGGAGTGTTTCTCCGCGAGTGATATATTTTACACTAGTCCATGGGAACTGTAGAACAGCGATATCATTGGTGGAAAGGGGGAGCAAATATTGACAGAGTAATAGATATGCGGATAAGTGTCTTTTATTAACGACATGTCAAGTTGATAAACATTCTGACAATTTCTTTTGGAAAATTATAGCAGGAAAATGCAGGAGAAAGAAAAGAAAGTTATAAAGTTCCTTTATTATATTTGTTTTTCTGAAGAATTATCAACCTAACCTCCACATTTCAGATGCTTCATTTAACAAAACCAGAAATCCCAGCTGAGTGAATTAAACGAATTTTATGATGGATGGTAACTGTGATGTTAGAATTGTTGGTTTGAATGATGTATCAATGTTGTATGTCTTGAATGATGAGCGAGTTTCTTATGTGTCGTTGTCATGAATTCAATGAATGAAAATCCAAGTTCTGACTCTTTCAACACTGAACATCACGATTGTTTAATTTATGACAAATAATAAGGCAAGAAACAGACAACTGTTATAAACTAATTCTTACACAATAGTAAATACCTTTGGGGCATCCGAGTTCCACGGTTGCATCAGGTAGCCAGCCCTTGCAGCAGTGGTAGACTGTAACCTCACTGGGTCTCTTGATCTTCTTCTGGATTGTCTTGTATCTCGTTCTGGGATTCAGGGGAAGAATTTAGAGTTTGAGTTTTCAACTGTAGAAGGTATTATGACGACCCTGAGTTCATTTCAACTTCTTAGACCAATGTTAATAGGATGTTGTTGCGTTTTGGGAAGGGAGAAAGAACTCAGTTTAATCCAATATCGCAAACATTGCGCTGATTTATAAGCGAGGTCACAAGTGGGCACTGGCTGATATATTGTTCCTGATATAACATAGAGATTGGCATTATCTTACTGTAAAAGGAACATGGACCTCCCGCCTAATGAACTCATGACAACTACCAACTGTCAGCAACCATATTATGACAGCAGAACTAAGCCGGATGCCGGGTTCTGATAGGAAATATTATATTACGATGTAAGCTCAGAGCTGCTGCATATAAGATGCTATTAGCCACGAATTTCAGCTAAATATACGTGATAGTGGAGTCTCGTATAGGCTTTGGAAATACTGAGTTTATAAGCCGTTCATGGAAATAGATCAAGGTCATCAATTTAACATTCAAAGCCATGATAATGATTTCACCCCCAACAGGCTGCAAAATTTAGGCGACATTTGGTAAGCGAGGCAGAATGTCAACAAGTCCCGACTGATCGGGATTGTACTACATCGAATCTTGGTACAATGGAAGGTTGGTGCTGAAATTTAGACATAGGTTGATCCTTCAAGATCATCCTACCTACCACCACCTTGTGCTAGGTTAGTGTAGGACTTCCTGGTACTGTCAAGGAAAATTACAAACAATGCACTAAGAAACAAGTGTGAAGCAAGTATGGATCCATTCATTCCAGTCATACTCAGATACTCATAGGATTGAAATCAAAGCGGTTGGAATTCGGAAGTGAAGCATTCAAAACGTGTGAAGTGGGAACTATAATAACGATATTAACACTAAAACAGTTATAATGGGATGGATCATACACACAGTTTTGGGATTTTCAATCATCATTCAAGAGAAACATAAACTACTCACACATTCTCGAAGCAGTCGTCCTTTCCTGGAACAACACACTTCTTTGGGACCTTCTCAACGTAGGAGATAGTCCTGTCTCTAATAACGGTCTCAAGGGGACCAAGCTTTGTGTAGTAGCACACATTGTCACTGTGGAGATTGAGATGTGGAATAAACTTATAACATGTTCTGAATTTGAATTTGAATTTGAAAATAATTTTACAGCACAATTACAGCATATATTTTCCCATGATTAAATCGGTGAAAGTGGCATTAGAAGCTGGCTTGAAGACAATGGTCTCCATAATAAGCTTTATCTATTGACCTAAAACAGGCTTCATATTTAATATTCGTTTCAATTAACCCTCTAACACGTACCTGCCTGCATGCTCATCTGTTAGCTCATGGAGGTCGGCTCTCCTGCCACCGCCATTATTTCTTGCAGTGTCACATTTATGGAAAAAGACTAGTGACACAAACCATGGGACCAGCAATGTTGATAGCATTCTCTGAAACAAATTGTAGTTGGATATAAAGAAATAAGGCATTGAAATCTGGTTCAATTAGTAATTTGTCAATATATACAAAAAGAAAATAATGTAAGTTAGCCAAGAACATTAATGTGAAAACTATCTAGCAATATTTGCATAGTTTAATATAACCAATTAAAGCCTTACCTTCCAATTTCGTTTTCAATCAAGATTCTTTTGCCAGCTTATTTGTTTGGTAACAAGGTCATCTAGTATAGGATATGAACTTTAGAAGTTGTCAAGATACAAGTTCATTATCTTTTCATTTTCATATGCAAAATAATATACCTTCTCACATTTGGAGCTGTGCACATAGATGTGAAGAAGAAACTTATGCAGTTTCACAGCTTGGAGAGTTGATCATAGTAATAATACTAAACAGTGTGGTAGATGCAATTCATAGCAGACAAAGGAAATCATGGTAACATGTGAACATTGTTTCTGGGACGACTTGAAAAGTCAGTTATGTTTGTTGTTTGAACTCATGATATTATGTTATGAATACCAGCTTTGATTAGGTTTCAATAGCAGCTATTCAAACAATAGACTATTAGATTAGATCATTAGTATAGGTCCTATTCAGAGAACAGTTGCTAAAGAGCATGAATCACAATGAGTGATCATATTATTCAGGAATACCAAGAATATTAATGATTAGACTAATGATCTATAGCTTTTACCATATTCACTTATCAATTCTTTAGGGGTTGCAACCATTCCTATTTCTGGGTTACAGCCAACAAGGAATTGATAAGTGAATCTGGCAGACCCATTTTATGGTGCATATCAGCCAGGTGTTACATGGCCCATTATGCTTCAGGGTGCTGACAATGCAACACAGTGCTTAGGTACTTTCAACTTTTGATCAGAAGTAGGTGTTGCACTACATGGTCAGTGAACCTGGAAAGTATAATGTGTAACACCATGGTAAGCTAAGCTCCATTTGTTCTGTCATCCCAGGTCATGGTATAACATCAGAACACAGCCATATGATTGAAAGGAAATCTACTATGCTTGGACTCCAGACAAAGAAAAGGTGAGTTTCTTATTTTTCTTTTTCCTATATAGAGAAACAGTCATGGAAGAAAGGAGAGTTTTGTAGCCAAACATCCAGCAAGTCAAATACAGACATAGATTATTTGCTTAGAGGTTAAAAGTTCTTCAGACATCAAGCCTCTTGAAATAATCATCAAGGAGAAGCCAGTGCACATATGCATTATGCATGCAGGTCACTAAATTGTTGATGCAAATTTATTGTTCGAACATCAAATTTCAGTACAGAAGTTCTATCAAAACTTTTTGACCCCGAAGGTCAAGTGAAGCATCTCAAGTGAAGCATCCATGATAGCAAGCCACTCTCATCTTTATCGTAGCAAGAGTAAAAGATGCAAACATACTCTGATCCATTAACTTGTTCTGTACTTTCTTGATGCTTGGAGCAGAAGAATTTCATTCAGTTACATTTAGGCTGGTGGTCCAGTTCTCTGCACTGGATGCTGCTCTTCCCTGTCACAACTTAATCACCCAAAATACTGAGGTAGATACTGGACAAATGATGCTTGCATGACACTCACTTGGATCATCTTGCCCTCCTCTTAGTATTTCATAAAGGGACCATGTCAGGGATCAAGTTCATGCTTGGAGATTGATGTCAAAGAGAAATAATTCTTCAAAAGAATGTCGAAATTCAACATCTATGAATTAAAAAGAAATCTCTCTTTAATTCAAATCTCTCTTCAAGACATCAATCTGCAAGACTTTTCTCCAACTCTGAACTTGAACACCAACATGATCCCTTTAGGTAATGCAATGTGGAGAGTAGTAGGATCTAAGTGAGTCACACCAAGATGAGTGGTGTGCAGGCATCTTCAGTCCAAAACCTACCTCAGCTTTCTGGGTGTTTAAATTGTGAGAGCTTTTTATGAGGTAGGCCCCCTACTCCCCAGCAGTCACCCCCTGGTAGCAGGGTATAGCACCGTCAAGTGCAGTGACCTCCTGCCTGAATGAAACTGAACTTGCTCTTTGGTCTTTGTTTGAACATCTTTGTTGGTCTTTGTTTGAACATCTTTATCTATCCCTCCCTGAATCAAGCAATCTGCAAAATTTATCAATGATACCAGTCCTAACCAGCTGATTACTGATCCCATCCTTGTACTCATCCTAGCACTCATAAACTGTCTCCAATTTAACACAGGTTCTTTGGGTCTTTCACTGCATATTTCTGGGTATCTTAAAAACAACGAAAATCCTATTTTTGATTGTCTTCAATACCCAATTACATTAGGGGCCTTCCATAAAGGACGTCCATGAAGAGGCCAATGCAGATGTAGGGAAGAAGAGGATGTTTGGCCAAATTCGGACATCCCCATTTATGAAAATTTTGATCGATTTGACTTTTAAGGGGTATATTTCAGGTTGCAGACGTTTGCATACAATGGGGGGAGGGAGGGGTCTAAAATAACCAAAATTTTGTAGACTTCTTTTATGGACATCATTTCTTACAAGTTCAACATGAACTCTGCAAAGTCTGACACTCCCACAGTCTCACATTAGCAGCTCCACTTAGAAGGTTGCTTTTACATCCTGAAAAGGATTGTAAAAAGCACATAGATCTAGACATCTTTCTAAAACTTAATTTTGTGAATGTGGATTGTGCACAATCCATTTTTAGTTGGTCAAGGAGTCCATTATAGCCTTGGCTATAATGGACTCCTTGACCAACTAAAAATGGGCAATGAGTCATGTTTATTCTTGCAGGCTGGTGTCTTGAACAAAAACTTCTTAATGATTTGAACATGTTTATTTAAATCATAACGAAAACTTTCTTCAAGACATCGATCTGCAACTGTTTTTGAATTATTTGTAGCTGAAGCTGAAGGCATAACACATTAAAGTTTAGAGGCTGTAAATGCATCATGTGGCATAGCACATCTTCATTACATTTTGAAGATACAACAACATAATACTTGCTTGACACAAATATTCCTGTTTGCGTTGCGCGGGGCGCGAGTACACAGTACACACACCTATGCGGGCTTTGGAAGGGCTTGCTTTGCTAAAAATGTATATCTCTGTCTGTTGCCCTAACCAGCGCCCTGTTCTGCGCGCGCGGCGCGCCGTCGTTCATCTTCTTTATTCAGCCGTAAACCGCGAGCACGTTAGCACCTGGATAGGTGAACCCTTTTAGCGTTGCGCGGCGCACTTCCCCGTAGGGAAGTGCCGCGCGCGCGGCGTACACACGCTTATGCAACTACTAAATGTTGCAACTGCTAGATGTTGCAGGGGCCTTCAGCTTCGTGCGCTCGCGCGCACAGACTCTGACATGACATCGGAGTGCTAGAGAAACAATTTCTGGCAAGTGCATCGACTATATTGTCTATATTTCTATTGAAGATTTCAAATTTTAATAGCTTGCAATGGCTTACAGATGCACTATGACACTATCTATGACAAATGTTTGATTAAGAATGTTTCATGTTAGCATGTAGGTTACATTATGGTTTGCATGGTTTTGTGAAATTTTTAGATTCAATTATTAAATTATTAATTCATTGCTCAATCTATTTAATATTTTTAATTTAACTTCTGTGTGAAGTTTATCAGCCATATTCGAGGATAGGTTTTTTTCTATCCTTAAAAGTTCAGTTACTTTGAAATGTTATTTCACTGAAAGTATGTTAGTGCGTACGATAAGAGGCAGGATAATGTTGTTGTAATGTTATCTTTTCTTTGAGATAATAATGATCAGAAATGCAGTTAAAAACGGTTCATCTTCTCTAATGATCAGATGAAACTGATCATCAATAGTATTGTTTGTAGGATTGATTATTGCAATTCACTATATTTTGGCATTAATGAAAAACTTATAAATCAATTACAGCTTATTCAGAATGCAAGAATGCAGCTGCTAAAGCTGTATTATAAAAAATTATTATTAGATTCTATCCATATATCAACAATTAAAGAATAAATCCTTTAAAACACATCAATATGCAAGACTTTTCTCCAATTTTGGACTTGAACTTTGACACGATTTCTCGAGAAATACTATGTAAGAACAGCCAAATCCAAATGAGTCACACCTAGATGATTGGTGTGCAGGCATCCTCAGTCCAATGATTAATTAATATTCAAATTTTATTATTTTTATTTTTGCAGATTGATTTCTTGAAGAAACTTTTCTTTGTGATTTAAATTCTTTTTTGAAAATGTTATGAATGTAACAATGTAGTAATTTATTTATTCTTGTATAAGGTCAGTCATGTAGAAAGCTGTCCTGACAAGTTAAATTACTGATTTTTTGGTTCATTCATGAAGTCTCATTCAGTTTATATCATGTAGAAACACAAAAGATAACTAAATATTTTATTAGAAAATGTCAGGGAGAGAAGTAGCTCAGTCAAAGCGGAGCACATCCCGCCTGACCAAAACACAAAGGGCCAATATCATATTTCCTGTCAGTCGAGTGTTACGCTTCATGAGAGCAGGTCCCTTCTTCAAATATAGGATAGCTGCTGGTGCACCAGTCTACATGGCTGCTGTTATGGAGTATCTTTGTGCAGAGGTGAGTTCTTGGGGTGATTTAGAATATTTGACATTATTACTTCAAGTTGAATGACACTTATTACACCTTCTGTGTGTGGTGGTGTGTGGCTTAAGTTTGCTTAGTTTTTTTCAATAAAAATCATCTTAAATACAGGTTTTGGAGTTAGCAGGAAATGCATCAAGAGATCACAAAAAGAAGAGAATAGTTCCAAGGCATATTCTTCTTGCTGTGGGTCATGATGAAGAACTGCACAAGGTAATTCCAAGTTACTCCATTGTTTTTGAATCATTCCTAAGGATCAGATCATGTCTATAACAGTACACACGTCATTTTGATTGTCTATAAAAGTATAGTATGCTGACATGATACTGCTTATATCATGTGCATTCTTAGTTCTGATGAGAATTTGTGGAAATTCATATCTAGCCCTTTATTAAATGGACTATTGTGAGTTTTCTTTACATAATCCAACTAATTCCCCATCAGTTGTTAAAGGACGTTACAATACCCTCTGGTGGAGTGATCCCCAATATCAACCCCATTCTACTACAGAAGAAGGCAAGCTTCACCAGGAAAGCCATTGCTCAGGCCAATGGTCTTGGATTTCCAGAAGACATAAAACCCAAGGTATGTGGTGTTTGTATCTGTTTGCATCTGTACTGATCTTTTGGATGATGATCCATTGATTTATGATTGGAAGTTCAGTTTATCACATGTGGAACAAATAGATAGATATATGGATGTCACAAAAATTGGATGCTTGCAGGTGAAGAAAGTTAAGAAAACCAAGGAAGTTAAAAGATTGGTTCCAAAACAAGCCACATCAAAACCTGTAGCATCAATAGAGGAAGATGAAGAAGAGGAGGAACCAGCAGTAAATAAAGCCAAGGCAGTGACTGCACTCAAAAAGGCAGCCAAAACAAAATCAACAGGTTGAAAAAATTTAAATTCAGACATTTGAAACCTTATCACATCATCCCATGACAGAAAGTCTCTTGTATCCATTCAACTTGTTTTGACCTGTTTTGAGTTGTTCTGTAACCAGCCAAGTCAATTCTACACCTGAGAAGTTCACCTTTAATAACACTGTTTCCTAACTCCCAAATCCCTTTTCTGCAGGTGTCACACTCCTCTCAGAAAAGACCCTTTTCCTGGGCCAGAAGTTGACAGTTATCCAGGGAGACATTGCTGCAGTGGGAGCTGATGCTATCGTACATCCCACCAACTCAAACTGGAACATGACTGGGAACTGTGGAAATGCTATCAGAGAAGCTGCAGGACAGGTTTGTGCTTCTGTAACTTTGTGCTGTCTGTAACTCTTTGTTGTCTGTAACTCTTAGCTATCTATAACTCTTAGCTATCTATAACTCTTAGCTATCTATAACTCTTAGCTGTCTATAACTCTTAGCTATCTATAACTCTTAGCTGTCTGTAACTCTTAGCTGTCTGTAACTCTTAGCTGTCTGTTACTCTGTGACTTAATGACTGTGTGACCATCTGTCCTGGTATCTGTTATGTTTGTAGTATACCCATACACCTTAAACCTTTATAGATAAGACATTGGATAAGTCTGTAGTCTGTGAGACTGTTCAAGAGGACCTTTTTGCTATCTCTCTGACAAATCCCATTTCCACTCCTTAATTCCCACTCCTTTATTCCCACTTCTTAATTCCCACTCCTTAATTCCCACACCTCCCCAGGGCTACTTAGAAGAGGTTTCTGACATTGCTGCAGCCCACTGAAGCCATCCGAAGCCGTGATGTCCACAGGACACAACCTTTCCTCGGATAATGTGATTCATGTGAATGGGCCCGAGTACGGGGATGGTGGAAGGACTCAGCAGGAGGCTCTAGAGCAGACTATCAAGAACGCGTTAGCCCTGGCAGATGGAGCCAAGTTTGCTTCCATTGCCTTCCCCAGTATCTCTTCTGGACAGTAAGTGTAGCAGATTATGTCTTAGGAGCTGGTTGTCGTTGGATTAGGTTCTAACGCACGAGAATTCAGAATTCTGTTTAAGGAAAGTTTTCCCAAGGTTCCTTATATGATGCATATAAAATATTTTCTTGCGTTTCAGGAACGGCTTCCCCAAACAGACGGCTGCTCAGCTCATCCTCAAAGCCATCTCCAACTACTTCGTTAGCGTGATGTCGTCGACCATCAAACAGGTGTACTTCGTCCTCTTCGACCAGGAGTCAGTGGACATCTACACCAACGAACTCGCCAAAATATCCGAGTCCTAATTGGTGCTCTGGTGCTAACCGCTAAACCAATATGATACGAACTGATATCTTATGTCCAATCTGGTTCTCATTTGATTGGATTTGTTATATGCCACATGAGTCACAGTATGTCTGGTTATGTTATAATGTTACTGAGTAAGAACACGCAGAGATTACTAATGTTACACACTGACACACTGTCAGTTATTATTAGCTAAACACTGTCTGTATAATTTGCAGTTGCCGTTCGGTATATTTTAATCATCCCATCGTTAATTGAGGCTAAAAGTCGCGAATTCATCGACTGTTAGGACCCTATCAATGTCATGATGTGTCCTGTGTACATGTGAGATGTTGTGTGTGTGATCAGATCTGGTTTCACGGGTCATTGCTTTGTGTACGGAATTTAATAGCAGTAATTATCATTACAAGCCGTTCATTTCATGGGTATTTCGTTCAGACATTTTGGGCAATTTGTTATACACTGATTGGGCTAACTTCTAGCACACACTTTGTCCATGTAAAGAGTACATTTACGATAGCATAATTTCTACAGCACAAACCGTAATTAATTAATTACTTAGATTGTTCGAGTTAAAACATACTAAAATTACGATCTGATATACTTCATTATGGTGCGCTTCAGTAAAAAGCGGTCCCTGACAATTCACGGCACCAATCTGTCACTTATTCTCGCGTAACCGAAATAAGTGATATCTGGCTGATAACGCGAAATTTATTTGAATATATTGTATTTTCTTTGACAACAATCAAATCTGCTTTTTCAATGATATCAATCAGTATATTTTAAAGTACGATACAATGCTTAATTATTTAGTATTATTGAGAATATGATATTACGTTAAATCTCTTCAAAATATTGGTATCATAGTTATATTTATCTTTAGATTTGTGTTAGTGAGTTGAGGGTCTTGATGCGTAAATGATATCAGTTATCAGTGATTCTTGATTATTTACTAATAGATTTCTTGGTAAATGAAAGTTATTAATGCTAGTGACATGTATTGAAAATTATCTTTTTCTTAAACTAAAGCAAAATTGGTTGGATTTCTTTCCTTTGGGACTTTCCTTTTGGCCTTCATTTCTTTGGGACTTTCCATTTGGATCACCTATTACTAAATGGAAGATGGATTATCAGCCATGGGTGAAACACGATTTGTTGCTTTCAATACGGGTAGAATAATCTTATTTTCCATCCAGTTGCAATTTCTTCAATGCATACTGATTTGCTTCCTAATAAACAGAAGCTTCTACGTTTCCACGCAAGAACTAAAATTAATTAAGACAAGTTTTGGAGCTTCTTCAAATTCGATTGAACATAGATAATTTTACCTACTAACATAACATTCTGATTATTTCTGTACACGAATATTTAACATTACATTATGTTATTTCGTGAGTTTTATAAGTAATCAATGGTTTATATAATCTATATAGTTTACACTTGATAAAGATTTAACAACAATTTTTAACTTTCATGTGCATATATATACTATACAATATACATATTATTATATACGAGGTTGTTATTATGTTTGTATGTCTGTGGCTAGGCACGTTACCTCTATAAAATCCCAATTCCCTCGAACATTATGAGCCAAGATTTCTCAATTTTAATGTTCATGGAACTATCACCTATTATTAATTGCATTGCCTAAAACTCCCTAAAAAGCTGCAATCATTTTGTGCCGAAAAGTAATCATCGAATTCCCCCTCTCTGATCAAATCAATCCACAGACAGTTTATATTACAGTTACATCACGCCACCAAGTTTTTCGAACAATATTTGGAGTATGGGGGAGGGGGTGGTGCCACTGTCCCAATTTAGTTGCAATGTTGTGACATAGCGGCAGTTGCTGTGATGAAGCTAACACGTTCTTTTCCTATCATGGAACATGGAACTTTGAGTAGAGAGGTGCTGCTAACAAAAACACCTCAGATAATCCTCAGATAGAAATAGTCAAAATCGATTTGAATAAAACAATATTTCGAATCTGGATCAATTCAAAATTACTGTATTTCCGTTTTTAGTTCCTTATTTGTCCTACTCGTCCCTAAAACCAGTCAGAAACTCAGAAAAGTAAATTGGAACAGGGAAAATTGGAACAGTGGCACTCCCCCCAATATTACAATATTGCTTGTCCTTGTTATGCTTTCTGATATATTACAGCAAATCTATATATTTAATTATCCACTACTATTTTATTTTAGTGTTTTTCATTCGATTGAATTGATGAAGTAAATCAAAGTCCCAAAGCTGGATTCTGAAAGTGCAGCTCTTGCTTTTACAATTTAAAATTGTTGAAAGGGTTTTCTAGGAATGCCGCATGAATTTCAATACTACTACTCGTAAAATGTAATGTACCTTCAAAATATATTCACAAGACAAATTAACTCTCCCTTTTCCCAGATCAAGGTAGCTAACCATGCAAATCTTCGTGCAAGCCGCGGACCTCCACACAGTCCAACTGGAACCCACCCACACCCTGTCCCACCTAAAGGAACTGTTCTCCTCCCAAATCCCAGTTGAGGACCAGGTCATTACATGTGGTGGAGATGTGATCCCTGAGGATGTGTTCCTCTGCCAGCATCTCCCTGAGAATGTAACCCTCGGACTTTCTGCTCGTCTTCTTGGAGGTAAAGTCCACGGATCTCTGGCTCGAGCTGGTAAAGTCAAGGGACAGACCCCTAAAGTGGCTAAGATGGAGGATAAGAAGAAGAAGAGGACCGGAAGGTGCAAGAGGAGGATTCAGTATAACAGGAGGTTCAGTACGGCTGTCAGTGCTTTCGGAAGGAAGAAGGGACCCAACTCTAACTCTTAAATATTTCTCTGATTTATTGTGATGTGTACAGTGGGTGATTTGTTTTAACTTATTACACAGTGGGTTTCATTCTTGTAGTTAATACGTATTCTTTCAGTAAATTCAAGACATTTCACTGCTTCTTTCTGTTTTAAGGCCAGAGCTTCATTAATGAAATAATTTACAGTTTCCCTACTTTCCGCATAATTCTGAAAGCAATTTCAAGCGTTTTTTTGCTACTTCAGGAAAATTACATCATTCGTATAACCCAAATTTTCCCAATTAAGGGGGCCGGGGGGGGGGGGTCCGAGGTCGATTTTCGTTTTTTCATTGTTTTTGATAGAGCTGAACGCCAGCTACCAGTAGGTAGGGCATAAAACAAAACCTTAAAACAAAACCTTGAATCGAGCCGATTTTTGATTTAGGCCTCAGAAGTGAAAATATGACCTCTCAAAGTTGGCTCCTGTCCCAAAAATAGTCAAAAATGACGATTTTCAAATTTCAAAAAGCCCTATTTTCACTTCTGAGGCCTAAATCAAAAATCGGCTCGATTCAAAGTTTTGTTTTATGCCCTAGAACATAACTACCAAGTTTCAAGGGTTTTCCTCAAAAACTGTAGGAGGAGATAGATTTTAAAGTTTATTTTCGGCAAATCGCGTCGTAAGTTTGCGCGCGCACTGTAATTACAGGCGAACTCGCGATTTAAAAAATTCATAACTTCGGCTAGGAACAATATTTTTTCATGGGGTAAAAACCTACTGGTAGCTGGCGTTCAGCTCTATCAGAAACAACAAAAACCCGAAAATCGACCTCAGACCCCCCCGGCCCCCTTAACTGTACCTACCCCTTATTCCCATATTCTCCTCAAATAACTAACTTACTGTACCCCTAATTATCGCCAAATAACCCAAAATCCCCCTTCTGCAGGGATGAGCAGCCTCCTCGAAGACAAATGGCTGGACATCACCTCACAATTTGCTGCTGCCTCCCACGCCCTGCCCCTTGGTTACCTCGTCAAAGACGACAACTTCGGTCTCTTCGAAGCCATGTCCGCCATCGAACTCATGGATCCTAAGATGGACGCAGGAATGTTATGTAACAAGGAGTTATGTGAAGTAAGCTGTGCTGAAGAAGCTATCGTAAAGGAGCTCTTACCCCTCAACCCCTCAATGGAGGATGTGATAGGTGTGTCAGACGAGATCCTGTCCTGTATTTGTACGTGGTTAGACGGACACAGTCTCGCTCAAACCGTCCTGACCTGCCTCTACCTGCACTGTGTGGAGAGGATTAAGTCCAGTGTTCTGGTGAGTATCTGTAACGCAGCTCTGAAGTCTTGCGAACTTATCAACTACATAGTGTCCATTGCTGGATGCTTTGAAGAGGAGGATTTCATCACCTGCACTTATGGGTACAATGTGTCCACGACTATGAGTACGAGTAAGGTTATTGCGCTGTTGAAGGAAGGAGAGGATGAAATTAACAAGAAAGTGAAGCGAGGAGTGGAGATTGGGCCTAGTGAAAAGGCTATACTGCAACGGCTATCTTTCTGGAAATATCTCGTGATTGTGCTTCACAAAATCCAGAATTTTGAGAAGAAAAACATCGAGTCCCTCAAGGAAGATCTCAATAAGTTATTCCACTCAGTTTCACCGATTAAATCAACGATAGGAATCGGTACACAAGCAGTGGTATCCGATGAAAAGCACCGGAAAATGATCGGTTTTGAATATCTGATCAATCAGAAACTGTTATCGTCGACTCCACCTCGATACATTGCTATCTTAGAACGAAATGCAATGTGTGAGTACCTAATGCGATTATTTGCTCATGTGGAACTCATGTTAAGGATAAACGAGAGTACGACGTTGTCGAGTATAATCCGGTTTTTTGTTCGTTTTTCCGAACAAAACCCTGTGTACTGTCTCGGTCGTGTTTGTTCTATATCTTTTTAGTGGGTAACAGCGGGAATAACGTGTTAGGGGTGGAGCCCCTGGCTAAGATCATCAAGGAGGAAATCAAGAGTTTTTCTTACCCCATCTCGTTTTTCACGCCGTATCTTGGTGACCCGAATGTTCGAGAGTTTGTAACTAGTTTTCTGGACGGTACTTCGCTTTGTATACAGGACTACATTCAGGCCATGTGTCATAATAAGGGCCGACAACGTCGGAAACTGGGGGCCCTGCTGAGTGAACTGAACGAACTTTACAAGAAATCTGAAAACTTTGACAACATGTTGCATGCATACCTTTCCAATAACGAGAGTTTAGCAAACCACTTCAGGAGTTTCAGCTGCTGGGTCCTATTCATCACTGTGGAGGTCATGATAAAGTACCTGCTACTGGGATGGGAGTTGGAACTGTACGGCATTCACGAGGCACACTACATCTACTGTTATCTGGAGTACTTGTTCAGTTGGCTGAGGCAAACCATCATTTGTGGACAGGACCAGGTGACGCAAGGTGAGGCGCTGGAGAAGAAGTTAGCTAAACGGAACAAGAACATGAGGAGAAAGAAGAAGGATAAGTCTAATCAGATGGTGCTTCAGATGACCAATGTGTATCAGATGATGTCCCATGGGTACATCAAGGCTCTGGAAGGCTTCGCTCTCCAGGGCAAGTTTGAAGGTTACATGGAACGGAAGTTTGATAATGAAGAACTGAGGTTCCGGCAACGGTTTGCTGCCTTCAACATAACCATGCCCATTCCGTTAGAAATGTCGAAGTACCCTACGTTAAGTTCTATCGTGGAAACAGCCCCCGAAGGTAAGGAACACGATTTGTTCAAGGAATCTCTGGATAATTTCACACAAGTCAGGGAAATTCTGAACACCATTCCAGCCCAGCATTCAGTGGACTCACTCGCAAAAGTGGTGAAAATGAATTGTGTGCAAATGAGTTTAGTTGTGAAAGGTCATTGTAAGGACTCGAAAAAGCCCCCTATTTTAGATTTTTCCATATGTCAAAATGTTCCTTTCGTCAAAGTTACGTGATGAATTATGATAGTTTATTGCATAAAACTTGTGATAATTTTAGGATGTTTATATATATATGATATTGATTTAATAGTTGAGCATCATTTAATTCATATAAAACTAATGAAAACATCTTAAAGCATCATGTCAGTTGTATTAGACCTTCATGCATTGCGAATATCCATTTCCTGCTTCTTTTTCTTATCCAAAAAAAGATTGATCAAGGTAAATTACTGTTAATTATGATATGTCGTAGGGAATGACGAATCATCATCATAGTTGAGAACAGTGAAATACTGTTGCTTTCTTCCATGCATTTGATCTGGAATTTTTTGTGTTAGTATCCCATTTTGCAATGCATGCATGTCTATTGTCTACTACTAGGGGATGATCTTGTAATTTATTTAAATTTCATTTTATTAATAATCATAACTAAACACGATCGGGGGTATTGTTTGAAATAGGACTTATATTTTGTGTAATTGATTCGATACAAAGCTGAGTAGAATTTAGTTCACTATGTTTTAGAAAATAGGTCACTCAACTAAAAAAGTTGTTACAACAGTAATATTTATAGTTTCGATGATTTCGTTGGAAAATATGTTTTTCAAAAAGGAATATTTATATAAGTATATAACAATTCGATTTGGTGAAGTGTGTATATTGTTGGTAGAGATGTGTTTGTTGTGTTATTATATATTGAAGTGTGTAAAGTGGAATATTGGTGTTTGTCTAGTTCATGTCAGCGCAAATATAGTTGGTGGTAAAGAGTGACGTCATTATCATAGCTTGAAGTGGTGTGTTGATGACGTCATCATCATAGCTTGAAGTGGTGTGTTGATGACATTGGTGTCTTGAGGTAGTGTTGATGGTCATTATCATAAAATTGGTGATGTGTTGATGACGTTATTATCATAGCTTGAAGTGATGTGTTGATGACGTTATTATCATAGCTTGCATTGGTGTTTTGATGACATCACAAAGTACTGATTGCTACTTTGATGGCACTTTTTACTCACCTCTATTCCAGCGTGGCATGGTTTAACTTGTAAGTTATTTTGCCTGTTAACAGTTTCGCTTTTAATATACACGTTTTCTATGAATGCCCTTATTTCTGTGTCTCACTGCTTTGTTCATGTTCTCTTGATAGGCCTTCCATATTCTCCTTTTTGCCCCTTTCTCCTCTTAATGAAATTTACAGTAAAGGTTATTTGCTAAGAAACCCATTCCCTCTCCCGTATAATCAATGCTCATTTCACCCCTAAAACGCTGATGACGTAATAAAAATCAACCCCTTACATTACTCAGTGCTCCTTTCTCTAATAGAACCTTTACACTACATCAATACTCAAGATTCACCCGAAAAATCTACCTTTCCTTGTATTGAATCTAAATGCGATCTCATTCCCCTGAACTCCCGCAGTATAACATTTGCTCATTTGAGTGCATGATGGCGACGGAAGAGAACAACGCTGAGATGACTGACTCTGTGAAGACTCACATCAACCACCTGCTGTCAGAGCTGGAAAGCAGTGAAACTCAGATAATAATATGTCGAGATTTGGACAAATGAGACAAAACAACGGCAAAATACGAGGGAGGGTTTGAGAGTTTTTGTTTCATGGGAATTTCAGCCGCATGACCAATACTTTGGTAGGGGCCAGCATTAGGGGTTCAATTTTTCGGAGTTTATGGGGGTTTTCGCTGTTCCTCCCCCCACCCCTCCTGTTTAACAGTGGATAACTCCCACCTGTTTCCAGGGCTGTATGTCGAGGGCTTTGTATAGGGAACCAGTTCGGGGTTGCCCCTGTCAGAACGGATCAACAGTCTGGATAAGGACATTGAGATAATGTGCAGCTACCACTATCAGGTAACCTTTTAAACTCAGTGTCCCGAAATCACTTAACACTGTCCCGAAATCACTGTTTTAAATTTAACGGGCTGTATTCATTTGAAAACCAGTTTTGAGACTGTTTGTCTGAACGGTCAACTTCTGGATAAATTGAGATAATGAAATCATGGGACTTCTCTTTCGAAAAGTACACAACAAAACTTGAGATTTCCTGATGAATTTAGCTTTAGCCATCTGAGCAGGAACTTAAAAATGTGGATGGCTTAGACTTGGCGAATTAAGCTTTTCATCTGAGCATGTTAAGAAAATTAGTCCAATTCTTGCATTGACACCTGCATTCCTGTCAGGGTTTTATTGACTGCGTCAACGAACTTCTCAAGGTTCAAACGATGGTGAAAGGTCTTCAGTCCGACATCTGCAACGTTGACACGATGCTGGCAGCGAACAGCGCCGAGCTCATTGATTCCCACCAATCCCTCATCACTCAGCGATTAGAACTGAAGAACATGGCTTCCACCATCCAGGCAATCAAACTGTGTATTCCAGTGTTGGAAATGTATGAGAAGTTAAAGGAGGAGATGCATAATAAGAGTTACTACAGTGCTATCAAGATCCTCGGACATTTGGAACACACGTATTTGCCGCCCATTGCATCGTATAGTTTCGCCAGTATAATGACGCAACAGATTCCCAAAACACGGCAGACGATCAAGGAGATTTCTCGGTGTGATCTGAAGGATTTCCTGAAGACAATCCGAGAGAAGTCCCATGAAATTGGGTTAAACGCGATGTGGCAGAGTCATCAAACGATGAACACTGATATTCCAATTGAGCATATTTTAGGGAGAAAGCCTCGGAATATCGAGGATGGTCCCCTCGATTTTCTGAACTTTGCACCGATTTATCGGTGTCTCCACATCTACTCGATTATCGGTGAAAAAGAGGACTTTGCTAAGGAATACCATGCAGATAGGAAGAAACAGGCTAGATTTGACCTTCAAATTCCTCCCCCAATCCAATGATTCGTCACAGAATTCGGATCAGTATAACACGGAATATTTCTGTAAAATCGTGGGGTTCTTTGTAATCGAGAATACACTGCTTCACACAACGCAAGGACTCGTTACTCACACTTCTGTTGACGAGCTGTGGAGTTTGTTTTTATCGTGTTTGGGAAACTTAGATCAGCTTCTCCTCCGAACGGAAAACCAACCTCAAATGCTTCTCGATCTGAAACTCTTGTTGGTTTTATTCTGTCAAACTCTCGGGGGATACGAGTTGAATGTCACGAAACTTTACAAACTTCTCATTAACCTTTACCAAAAGTACTGTGACAGTCTTCAGTCTTTGTGGAAAACCAAATTCAAGGAAGTATTCGGAAAAGACAATTATTCCCCCCTCACGGTAGATTCTGATGTCCAACTTGAGCAGTTAATGGGGTGTGCGTACAGTGCTGTTGATAAAACTGACATAAAATTCCCGTCGCTTCTTCCATTTTCTAAACTTGTTCCTGAGATATTCACCCTAATGGAAGAATACATCGAAGCATCCCTTCAGTTTGCAACTCACCTTGATTTGAGTCAAACAGAAGTTGATGATCTCGTTCGGAAATCAACGAATGAGCTCCTGACTAAGACCCTCAACGACTGTTTGATTGATCTCATAAAGGAGAAAAACTTGGTGTTATCTCAAATCGTGCAGGTCAGCATCAACACTTCTTATCTCCAGAGGTATTCGCATTGCATGGAAACCTTCGTTTCATCTAAAACCGGATGTACAGTTTCTACAACTCAGGCCAAAGACCTTTACGGACTCAAAATGTTCGACAACGTCAAGGAAGAATCAAAACGCCAAATCCACGTGAAGTTGACTGAAAAAATCGATGAATTCTTCGAGCTTTCCCGTTACAACTGGACGACAACAGAAGCCCGGGAATACCCAAGTGATTACATGACAGACATGCTGACTTACCTGAAGAACAAGTTTAAAACCTTCACTCAGTTAGAACAATCTGTGGCTTGTGGGGCCTGTGAAGAGGCAGGGAAACACATTGCTGATAAGCTGGCTGAGATCTTCCTAGACCCTGGCATAACTCAGATGACACGAGTAGCGCTGGATATCTTGGATCAGGATGTTATAGCGTACGAGGGTTTTGCTCTGGATGAACCAGTGAAAGGGGTTAAGAATATCAACCTCTTGATTCCCATCCAGAAACTGCGGAATGTCATCAACATGATCAAGCAATCCGACTATGACAAGTACATTGCAGAGTATAATCCAAGTACTCGAGGTAATGTGCACCCTGATGTTCTGGCTAGGATTCTAGAGCGATTCCTTGATAAGGAAGCCAAGAAATTCTCCCTCAAGAACTTTAGTATGAATCGGAATGATAAGGAAATGAATCAGTTGTTGGAGGCTGTGATTAGGAAGTTAAGGACGCTTGATACGTCATTAGGGGCTGGTTCGAGCACGCCACAGATGATTGCAAGGAAATTATCCATGACTCATATTAACTTTTGAAATCTCGTGAGCGATTTAACTTTGGGAAAAAAATTGGCATTGTTTTTTATTAAGGATTGGTCAATGATGGCGGGTTAAATTCCGTGCGTTTGATTCTTGCTTGCTTTGATGATTATTATATTTTTGCAGATTAAATGCAGTAGTTTTTGATTGCAGCTGAAGTTATGGTATGATATGTTTGTTGAAAAATCAACTCGTTTGATTTTGTAGTTTGTTGAAAATTATAATTTCGTGATCAAATGATTCTAAATAACGAATAAATTGTGTTTTGGTCAGTGTAAAATATATGAATTCATCACTCAGGAAAAATCAGAATATAAACACAGCCGTTTTTACTGTAATATAAAAGGAAAATGTGTGTACGATCATATCAGGAGAAATTTTTTGTTTATTTTTCGTTTTAGTTGACTTAGAAATTGAGTATGTTATATGTATGTGTACAGATGGTTCGATCAAATGAAGAATCGATAGAGATTAAAGACGCGCAATTTTGCTGTCTGTGCGTTTATTTTTGATTAAATTTCTATTGAGATTAAACCTGTAAACGGTAAAATTATGCGTATTTTGCGATCCCTTATTTGATCGATCCATCTGTACACATATTGGTACAATATTGATTGTTGAACATAGTTAAACTGTATACTGTGATTGAATTTTAAATTTGATGTTATATTTTGTATTAAAGTTTTTTATGATATTTCGAATAACCATCATACCTTCGTTTCATTATTGAGCTGTCATACTGTACTCAAATATGTAAAGATATTGTTCATCACCTGTGGTGAATTAATTTGAATAACTTGAATAACTTGGAATTATTCACAAATCCCAGAAGTTAGAACGATATAGTTCTTTTCATTATAACATCTCAAATTAGATTGTTTAAAGTAGAGTTGTATGCTTTGCAACTTACCCTAACGCATCTATAAGTTATATATTTAGTTACTTCGTAACGTCTGATAACTAATGGTACCTACTTCACTACAGGAGCTAAGGGTTAAAATGGCTCCCGAACTGACACCGAACTCAATAACACGCATGCTATCGGGTAGCTGTAATCTGGATGATTTCCACCCGATAGTACAAGTTAACGCTGTCAAGAGCTGTGCTGGGGCAGGTATGTGATACTAATTGTATATATGTACATTGTACTTGTATAATGTATATGTATGGTACATTGTTGTTAATTGTATATCGTATTTTATTGTACATTGTAAGATTGTACCTTATTGTAGTTACGCCATCTAGATAGTACATATTGCATGTTTTTCAATTTCAAATACATTTCAGGAAGTGAGAAACACAAGCTTCTGGTCAGTGACGGTACTTACTTCACTACAGTTCTCAGCGTGGGCAACTCCATCCACCAAATGATACTTATCAAGGATTTTAAACTGAAACTAACGCGTTATGAGCAACGCGTTATGAGTAGAATGTTATGAGCAACGTAACGTTTTAAATCTATAACGACTAACATGTTCTGAGTGACTTCATGATGTCATTATCAGGATTCATGATGGTGTATTTATGACGTCACTATCATGAAATACGATGGTGAATTGATGACGGCACACATTTCCCAGATAACGGACGGGACAGTAACGCGCTTCACAATAGTGAAGGTTGAGAGGAGCAGTACGACCACTGCTAACAATAGGAACCTTCTACTCTTCCTGGATATCAGTGTAGTGACGCAGCACACCGAGAAAATAGGTGGGTGAAATGTTGTTGGTGGGTGAAAATAGGTGAGTAGAATGTTATAAGTGGGGTGATGGGAGGTTTCTTCGAAAATAGGTGGGTAGAATGTTATAGGTGGGGTGAGAGAGAGGATTAATAGGTGGTAGAATGTTATAGGTGGGGGAATGGGGGGTTTCTTTTGACAGCTGTTTATAGGTTTCAAATTCCCTATTCTGTAACAAATATTCAATAGAATTTAGAGTATCAGTACGTGACTTAGAGAATCAGTTCGTGACTTAGAGTATCAGTACGTGATTCAGAGTTTCAGTGTACGTGATTCAGAGTATCAGTACGTGATTCAGAGTATTACTGTTAGTACGTGATGTAGAGATTCAGTACGTGATTTAGAGTATCAGTACGTGACTTAGAGCTTCAATACGTGACTTAGAGTTTCAGTGTACGTGACTAAGAGTTGATAGAATCCATCCTCCAGGCAACCCAGTTCGAATGGATGAGAGTAACATGCCTGCCTCCACCACCACCTCTACAGCTACTGTTCCTTACTCCAGTAACCTGCCCAACACAGGTGGGTACCAACGCGTTTATTAATGAAAATAATATAAATGAGCAAACTTATTGGCTTAAAAACAGTTAAACAAAGTAACGAAATAACACAATATGAAAAGTTCTCTGTACCTATGCTCAACTTCTTTGCAATACTTTAAACTTCGCCACCAAAAACCTTATAACCAAAAAGTAATTCGACCAAAATTGATCCAAAAGAGATCAACATATGATTTGACCAACTTAATAATTTAACCCAGAATAACCTCCTCCTCCTCAGGAGGGCTAGCAGGTGCTGCCCCGGGTGGAGCCCCTGGCACCATCTTCCCCATATCCTCCCTCAACCCTTACCAGAACAAGTGGACTATCCGAGCCAGGTGACTGTGGTTTGTTTGTTTGTTTGTTTGTTTGCTGGCACTATCTTCCCCATATCCTCCCTCAACCCTTACCAGAACAAGTGGACTATCCGAGCCAGGTGATTGTTGGTTTGTTTGTGTTTGTTTGTTTTTTTGTTTGTTTGCTTGCTGTTTGTTTCATTGTTTGTTTGTTTGTTTGCTTGTTGTTTGTTTGTTTGCTGGCACCATCTTCCCCATATCCTCCCTCAACCCCTACCAGAACAAGTGGACTATCCGAGCCAGGTAACTGTTTGTAGGTTTGTTGTTTTTTGTTTGTTTGCTTGTTTGTTTGTTTGTTTGTTTGCTGGTACCATCTTCCCCATATCCTCCCTCAACCCTTACCAGAACAAGTGGACTATCCGAGCCAGGTGACTGTTTGTAGGTGTGGGTTTTTGTTTGTTTGTTTGTCTGTTTGTTTTTGTTTGTATGTTTGTTTGATTGTTTCATCGTTTGTACCCTTATTTTCTATCAGTTCATTTTTTTCTTGTTTTTGTATGCCTTTTTGTTCCTTCCCAAGAAAAATCAGCCACAAAATATGAACCGGATCAATGTTTCAACCCATGTCACCTCTCAGAGTCACCAAGAAGTCAGACATCAGAACGTGGTCCAATTCTAAGGGAGAGGGCAAGCTGTTCAGTATCGAGTTGATGGACGAAACAGGGGAGATCAGATGTACAGGGTTGTGTTTGTTTGTGTTTGTGTTTGTTTGTATTTGTTTGTTTGTGTTGTCACTTCATGTTATCACTTCATGAATCATGTCATGTTGTCACTTCATGAATCCTGTTTTCACGTTGTCACTTCATGTTGTCACTTCATGAATCCTGTTTTCACGTTGTCACTTCATGTTGTCACTTCATGAATCCTGTTGTCGCGTCTCAATTTCTGTTGTCACACCCCTCATTTCCCAGGGTTCACGGACGCAGTTGACAAGTTCTTCACCACCATCGAGCAAGACAAAGTGTACTACATTTCACGTTGTACACTGAAAACAGCCAACAAGCAGTATACCAGTATAAAGAACGATTACGAGATGACCATGAACAATGACACAAGCATTGTGCTCTGCGAAGGTAATAAGATTTTCTGGGACAGTTCAAATTGTTGTTTTGCCAAGGTAATGATATCGTTGATTTCAGTAAAAACAGGATTAAGTCAGCTGGATTTTTCCGATAATTGGTACTCGGCTGCTGATGAATTTATCTCCGAGGATTAAATGAGACTGATTAAGCTTGCTGATTGCTAGCTTAATGAGATCCATATAATCTCATGATGTCTTAATAACATCCTTACAATCTCAAGAGGTTGAAGTTCAAACGAAATAACTGATACGAGAGAATTGTATTCAGAAGCTTTCAAAAATCTTGTGATTATCGTCGTCTTCTCAGTGCTATTAAATAGATTGATGTCTCCCCCTCAGACGCGGCTGCAGTCCCACAAGTCCAGCTCAACTACACGTACATCTCCGACCTGGATCAAGTGGAAAAGGACGCCTTTGTGGACGTCATCGGGGTCGCGACTACTATCGGGGACGTTACCTCCATCACTGCTAGGTACGTTATTATTGGGGTTATTGGGGACGTTACTTCCATCACTGCTTGGTACGTTATTCCGATAATTTGGGACGTTACTTCCATCACTGCTAGGTACGTTATTCCGATTATCGGGGACGTTACTTCCATCACTGCTAGGTACGTTATTCCGATTATCGGGGACGTTAGTACTACTGTCAAGTGTCACAGCTAGGTAGCTTATAGCTTCACTTGAATTGCCACATGAGAGCAACGGTGGAGCTAGGATTGTATTCTTATTTTCCTGTGAAAGCTCGTAACGTCCAATGTTCATCGGTCAATGATGCTCCTACTTTATTATCAAATCTCATTAGTTATTTGACTCATGACTCATTTCAGACAAACGAACAAGTTCAGACTCGTTTGATAGTCTCACTTGTACGCGACATGCATGCTATACGTAGATCATGATTCATGCATAGTAATATGCATGAATAACGCCTCTGGTTATAAAACTAGTATAGTATTTCTAGAAATACGAATATGAAAATAATTTCATGTGTGAAGCCGAGTGTTATAAGCAGAATAATTATTTCACGGGGTGACCCTTATTGGGGACGTTCTTACCATCACAGCTAGGTGGGTTATTCCGAGCAGCTTCACTTTGCCCCATTCGATATCAGTGATGGAGATAGGCTAGGATTGTATTCTTATTTTTAACATCGAATGTTCATTGGTCAATGATGCTCCTACTTGATTATCAGTTATCATCAACTATTTGACTAATGACTCAGTTCAGACAAACGACCAAGTTCATGTTCGTTTGATAATCTCATTTGTACGCGACATGCATGCTATGCGTAGATCATGCATAGTAATATACAATTTATACATTCATGATACAGCAGTCAGTACATCGCATCTTCATGATACTGTGCAGTCAGTAGTCAGTACAATAGTTCAAACTACATTGCAGCTTGACTAGATTTGAATCCTGCGTAGTTGCCGCAAATCCTTGGAGACTAATTCCCTAAATCATTTGACTTTAATTTCGTCTGGAAATTAGACTGGGATTTCAGTTCGACTGTAAGGAATTTCAGTCTGTTTCAACCGGCTACTAGTCTATGTTTCATTGGCTTAGACACAAGACCATTGTAAATTTTGTGGGAAATTGAACGAAATAATCTATTCTAGTGCAGCATGGACTTATTTAACATGTTGTTTATACGCCGCACGCAAAAAAACTGCAGTTCGAACTGTCACCGTTACTGACGATTTCAGCATTCAGTAAATAAGTGGGTACTTGAACTGGCGTATAATAATGTGAAATAATTAATGATTAACTTTTTGTGTCGTAATCTCACTGCTCTATAGTAAAACTCTCGCAGAGCGTCAGGCAAACAAGTCGTAAAACGCGAACTGAAGATCCAAGACAAGTCAGGAGCAGCTACCAGTCTTACCCTGTGGGGAAGTGATGCTGAGGGATTTGACGGTAGTTTGGTCAACCCGGTGATTTCGGTAAAAGCAGCAAAAGTCAGCGATTTCGGAGGAAGAACACTGTCAGTGTCGTTTAATTCTACCTTACAGGTTAGTGGCTGTCTGTTTTCTTTAATTCTCCTTACAGGTTAGCGGCGTGTTGAACTGTAACGTGCGCTGCTTTTTTATGCGCGGCGTAATCGTGTGCGACTCACTGCCTGTAAGGGATCGTTCACATATTACGTAATCAATTTTTGCCCGATTTTAACCCCCTCCCCCCTCGAAATCAAGTTAACAGTAATTGTATTTGTTTCAATAACATGTAACGTAATCATTCGGAAACCCCCCTCCCCCTAGGTGATTACGTAGTATGTGAACGGTCCCTAATTAACAGCCAGTGACCTGCGCACAATTACGCCGCGCATGTGAAGCTGCACACGAAGCTGTTCAACGCGCCAAAGTAGGCAAATGAATGGTTCGGCGGTTCGCTGACACACCTCGGTAGAACACTTTCCATATCTTGTTGTCGTGCAATTTTGCTGCAATTTTGCCATTTGTTCCTCATTGACGTGACGCGCGGCGTCTTGCGCGCGGACCTCTTTGAAATGCCGAAATTTAAAGTAGCGCGGGAACTACTAAACTGTTCCTAATTCATCATCCGAACTCAAATATCCATTCTTCAGATAAACCCCGATAATCCAGCCTCACACGAAATCAAGGGCTGGTATGAAAGCTACGGGAAAAACATGACCTTCAAGCAGATGTCAAGTAGTCAAGGTGGGGGTGCCAATATGGAGACTCCCTTCAAGACATTCCAAGAAGTCAAAGAAGCTAAATTGGTATGGTGTTGTATTGTTTTGTATTGTATTGTATTGTATTGTATTGTATTGTATTGTATTGTATTGTATTGTATTGTATTGTATTGTATTTTATTGTATTGTATTTTATTGTATTGTATCGTTATGACACGTTCCAAATCTCTTTTAGCATGAAGAAAAAGGATCGGGAACTTGAAGACCGTAAAATTTCATCACTAATCGTTGCTGTTTCCAGGAGCAACCCGAGTATTTCTCTAACAGTGGGACGGTTGTCTTTGTCAAGAAAGATAACTGCATGTATCAAGCGTGTCCCAGTACTGATTGCAATAAAAAGGTGGGTTTTAAAACTGTTTCTGGATGTTGGATCAGTCCTATAGCTCGTATTTTTCAGAAGCCAAGCAGTTGCCGAGATTCAGTAGGGGGAAATTTATTTTTTTCATCATAAATCGAATATGTAAGATCTAGATACATGCCTGGAGTTTTAACAGCGGCTTCACGAAAAGGAGTCATTTTCAGTTATTTTCATTCAAATTGGGGGGATTGTAGCCCAAAAAAAACCAAGCCCTACCCTATTTTTCGATTCTTGGGCTAGGTTTTTTTTGGTTTTTTTTGGTTTTTTTAGGTTTTTTTGGGTTACATTTTGGTCATTTCTGGGGCTTTTTCCAATGAATTTTGACATAAAATCTGTTGTTTTTTGAACATAATTTTCACAGTCAGTGGCTTTAAAGTTTATTTGGTGAATAGAAACGGCTATTTTCACATTTTCAGAGCTTGAAGGGCTAAGGTATCACCTAACAGTAAACAGCACAATATTGCCTGACTAACTGGTGTCTCTTGCTGACTTACTGGTGACTCTTGCCTCAGTGACTGGTGACCCATGCCAGACCCAGCTTGTAACTTTGCCTAACTCACTGGTGACAATGACCTGATCCAATGGGACCTCAAACCTGAGCGGCTGTGACTCCTGGCTGACACGCTGAGTGCTTTCCAGTTTTGCAACTCTTGCCTAATTCACTGTCGACTCTGACCTGACCAACTAGGCCTCTTTCTCTCTAGCCTGACTAAATTATGACTTTTGCCTGACCTATTGGCTTTTTGGTGACCTTTTACCCGTTCCAGATGGCGATTCTTGCATGACCAAATTAGACCAAGTTAGGCCTTTTGCCCGAATTCCTCAATGACTGGTGACTCCCCATTACCTGATCTCCTGGCGCCTCCTACTTGACCTACTAGCTGTCTCTCATCTGGCCTACTGACAACCTTAGCTGACCTAATAAGGAACCTTATGTGGCCTACTGGCGACTCTTACCTGGCCTAGTGACGCTTCTTATCTGACCTACTGACTAATCTTCTCTGACCTACTTATGAATCTTACCTGACCTACTTTAATACTTTCGACCATTGCCTGACCATAGGTGACAGCAGACACTTACCTGTGACCCAGCTGGTACTTTTGCCTGGTCCACTAGTAAAAACTTAAATTAAAAGCTCAAATAGATATAACTCTTTAGCCATTGGTGTCTCTTGATCCTACCTGACCTAGTAACGTCTTCTGATCCTACCTGACCTACTAGCTTCTCCTGATCCTACTTGACCTACTGGTGTCTCCTGATCCAGCCTGACGTACTGGCATCTCCTGATACTAGTATACTACCTTACCTATTGGCATGTCCTCATCCTACCTTACCTACCATGTCTCCAGTTCCTACCTGACCTATGACTGGCGTCTCCTGATCCTACCTGACCTACATCTGGCGTCTCCTGATCCTACCTGAGCATCGTGATCCTACCTGACCTAATGGCATCTTCTGACCCCTTACCTAGTACCTACTGGTGTCTGCTATCCTACTTGATCTACTGGCGTCTTCAGTTCCTACCTGACCTATAACTGGCGTCTCCTGATCCTACCTGACCTATAGCCGTGTCTCCTGATCCTACCTGACTTTGTGCACTGATGTCTCCTGATCCTACCAGACCTACTGGCGTCTTCTGATCCTACCTGACCTACTGGTGTCTCCTGATCCTACCTGACCTACTGGTATCTGGACTGATCCTATCTGACCCATTGGAGACTGGCGTCTCCTGATCCTACCTGACTTACTGTGCACTGATGTCCTGATTCTACCAGACCTACTGGCGTCTTCTGGATCCTACCTGACCTACTGGTGTCTCCTGATCCTACCTGACCTACTGGCATCTGGACTGATCCTATCTGACCCATTGGAGACTGGTGTCTCCTGATCCTACCTGACCTATAGCTCGTGTCTCCTGATCCTACCTGACTTACTGTGCACTGATGTCTCCTGATCCTACCAGACCTACTGGCGTCTTCTGATCCTTCCTGACCTACTGGCGTCTCCTGATCCTACCTGACCTACTGGCATCTGGACTGATCCTATCTGAACCATTGGAGACTGGCGTCTCCTGATCCTACCTGAGCCTCCTACTCCTACCTGACGTACTGGCATCTCCTGATCCCACCTTACCTATCAGCGCTCTCCTGATCCTACCTGACCTATGACTGGCGTCTCATGATCCTACCTGACCCTACAGCTGGCGTCTCCTGATCCTACCTGAGCATCGTGATCCTACCTGACGTAATGGCATCTTCTGATCCTACCGTACCTACTGGTGACTGCTATCCTTCTTGTCCTACTGGCGTATCCGGTTCCTACCTGACCTATAACTGGCGTCTCTGATCCTACCTTATGACCCAGCTGGTACTTCTGGTATGACCCACTGCTGACTCTTAGCTGATCAAGTAACCCACTGGTGATTCTGACGTGATATTCTGGCCGGATACCCTTACATGAACCAGAGGCTGACTAGACCCTTGGCGGCATCCTTTTCAGACTCACTTCTCCCAGTGTTAATTGCTCAATTATGACTTCACAGGACAGTAGGACACGTTTCATCAACAAGTCGACTCTCGCAAGAAGCTGGTGGCACTTGCCTGTCCCTTTGCCACACAGATGACTTTTTGACAGCTCAGAAAAGATATGCTGAGCATCAATAATCAAGCCTTGCTGACTGATGGAAGCCTTTATCATTGCTTGGTGACTAAGTGCCTACAAACTGTTCTTCTGGTGATCATTGTGGCTGACCTTTGTCAATCATAATTTAAGCAAGAATGCTAAATTGCTCTCAACTGGCCGACCTTCATCTGGCAACCTTCACCTGGTGCCTTGTTGGTCCTTTCTTTGCCCCCTGTGACTCCCAGCTGACTCCCTGCAACACTTTTCTGGCCTCTGGTGACACTAGTCTGAACTCCTCATGAAGCCTTACCTCGCCCTGAGATGCGATGTAACACTTGGTGAATCCTTGGCCCTTTGTCATCAGGCCCTGGTGAACCAACCTTTTGAAGGACCCTCGGGTCTTGAATAACCCCTACGTGGTAATGAGTGGCCAGAGCGCTCTTGTTTAGACCAGTATGGCCTGATTCGACACCTTTGATCGGACTTTTACTGTTCCTCTCTAATCACTTTGGACCAAGGTCCTGTGCTATCTCATGATTTTCCGTTGTACCTTATCAAAAAAGCACTGAGGGCTCTTAAAATGCTTCTCAAATGCTAATAAAGTCCTTAAAATAGTGATTTAAGCCATCTGTAATTATTGAAAACCATTGAGTATCAATAAGAATATAAAAATAACACAAATAACACATTGGTGTGAAATGTCCAAAAGTTCAAAAAATCCAACCAAAAAAAAAAATAAAAAAAAAAAACCAAAAAAAAACCAAGCCCTACCCCAAATTTGGGATCTTGGGCTTGGTTTTTTTTGGTTTTTTTTGGTTTTTTTTGGGCTACAATCCCCCCCAAATTCGTCCAGTTCAATTCTACTTCTTGAAAGAATCCCCTCCGATTTAAGTTCTTTTCTCCAGGTACTGATGGAGTCCCCCACGGAATACAGGTGTGAGAAGTGCGATAAACTCTACCCTAACTTCAAATACAGACTCATGTTAACTGTCAAAGTAGCAGACTTTACGGGGGCTGATTGGGTGACGTGCTTCCAGGTATTTTACAAAGTACACTATTAATTTAATAGTCAAAAAATAAATATTAGTCTTACCTTGTTACATTTCAAAACTTATAGAAGGGGCTGGGCTTCTTGGCTTGTCTTGATGGGAAAGCCTGTTGATCTGTTTAAAATCAATTGAAAAATATAAATTTGCACTCCTTGCCCTGACCAGCTATCTTTATTTTTTCAGCCTGTTTTATTCTCGATCATATATATGTTGATTGGACAATGAAATATATTTCATGTCCTATTTTTTGACCTGATAAAAGTTTGATGTCCCAAGAAACAGCTGAAAAGCTCCTTGGCACCACATCTGCAGAACTCGGTGCCCTGAAGGAATCCAACGAGACCGAATACGAGAAGGTCCTAGATCAAGTCACCTTCAAATCGAAAAACTTCAAACTGCGGGCTAGATTGGAATCTTACATGGACGAAACGAGGTTAGCTGGGACACCTTTCGCTTGATCAGTATTACCAAATTTCGTGTTTTTCATGATACAGAATTTTTCCTAACAAGAATAAAAGTTCTTTGTTTCAAATTGGACCTTATGTATTTATTCTAATTCCAGGATGAAGTGTACTGCAATGAACATCGACGATAGAGATGGTCTCACGTACGGTCGACGGCTTTTGGATGAAATCAAAACGTTGGAAAGTTGAAACTCCTTGAAAAAATGACTTGAATTCCTGAACTCACTCACATTTTAAAAGCAGAGAAGCCCTTTATTTGATATCAACTAATATATTCAAATCTTTTTAAAACGTGAGTATGATAATAAAACAAGGTTTTAAAACACACAATCACACTATCTGTCTGCTGCCTCGGCTTTTAAGCCTTTACAACACTACTTTATACCTCAAATTTGAGGTATAAACTAGTGTTTAAATGGCTTAAAACTGCAACAGCTAGAATCAGATAGTCTTAAAAAAAATGACTTTTTTGGTTACTTAAACTTGTTTTATTATCATACTCTGTATTTTATGACGACAAAAGACCTTGTAAGGGCTGCTACACCCAAAATCACTTGCTGGGGTTCTGAAAGCCATCGGATATCAAACTTGTTTGTTGCCCTTTTGATCTTTTTAAAACGTATTTTTTAAATATTTTATCTGATACTCCTTTGCTATTGAATTAATTGGAATGTTAAATTATAATCGAGTAGAACATGACAATCGATAAATATTTGTTTGTTGTTTCTTGCTTGTTCAAATCTTTGATCAATGATTTTTGAAAATGCAAGTGTTTCTTTTGCCTCCTCATTGTATCCCACATAATCGATGCTACTGTCCCCGCGCAATTCTGTAAATTGTGTTTGCGCGCGGCTCACGGCGCCAAAAAGCACAATATTTAAGCATTTTGTGTGCGCGTTCACCTATGTAAAGTGTTCCAATGTTAGCATTTCAAAATTCAAAAAAGTGGCTCAAACGCGGGCTAGGTTCCTATTATCGCCGTGTAAATTGCGTGTCATGGGCGATAAAATGTATACAAACCCCAATGGCAGGTTCTCTATGAGTATCAACTCCATGTATGCCATCATTGGAGCCATTTAATTTTGATTCAACGTTATATCGGGTGAATTGCTGTCATTTTCAGAAACCCTGCCATGCGCGCGTCATATTGAGATGTCATCGAATTGGGTCCCGTTCTCTACTATAAAAGAACAATAAAATAATTGCAATCCATGTCCATTTACAATTAATAACATGAATAGAGCTGTGTTTCCTTCGTTATAAGTTCAATGATAGGGTATTGCTGTGAGGCCGAGGTGAATTGTCGTATGTCGTTGGAAAATGTCGGGCGCGGGCAACTCCGACGGGCAAACCTCAGAGCACTTATAACTTTGTATCTCAGTATCTGGCCTGAACCAAATATTATCAGAGCAAGTAAGTGTTTTCAAGTGAATACTGAATCATCGTTATGTTAAACAGCTTTTGTATCAAATTTTCTTTCTCAACATAAACTCATACATTTGCGGATAGACTGTGGCTTTGGCCAAAATCTAAATCATCCGCGGCCGCGGATCGTGCAATTTCATCCAAAAATTACAAAATGCAGCGGCTGTCAGTTCCGAAGTAGCAACTGCCAGTTTCGAATTCTAGCTATAGCAGCTGCTGCAGTTTAAGTTTCAAACTAGCAGCTTTGCCGTTTGGGAAATAAATACATGGGAAATCAAAATCAAGACCAGCCCAGTTTCGCATTTCGGTTCGAATACGCGAAGCTGATTTTCTGACGTCGTCAGACCCATTATTTCAAATGGGTCAGGCAACGCCTGACAAGAAGCTGATTTAGATTTTTACTAATTCCTTTTTTTCTTTTTTACAGTCACTTGACACTTAAGCCTAGCTAGCCTATGCATAATTTATCCTTGCTAAACACGTATATCCCTGTCTGCGTAGCGCGGCGCGCGTACGCACACCTATGCGGGCTTAGGAAAATTTATCCCAATACAATACCCCATGTAAACCTTGGTATCGTTCGCAATTGGACGCTCAGTAAATTTGAAATTGGTCGAAAATTTGAAATTGCGCGCAGCACTTTTAGTCCGGAACTGATCTATGTTGTACATAATAAAGTTTTATCTAAATGAGTTTCAATACAATGCAAATGCTGAAAAAATTAAATTCTAACAAAGCAACTATGAATCAAAACTCGCATTTGATGTTCGCCGACGCGCGGACACATTTGACCTGCTGACGCCGCGCACTAAACTCGTTCTGACCAACGTAACTGTACAAATACGATTGCTTGCGCACGACAACAGTTACCATAACTACGAAAGCAGGGCATATCAATGTTCGCATACTTCGTATACTTTGTACCTGAAATGTATTGTTGTACTTCTGTATTTATTCTGGCTTTGTTCCAACTGTTGAGTTGTTGTTGTTTACATGCGGTTTGCCATAGATATAGATGTGATTTTATTTGTCTAATTGCAGTTAATTAATCCAATTTGAAAAGTACAGAGTTGCCTATCAATGATCGTTTGACTTTGGGGCTCGGTTTATTATTCTGTGTAATAAAGAAAGTTTTTTTACTCATCATGACTGATGCTCAATAGATTCTATCAATAAGATGTTATGAATTTGCCATGAGACATTTGCCGTATATGTACATGTTCGTCTAAATATCGCATATGTTACTGATCAATTATCGGTTGTCAATTGAATTGCCATTACCTTTGAGAATGGACTTCTCAGCTCTGGTTGAGATATGTATAAAGGCTCTAAAGGGATTTGACGCTGAAACTCAGGCTGCGGATATTCGGTTACACGAGATTCTCGAAGAAAATTCCCATCTTGACGACGCTGAAGAGACCTTTGTTGTTGAGGTATTTTCGGGATGTGTCCGATACCAATCACTTTTGGTTATCACAGTTGAGAACTTCTACCTCGACGAAGGCAAGAAAATGCTGAGGAAGGACTCGGTTCTCTATCAAATATTCGCTTACCTTGCTATGCTCAGACTAGATGATCTCGGTTTTGAGAACTTCAAATCGTTCATCATGAAACAAGATAATCTCAAAATGTACACCTTCCTAAAGTACCTCTTTGACCTGCCAAAGCTTCAGTCGTGGTTGAAGAAAAAGTGGTGTAATATCTACGATCAGAAGTTTGTTGAAGAGAATATTCTACCAAATCTGCTGAACAACATGGACTTGGTTTTGGATCTCATCGCACAGCTCAATGATAAACTGCAAAATAAAACAACCCCCAAAAGGGAATCGACTATTACCCAGCCTGAACCGTTCAATCTGACGAAGGTTAAGCCCCGTGCGGTGCCTCTGCCTGAACCCATTCCCAAAGTGAAAACAACAAACCCAATTCCAGCGTCAACCTACAAATCACCTCGAGAGGAAATTGAGATCATGAAGAAGAAAGAGGAACAGAGAAAACGGGCTGAACAAATGCTCGAAAGTGTGCGAAGTTTGAATGCCAATCACACGAAAACGGCAAAGTCCATGAAAACTCAAGATAGACTGAACACGATTGTCAAGGAAAGCGAGGCTCAACTCAAATTCGATTGCCACAAAGCTCGAACAGTACCAAAGAAAATCATAGAAAACACCGCCCCAATCAAACTCAATGCTGCAGCTATCCTGCGAGAAGACGCCCTCTATGCTAAGAAGGAGGAGGAAGAACTGAAGAAAATTGTGGGTGTTTTGTCTGGTGAAGGTACCGATGACGACTTCCAGGCTTGGAAGAGACAAAGGGATGAGGAACAGAGACATGCTGAAGCTGAAGAAAGGGCAAGGAAGAAGATGATCGGCCTTCTGTCCTACGAAGAAGCTATGTTAGCAAAACAGAAACTTACTGAAAATAACAAAGTGAAGGTGCAGAGAATGAAGGCAGAAGCTGATAAAATGTTGAAGGAATACCTTATCACTCAGTTACAAGAAGAAGAAGAAACTAGAGAAAAGGTGCTTTCTATTCAGGACGGACATCAACAAGCCAAGGAAGCACAGTTGAAGTTGCAGGAGATAAAGAGGAAAATGGTCCAAGATGTTCACGCTGAGAGCAAGGCTCTGATGCAGATTGCGGTCGAGGAAGCTCAGAGGGATATGGAACGAAAGATGAAGATGATCCAAGAAATTCGGGCGTTCGACAGAACACCGATTTCGACGGTCAAGTTCGTCGATTTGACTGCAACAGCAGGATTTGGATTCTTGTGTGAAATGTCGATTGCTGAGCTTCGGGAAAGGATTGCTCTGTTGAACGAGGAAAAAGCGAGGGAATTAGAGGAGAAGAGAGGAGATATCTTAGCAGACAAAGTCTCGTACAAAAAGATGATTGAAGAGAAATTGGAGGCCATTTCGCACAACCGTGGTTTGATCAGCCAGCAAACAGCCAAAGTAATGAAGGAAAAAGAAAAACTAAAATCTCCACCGCAAGTGAAATCCACACAAATCGATGCCATGCAGAAGAAGCTGGAGGAAAAACGAGCTGAACGAATGAGAATGAAAACAGCTCACCAGATGACGATGAATTCGTTGCCCGTGAAAAGGACAGTTAATTTGGAGGCAGAAAAACGGGCTATGGAAGAGAGGAGATGGAAGGAGCTGGAGCAAACGAGGGAAAGAGTTGCTCAAATGAGCACAAAATCAGTTGGTTACAGGGATACGCTTTTAACATGATGAAAAAATCAGGAGCGAATTTTAGCGAATGTTTAATTTGAGGAGGTGCAGGACATTGATGTTATGTGTTTCTGTTCTAGATATAGATGTGCTCCATTTAAGTTGTTTAGTGAGTTCATATTCAGGGAATTTGGATCAAGAAAATATGCCGGATTGGAATTTGGAAGCGACTATTTTTGTTCTGAATATTGTAAATAATGAGAAGACTGAAAGATCATTATGATAAATTTTAAATGTTTATTGTTTATTTCAATTGGAATGTTTCTGTATGTTTTTATCATATATAACCCAATTTTCAAACAATTGTGATTTTAATACAGATCAGCTCTTGACTTTTAACCATGACAACGGTGTCTTGAATTCGGAAAAGAGAAACATTCTGAAATTTTCGATTCCCGCGGCACCTTGTGTATACGTGACTATACTCTTTAAATCATTATCACGTACGTACATATGGTCGCGGTGAGGAAATTTCAGGTTTACTCCGAACTCGCAACATCTTCGTCACTGTTCCTCCAATAACCCTCAAAATCACGACCTCTAAAATTTTATCTTTTCTCTTTTCCCTCCCCTAACCGGACCCCTTTTTTCCTAGGATGGCGAGTATAGTAGACCCGCCCCCTAACCTCCTGCCTAATACACGAAGTGAGGCCCTGGCAGGGGGTAAGAAGAAGAGTGATATCGAGATGTACCAGGCCCTTCAGTCCAGCAACAAAGGTATGTTGCTTATTAGAAATTAGTATTTACTGGACACCTTAAACCTGGTCATTACTTCATGATCGTTTCCTTGGTCGTACCCTAATCATCTGAACTAATTCTTTTGCTGAATTACCTCAGCTGCGTTTGCATTGAACACTCCCCTCACTGCAGTCTGTCTACACCTATTATCCTATTTACTCCAACTCATCCTATTTCTTCCAGGTTCTGATCCTATTTACTCCAGATACATGTTATCTATGCCAGGTACCCCTCATTCTGTTTACTTCAGGTTCTAACAGAGAAGACCCACTAAAGATCCTGGATCCGTCCAGTAAGAAGTTGGTTACAGTGGAGAGTCAGAGGATAATGGCAGTGCTAGACGATACCATTTGTAGGATCAGACTGGTGACACTACTACCTGAGCTTACTAAGAACGTCGACAAGTAAGAAATAAATAACTTTCTTAGAAGTCTAGACTGGAATCAATACTATTTTGTTGTGTATAGATTGTAATTCCAAGACCATACGAGTCCATTAAACACCCCGAAATTTCCATGTAACATTGAATTACGTGACTATTTCCCTCCACCTGGTTCCTCTGTCTATTCCCGACTGATATGATTGATTCACCAAATCAGTCAAACCCGGATCAAATCGGCTCAAAATGTGAAAATAATGCTACACCAAGTGATTTTGGTTGTTTTACTTTTATACGGTTTTTTTTTGCTACAGAAAATTGACCTAACAACTGTCCAGAACTTTCCAATATATAACGTGACGTCACTGTTCCCAAGTACATGCACATCATCTCGGATGATATCGCCGCCATGTTGAAGGAGCACTACAAGTTAGAAGCGCAGTTCTCTAAAGTGTTTCTCTTAGCGGAGGAGGAGGAAACTGTCGCTCACACAGGTAAATTAATAAAGTGATCAAAAACTCCGAACAGTTTAAAAACCTTATATTTCGTCGGCACCATTCTAAATGATGATCTTATGCCGTCTCAGACATGCTACCTGACACTTGTCATACTCCTCTCACTAAATCTCTCCTTCTCACAGGCTCCGCTAAGAAAGGCGGTATGGACGGTGAAGTTGAGCTCATGTCGTACGAGTCACTGTGCACCCACCGGAGCCAGCTCCAACAACAGATCCGACACTCCACCCGGTCCATTATTCGGCTCTTTAGTCGCAACCACTCCGCTCTCAAAGCCATCCTGGCGCAGGTCCGTTGTGGGACTTTTTAACTGGGTTTATCCAAACCTTCTGGTTTGTTTTCGAGTCACCAACGAAAACTAGGCAAATTTGATCAATTGATTCATCATTTTAAGCAACGATACTTGTCAGCAGTCCCAATCTTCTACAATCTTTTGGCCAACCGAAACCGTCACCAGATTTATTGACAAACGGTAACCGGTCGTTTCCAACCCTCAGGTAGAAGAACGACCCCCTGCTGCTGCCTCCCTAATCAGCACCTCCAACAACCTCCGTAGCATCATCATGGAGAAGCTCCTAACTACCAGGGAAGAAGAGGAGGAAAGGAGTAGGTATATCCAGCAGATCATTCAGAGAGAGGCTAAAGCCAGTGTGGAGGTCAAGAAGTTAGAGGTACTGCTCACTGAGGCATCCGAGGAACGGGAAGCTGATCTGAACCGGAGGAATGTGGAAATAAAGAAGCTGAAGTCTGATCTGGCTCAGTTACAGAAGAGCAGTAATGAAACGAACAAGAGGATTAAATCAGATGCGTTGAAGCAGGAGGTTACAGATACCAAGACTTCGGAAGGGAAGTGTGAACGGTTGAATCAGAGTATCGCTCAGCTCCGTACTCAGCTATCTCAAGCTGTGGCTGAGCACCGGCAATCCGAACAAATCCTGAGGAGTCGGAAGATAAAAACGGAATCTGCGTTGGAAACATGGATCGCAAAGTATGACACGGATATGGGCGAACGACAGGACGAATACGAGCAGATTGATGCGGTTTACAAAGTTGAGAAACAACAACTGGAGGATCTGGAGGAACGGTTCGCTGTGTTGGAAGAGGAGTATAACAGGATAATTGAGGAGAGAAGGGTGAATGCGGAGCTGAAAGCAGAGGAGGAGAGGAGACTGAGGTTGCTGACTAAGGCTGCAGTGGTGATCCAGGCTCATTGGAGGTCTTACAGCACAAGGAAGAAGCTGAAGCAGAAGAAGAAGGGAAAGAAGGGCAAGAAAGGTAAGAAGGGGAAAAAATAGAGGGGGTTGTGTGTGAGATGTGTCCTCGATACCTTACCAGTCCATAACGTGAGACAATATTTCAGAGGATCGAAATTTTGGGGATTCGAAAAAATTAGTATTTTTCAATACTTTCCATGTTGACGTAAGATGATTTTTTGTAAAATCCCAAAATAATTTCCACACATTATGACTGGTAAGGTAGAAGGATTAGAGACTTGAACTGTTGCTCGCTCAATTGACCAGCGAATCTCAATTCTGACCAGTGGAATCTCTCTTATTCTCTTAATCCTGAACTTTAACTCGAACTTTCCTAATTGAACTTTTCATGCATATTTCTTTCTGACTGATCTCTACCCTACCTATTTTCATCTTCTTCATCCACTAATCTGATGAATTATAATCTTCAACTCTCTCAATCATCAAGTAATTGTGGTACCTATCGGGTCACAACTTTGGACCAATTCTTGACATCCTATTCTGTCTGAAGCCATTTAGAGCATCTTTATCTTATGAAATCTGAATCCTTATCTTGATTCCTTGCTCAGGCTAGGTAGCCAAGAATATCTAACCAGGGCAATATCGGATGCTAATACAAGGTAGTCTTTGAGGCATTATAACAGTACATCAGTGTGAAGCATTGCTTGAATATTTGAGTTCATCCCCAGAACCATTTTCTTCAGTCATCAGTGTTCTCATGTTCTGTAAAAGCCCTTTTACTCTAGTAGCCAGGTAGGGTTGAGTATGCATTTTGGACGGCGTTTGTTTTGAGGGTTGGAATGGCTTCGTATGGTGGATACAAAAAAAGTTGGTGGGGACTCGTTAACTGTAAGTGTGGCGTTTGGCCCAAAATTGGCCCAAATCCAAAATTGGGCCATACGCGAATTTTAAGTAGGGCTATCTCAGCTTCCTTTTGGAGTTGGGAGCAAACGTTGGTGTGTAAAATGACCGCAATGGTCGAAATATGCCAGGCGGATGCTCAGTATTTAGGTAATCTTTTGCCGAAATAATAGATACTCAGATATGTGATATTTGCATCAAGTGGATTCTTTCCAAGTCTCCACGACAAGATCGTTCAGCTCGTTCAGCTCACCTCTACAGTTCACCTCTCTGACTGGATGTTATAGATAGAAAGTATGCTGTGGATGTGCTTCTCAGATGGTCCTCATCTGTTGTGCTGCTTCCAACATCTGCAAGAAATTCATCAACATCAGAGCAGAGTGTCCTGGCTGGGAAGAGGCTTTCCTTCAAGATATTTTTCACCCTGATCTACCACCTTGAGCTCCATTCCTCACCAATGTGAAAGTTGCAGCTATGGCTGTGATATCGATTCCCGCGGCACCTTGTCAGAACGTGACAAGACTGTTTAAATCAGTATCACGTACGTGCATATGGTCGCGGTGTGGAAATTTCAGGTTTTCTCCGAACTCGCGACATCTTCGTCACTGTTTCTTCAATTTCCCTCAAAATCACGACCTATACAATTCCCTCGTTTCTCTTTCCCCTCTCCTAACCGGTCCCTTTTCTCCTAGGATGGCGAGTATTGTAGACCCGCCCCCTAACCTCCTGCCTAACACACGGAGTGAGGCCCTGGCAGGAGGCAAGAAGAAGAGTGATATTGAGATGTACCAGGCCCTTCAGTCCAGCAACAAAGGTATGTTATAAGGAATTAGTATTCTCCTGGGGGCACTGAAAACCTGGGCGTCTTTAAATATGGACCATTAATTCATTATCGTTTCCTGGTACCTCTCAATCTCATCCTATTCACTCCAGGTTCCTGTTATCTATTCCAGGTATCTCTCATCCTATTTACTTCAGGTATCTGTTATCTAATCCAATACCTATTGTCATATTATCCTATTTACTTCAGGTTCTAACAGAGAAGACCCCCTAAAGATCCTGGATCCGTCCAGTAAGAAGTTGGTTACAGTTGAGAGTCAGAGGATCATGGCAGTGTTAGATGATACCATCTGTAGAATTAGACTGGTGACACTACTACCTGAGCTTACCAAGAACGTCGACAAGTGAGAAATAGATAACTTTCTGAGAAGTCTCCGAGATGAATTATATTTTGTTATGTATAGATTGTAATTCAAAGACCATACGGGTCCTTCTATCACCTAGAAATTTAAAACGCACATTACATCACGGGACTATTTCCCCTACCTAGTTCCTCTGTCTATTCGTCCCCACTGATATATTATGATTGGTTCACCAAATCAGTCAAATCCGGCTCAAATTGGCTCTAAATATGGAAAATAATGCTACACCAAGCGATTTTGGTTGTTTATACAGATTTTGTTGCGGAAAATCGACCTAACAACTGTCCAGAACTTCCCAACATATAACGTGACGTCACTCTAAAGTCTAATCTCCCCCAGGTACATGCACATCATCTCGGATGATATCGCCGCCATGTTGAAGGAGCACTACAAGTTAGAAGCGCAGTTCTCTAAAGTCTTCCTCTTAGCGGAGGAGGAGGAAACTGTAGCTCACACAGGTATTACAACAAGATGCGTGTATGACATTTAGAAATTAATAAAGTGATCAAAAACTCCGAGGTGTTTAAAATAATTCTTACGTAGAAACGACATGTACAGATAGATTCGACAGTAGGAAATTAATCAAATGATCAAAAACTCCGAACAGTTTAAAATCATCCAATTACGTCGGCACCATTCTAAATCATGATCTTATGCCGTCTCAGCCATGCTACTTGAAACTTGTCATAAAAACAAGACATACTCCCCACAATAAATCTCACTTTCATAGGCTCTGATAATACTTGTCAGAGTCCTCACAAATAAATCTCACTCTCTGACAGGCTCTGACAATACTCCTCACAATACGGTTCACTCTGACAGGCTCTTACAATGGGTGACAATAACTGTCGCTCACACAGGCTCCGCTAAGAAGGGCGGTATGGACGGTGAAGTTGAGCTCATGTCGTACGAGTCACTCTGCACCCACCGGAGCCAGCTCCAACAACAGATCCGACACTCCACCCGATCCATCATCCGGCTCTTCAGTCGCAACCACTCCGCTCTCAAAGCCATCCTGGCTCAGGTTAGTTGCAGGAATATTTAGCTGGATTTAGCCATACCTTCTGGTTGATTCTCCAGTTGCCATAGTAAGACTTTTTTTGCTGGATAACTCCAGTTGGTTTTCGTGTCACAAACAGAAAATGGGCAAATTAGATCATAAATTGATTCATCATTTTGAACAACAATATATTTATCGGCAGTCCCAACTTCTATAATAAAATTGGCGAGACAGGTTCATCTGTAAAGTCGACGTACCCACTGTTGGAGGAAACGACCAATTTATTTACAAACGGTAACCGGTCATTTACTACCTCCAGGTAGAGGAACGTCCCCCTGCAGCTGCCTCACTGATCAGCACCTCCAACAACCTCCGTAGCATCATCATGGAGAAGCTCCTAACTACTAGAGAAGAAGAGGAAGAAAGGAGTAGGTACATCCAGCAGATCATTCAGAGAGAGGCTAAAGCCAGTGTGGAGGTTAAGAAGTTGGAGGTGTTGCTCACTGAGGCTTCAGAGGAACGCGAGGCTGATCTTAACAGGAGGAATGTGGAGATTAAGAAGCTGAAGTCTGATCTGGCACAGTTGCAGAAGAGCAGCAATGAGACGAATAAGAGGATCAAATCAGATGCGTTGAAGCAGGAGGTTACAGATACCAAGACTTCGGAAGGGAAGTGTGAACGGTTGAATCAGAGTATCGCTCAGCTCCGTACTCAGCTGTCACAAGCCGTGGCAGAACACCGGCAATCCGAACAAATCCTGAGGAGTCGGAAGATAAAAACGGAATCTGCGTTGGAAACATGGATCGCAAAGTACGATACTGATATGGGTGAGCGGCAGGACGAATATGAGCAGATCGATGCGGTTTACAAAGTTGAGAAACAACAACTGGAGGATCTGGAGGAAAGGTTCGCTGTGTTGGAAGAGGAGTATAACAGGATAATTGAGGAGAGAAGGGTGAATGCGGAGCTGAAAGCAGAGGAGGAGAGGAGACTGAGGCTGCTGACTAAGGCTGCGGTGGTGATCCAGGCTCACTGGAGATCTTATTCTACAAGGAAGAAGCTGAAGCAGAAGAAGAAGGGAAAGAAGGGCAAGAAAGGTAAGAAGGGGAAAAAATAGAGGGGATTGTGTGTGGGATATGTGTCCTCGATACCTTACCAGTCATTACGTGGGACAACAATTCTAAGGATTGGAATTTTGGGAATTCGATGAAGAATATGAGGATCTGTTCAATATTTCCCATGTTGACGTATGATGATGTTGGCGAAAATAAGATGATTTTTTGTAAATCCCAAAATAAGTTCCACATGACTGGTAAGGTAGAAGGATAAGAGACTTGAACTGTTCCTATCTCAATTGACCAGCGAATTTCACTTCTGACCAGTGGAATCTCAGAACTCTCTTAATCCTGCACATAAAACCGAACTTTCTTCCCTAGTTGTTCTTTCCTTGCATATTTCTTTCTGACTGATCTTCCCTCTTCTAACTTTATGTCCATATTCAACTTCTTCATCCTCTAATCTGCTGAATTATAATGTTCAACTCTCTCAATCACCAAGTAATTATGGTACCTATCAGGTCACAAACTTTAGACCAATTCTTGACATCCTATTCTGCCTGAAGCCATTTAGAGCATCTTTATCTTATGAAATCTGAATCATTATCTTGAATCCTTGCTCAGGCTAGGTAGCCAAGAATATCTAACCATGGCAATATCGGATGCTAATACAAGGTAGTCTTTGATACCATATGTGGGGCATTTTCTCAGTGCATCAGTGTGAAGCATTGCTTGACTACGTTAGTCCATCCCCAGGATCTTTTTCTTCAGCCTCACGTTCTGGAAAAGCCCATTAAGGCATATTAAAATCAAATTTTTGTGGAAAATCTGGTTAACTGTATTTTGTAATGTGAAGCGAAGTTGGCAATTTATTGTGCAGCAATCATTGTTGATTTAACAATTCTAGTAGTAGTAGATTTATGAAATCCTTCAAAATATGTTAATTCTTTACGACCTTGATGTTTAATTCGTACTCTTTTCTTTAAAACAATTTTGCATGCTGCCTTACCAGGTGTATCCTTAGTAAATCTTCTGTGAAGCAACTAATTATTAACTAGCCCATGTTTGAATTATATGACCAAAGTTTTAAATTTGATGCTTAAATTTTAGTATTTTTTTCAGGAAAGTAAACTGCACAACAACACAAGTTCTTGTATAAAAAGATCCTTATATACATTATGTTTTACTGCTTTTTCCGTTTCCCAATTATGATAACCATTTAAAATTTCCATAATTATTTTAGTTGTCTTGAATTTTGAGTTGTTAAAGCTTCAATGCAAATTAGAAAACGGATTGTAAATATCATGTATTATTATTTTGAGAAACTTTATACATTATGATTTAAGTTATTATTTAAATGGATCGTTGTTAACAGATTTTCACGATTTTCGTCTAATTGATCCATTCAAAACTCTCATTAGTATGAAATATTGATATAAAAACTATTGAATTCAATCTTACCATCCCTTGCTGTTTTACTAGAAATACCAAATGGCAACAAGTAAGTACCACTACCAAAGTAAGTACAAACTACAAAGGCACTACTGGTTACATTACGATGTTAGAGTAATGTTAGCTATCCTAACGTAGAAATATGACAACATTTGCATTAAAACTTTGTGTCAGCCTGAAATGGTGACAGCTGGCAAGGCACACTGGTTTTAAAGTGAAGTGGTGTCAGACTGATGTCAAAGTGAAGTGGTGTCAGCTGCCAAGATACACTGATTTCAAAGTGAAATGGTGTCAAGGTAGAGGTTTTAGGTGCTTAAGTGGTTTCTTTTGAGACAGACTGATGTCAAAATGAAGTAGTGTCATCTGCCAAGGCAGACTGATGTCAAAGTGAACTGGTGTCTTACTGATAAATAATGGTGAAATGATGTTAGCCTTGCTGTGGTGACAGAGTGATGTCAAAGTGAAGTGGTGTCAGCTGCCAAGACAGACTGATGTCAAAGTGAAGTGGTGTCAGCTGCCAAGACAGACTGATGTCAAAGTGAAGTGGTGTCAGCTGCCAAGACAGACTGACGTCAAAGTGAAGTGTTGTCAGCTGCCAAGACAGACAGATGTCAAAGTGAAGTGGTGTCAGCTGCCAAGGCAGTTTGATGTCAAGGTGAAGTGGTGTCAGCTGCCAAGGCATACTGATGTCAAAGTGAAGTGGTGTCAGTTTTCAAGGCAAACTGATGGCAAAGTGAAGTGGTGTCAGCTGCCAAGACAAACTGATGTCAAAGTGAAGTGGTGTCAGCTGCCAAGACAGACTGATGTCAAAGTGAAGTGGTGTCAGCTGCCAAGACAGACTGATGTCAAAGTGAAGTGGTGTCAGCTGCCAAGGCAGACTGATGTCAAAGTGAAGTGGTGTCAGCTGCCAAGACAGACTGATGTCAAAGTGAAGTGGTGTCAGCTGCCAAGACAGACTGATGTCAAAATGAAGTGGTGTCAGCTTCCAAGACAGACTGATGTCAAAGTGAAGTGGTGTCAGCTGCCAAGGCACACTGTTGTCAAAGTGGTGTCAGCCGTACTGATGTCACTACGTGAGTTGGTTTCGATATAACTTACGTTTCTCAACGTATCAGTCAATACCATGGATATTATCAGTACCACATTAACAAATGTCACATTCTGCTAGATTGCTAAAAGCTATGAGGTGAAAGCTACAGAAGCTGTTACTATATTGCTTGAGTGCGAGTAGGTGCGTGAGGGTAGGGTGTATTCCTACTTGAAAGCTTTTACTGTTGTCTTCTCCACTGCTCCGTCTATCTTCTCGAATAAAGTTGTATAGCTGTCTCTAACATCAAAGATAGGCAGATTCAGGGCCGTAAATCAAAAAGAAAAACTGTTGGGGACATGGAAATTTGTTAATGACATAAAGTGGCAGACATTCCCGCCGCCGGCTATCAAAAAAACTTTTGTTGAACATGTCCCCCTGCCCAGCTGCACACGCTGTCCCCCCCCCCAGGAATAACGGCTCGGGCTGATTCCCTCAGCAGTGAGCACTGGGGGGCTGGTCGGATCCGTCTCTTGCAGACCCTTCATATTAAATAAATTGCAGTTGGGCTTTATTGGCTTTATGACTAAATAATTCAATGTGAGAAACGGGTAAGAATAGAAATTTCGATCATAAAATTTGCTGTAGAAAATTGGAATTCCGTCTAGTAATTTACACGCATAAATTCTTCGTAGATTAGGCGGTGTAATGTTATCAACTTACTGCATTGCGCTATGACAATGACGTCATAATAATTTCTACTGAACGCATATTAAGTGTAATTACGCCCATGTATATTACCGGGAAATCTTGTATCAATTAGGAAGTAAAATGACCTTCTCTGTTAGTGTTTGCTCTTTAGTTTTCCCTTCGCACAAGAATCAGTCCTTCGTTCATAACTTCACACATCGCAGATTGCATGTCATGTCCTTGTTTTCATGTCAAATATTTTCATTCATTCATTCAATTGACCTTTCACCTTGTGTGGCTTCCAACATTCCATTGCAATTTGAACATTTTTGTTTGTCTGAGGAGTAGGTCGTGCTAGTTAGGTGTAAGTTTTGATTTTTATTGGTTTCATAATTCATTATTTCCTGCAAGATGTTTTCCCAGATAATTATCTTTGCAACCATTAATCAATCTAGGATGAAATTGACTCGGCTTCAGCGCTAAACACATTGCTCCATATATCGATACAGTTGGTCAGTTGCCAATTTGTGTACACTGTACAATGTACACTGTACGATATACACATTCTAGTGTACAATATACACATTCTAAGATATCATTCCATGCATATTTCCATCTTACTCTCGATTTGTTAATTAATTGAGTTTGAACAGTCGTCCACTATCTACATTACACCATCTACTGGAATTTCCATGCATATTTTCAGTAGTATTTCACACGACAGTGATTGCTTAGTGATAGTTGTCGATGTGCTGTGACATACATTCTGCTTTTATTGCCTCCATTATTGCTTCTAGTTTCTGCATAGACTTGTCAATATCTTCATCGGGTCCCTAAATAGATAAGAAGTGAGATATATCAGAATTTATAGATCAGTCAATAATTTTCTTCTCTGTTATTTCTAATTTCGGTTCTATACATGTGCTAGGTATCTATTCTATTTTCTTCTTTTGATTTTGTTGAGAAAACGTCTTAGAACAGTGATTTTCTTCAATTTCTTTCTGCTTGCAATATTTATTTACGTGTTTACTTATTTACTGGTATATATCACCAAGCATTTGTATTGAATACCAGCAAAGTTGATGCATTCGAAAATTATATAAATCTCATAAAATCTAAAATTTTAATCTCCTTCATAACTAACATAAGATGAGTCGTATGTAATTATCTTTCTATTTATGTCATTCGTAATTTATAGAATTGATCCAATAGAAATGGTCCTAAATCATTGATTGATTCTGCTTGATATCAATAGATTTTCATCATGCTATCTCTAATTCTCACGATCGTCATAGATTTGATTGTTATTGCTTGAATCATGTGACAATAGATTCATTTCATCTTTATTTTAGAATTTTCTTCCATCATTCGGTCTTACGAGCTGACGCAATTGCGATACAGGAACGAAATAAGTGCTCAAATAACCTAATACCTATGGTACCTATGCGGCAGTCAGCGAAATTCGCTCGTACGATTCATCCTTCGTTTCATATATTGTTTTAAATTTTCTCCAGTAACTGTATATTCAATGAAGTTTCCTATGTTTTTCCGGTCACGCCCTTTTCATATAATCGTGACTCATGATTCAAATTAGCGCTTTTAATTTACCCCAACAATGCTATAATTTAACTACGGCAAGTAATAATTCTTGATAATTATGAAAGTTAGATATCTTCCGCAGCATACAATAGACGATTTATTTTCTTCGCGGTTCCTGCTCTTTTCCGATGCAAATTTAAAGGAATGTTTTAAAATTTGGCCTTTTATGATGACGTCATTATCAAAGTTCAGAATGGTAAACTGTACCCGTCGATCGGTTTATTTACCTGTGCGGTGTCCTATTAAAAATATATTTTGGTTTAGTGAATAAGCGTAAATTTTTGAGAAAATTTCGATGAAATAAGGTAAAATAAGGCGATTCAAGTTTACTGAAAGCTCAAGAGGGATAACAAAATTGTCTCTACTAAACTTGACATTTAGAAAACTTATTGTTATTCAGTGCATTTCGTCTTTTCTTTGTGAGATTTTCGCTTGGATTGTCTGAATGGATAAAAAGTTCAACGAAATGTTCCCAACTTCTGATATTTATGCTTCACTGGCAGTTTAAGTTCTGGCGAGTGACCTTAATTTCTCCACTTATCAATAATGGCTAAGAAGTTACGTCATCGTACATCTTGTTCCGAAACTGCCTAGTAAAACATGGATTACTGCATTAGGGCATTTCTAACGTGTTTCACATTCCCTAGATCGTATTTCATTGTTCCTCCTCAATTTTACCTCCCATATATTGAGTAGATTGTTTGAGAAGTCTACATAAGTTCGTCACCAGAACATGTTACATATATTCAGGGCTCATCCTGAAACACGTTATATTGTGCAATGTGTTTGATTATCTCGAGTAGGTAGGTATACTTTGTACATTGAGTGTAAGATTGTGTATATACTGAGTGTGTATATATCAGAGAATCCCGCATTATGAGAGATAATCGTGTATATTTTATGCAGTGCCTGTAGGATGTGTTTAATTATTTCACGACCCGTTCTGATGTGTGATTGTGAATAATGGATTTGTATGTGTGGTTGTGTAGGATGATGTGTCTTGATTTGTGTGATCCCAGCTTAGCTCTCCATTCTCTGCACATTATCCCTGAGTTGAGTACCTTTCACATCTTTCCTTGCGACTGTTTGCCTCGTTTAAATCTGTGATGGTTTTGCAATTCGCATACAAGTCACACGCCTAGGCCTAATGTTCATTTTGCCTAGTTTCTTTGTTGTTTTGCCACCATTCGTGGTTCCTGTCAATCCAAGATTTAGCGATACACGTTTTTACATTTCAGTTCAAACTAATGGGTTAAGGTTTGTTTGATAATGTTAGTCGCATATTTGCATATTAGATACCACATCCCCCACTCATATCACTTTTGTGCCACTCCTAGATTCATCTCGTGGCAGTCATTTAGGACATACCAAGTAATTTAATTGTACAATTGATTTCACTCCATACCCTTACCATGGTGATTCATAACACAAACAATATGCAATATGTCTACAAGGCAAATGAAACTCCTTGTAAATGCCTCATCATCAACTAACCACTCTAATCCCTGATCGTGACGTGACTCTCAAATGCCTGCTGTTTTGTGCCATAATCATCCCTGACAGCGACTGATTCATCCCACTTACTGTTAAAATTTCAACTCCCACCGTATAGTTGGGAAGATGGCTGTAATACAATGTAGAGCGAGCAATTAGTCACCTTCACTCCTTCTTGTACATTTTACATTAGCAAGATTAGGTAAGAGGATAAAGCTAGCTTTTACTATACATTTTACATTATGCATTTCCGGTAATTGAAATATTTTTCGGTAATTGAAATATTTTCGATCATCATTTCCGATTTTAACTAATCAGTGATCGAAATGGTTTCGATTTTCAACTCATTCCGACTTTATGACATGTTGGTATCTCATACCACAGTTCTTTGCAATTGGCAACTGGCAATGGCCGATGTCCTGTGTTTTCTACTCATCTGTTATTGCCAATCATTATGCCTATTCATATAACATTTAGTAAGTGCATAATTTCACTCATTTGTCATTACAACACATATTGTCATTGTTATGTTTACTCATGCTCATACAGTCCGCATCACGGATAACATTTAACTTCTCAAAAAAGAGGAATCATCGCAAGTATGTGACGTCATTATCATTGCTTAAAGTGGTGGTTTTGTGACGTTAAACCGCAGTGAGTTAGCTCGTGTGCTAAACTTGTTTTCTTCGTTGTCATGGTGATGAAGCTAGGGAGAGAAAGGGAGAAAAATCGTAGTTTACAGATCGTAAAAAGGCAAATGAGAGTGACGTAATTTTCACAGTTTATCGTGCTAAACTGATGACGTTGACGTGTCTAAGTACTCTACGAGGTACCTTTAATCTACAGGTACACAAGTTGCATGATATATTTGTCATACATAAGTAACCGCAGTGTTTTGTCTTGGCAAGTACCTACTCTTTCTAACGTTTTGTGTATTCTTGTTATATTATTATCCGCCAAAGTTGTTATCTCGAATCGGAATTCTGGTTTTACCCATGGCGTGTCTGGATTGTAACCTATAATCACACATTATTTTCATGGTATTGCACTCGGATTGGTTCAGCAATGGAGTACTGTGGGTAATACATGTGGCTAACGAAAAGTGGAGAATATATCATAAGAGCCTTTTAGTGGTATTATCATTGGAGCCCTAGCTCGAATTTAATTTACCTCGCAGCGATATTATGTTTTGTGTGATTGATATGGTTTATATCAATCCATATCATTTGTTTTGGGCTGGCCCTGGGTTTATTGTGAGACCTGGGTGGGGCATAAGGTCCTTAACTCTATAACTCCTGAGTGCATCTTGTCCCATCTACAATAGTCTCGGTATATTTGGTCGATTTAAACGAACTTACTAAACGCAATACCCGATGCTGCATAGTCTGAAATAACCATCGTAATCACTCTGTACATAATGTAGTTCGCTCCCAACTCATATATCCGGGAGTTACGTCATTTTCATGATCTAAAATGGTGAATTGATGACGAAGTAGAATTGCATGTTCCCTTGCGCGTCATAAAATCGTGATCCCGGGTTCCTAATACCCGTAGTACCTTAGTATAATGACCACCATACCTTCAATTACTCAATTATCTAATTTATACGCTGGATTTTGGTCTGGGTTAAATTGTACATTCCTCTCAAACACCTCAAAGCAGTCTTTTTAAAAATCATGATTCTAATATTTAACCGGTTCATGATTTAATCCTTGATTCATCGATTTCATTTGTAACCGCGTTTCTCTCGATTTGTCATACCTTAGATTTACTGCGTTACCTTGATTATTTTTATTCCGGTTCATCGATTTATTCCATTTTCCGCGTTTCCCTTGACACAGTGCAAGTGCGCCATAAAATCCCCTTGAAGTTAATAACTCCATCAATAATCAGGAAAATCTATTTGTAGACGTGCGATATGGTTTACGATTTCATTAACTCGTTTATTGGATAAATGAACGGTGTGCATCCCAACCTTACACCCAGGTTCCTGTTACGAGAAAAACTCACGAAAAAACTTGCAAGAAAACTTGCGAGAAATCAGGATTTTCATCAACGTAGTTCCTGTACACGAGTTTTTTTGTTTTGCTTGGACGTAATTGACGCTCATAATTCGATATTCTTATTATGTGTAACATTCCATCCAAAATCAATTATTCCTTTTTCGTATTTTCCTCGCGAGACGAGAAAAATGTGGAAAAAACGTGTTCAAATTTCGAGTATTCTCACTTGAGGAAAAAAGGTGGTTTTTCTCGCGAGAATTTTTGTACAGGAACTGCGGCGAAAACATTTCTCGTAAGTTTTCTTGCGAGTTTTCTCGTAACAGGAACCCGGGTGTAACTAAAGATCTAGACGGAATATTAGTTTACCAGTAGCACGTTGTGGTTAGACCAATCAAATTGCCATATTTGTAGCTACTTCGTGCTGATTGGTGGATCCATCAAGTGCAGTGGGAAAACTAATACCGCACCTCCCATATAACTAACCCAAGTGCGAATAATAGACGGTCATTTCCATATTTAAAATGTTGAATTTTTGATGCAAAGCTCAGTTTTTCTTGCACGTGTGTGTGTGATGTCAGGGCATCAGGATTATTTCAGGGCTATTTCATGAGGGTTGTATCATGTCTTCAATAGATTTTTATTTCAGATTCTTTATTGTTTCCGTGCTCCACTATAGGAACCATTGCCTACTTTACCCCACATATTTTATGGTCATTATTCACACATCTCTAATTATACTGATTCTTCTAATTTCACGCATAGTCGGGTGATAAAATGTACCCTGTATTCACATACCATTATAATAGCTCTAATTCTATACACCCTAACCTTCTTTTATTTCGACCCCTTGAACAGCGGTATAATACTCATGTCTTGACCTTTTCATAAATGCAGCCCTTTTTTCTCCGAATTCTGATGAATTTAAATATTTCAAAACATCCATTGATTACTGATTAATTCAGTGGAATACTGTAGAATACATATTACTCGCGATCAGTCAATATTTAACTTTAATGCTTCGTTAAGTAACTTATGTTAATAACATCTGTTTGATGTAATTCTGGTCATGTTATACCTTCATTGTCCTACATTTACGTCAATGTTGTACAGTAGTTAAGCATGATCGTCCAATTTCTATTTGGTTACGTGTAATTTTTATTTGCGTCAACTCTCTCGACCTTCCATGAGTCCATTTGTTGATATATTTGATCTGATTTATTTCTAGAAAGAAAGCAAAGTTGATGAGCATTGGACATGCCAAAGGTTCACTTGAACACTACTCTCCAATAGCTAAACATCATTCAATACCTTGTCATCCGTGAAAGCAACTTCCACCTCTGAAAACAACCTCCATCTCTGAAAGCAACCTCCATCCCTGCAAGCAACCCCCATCACCATGAACAATCCCCTGATTCTCGACTCCTCCACTGCCTCTGGTCGGCGTTTCACTGCCCACCTGGCCTCCTTCCAGTCCTCCACCACAGCCCTCCACCAGGGGATATTCTCCTCTGACGGGTACTGTACTCACTGCGGTATCACCTCCCCTCACCACTTTGATAAGATCAGCTGTGCTATGTGCCGGAGAACGTACCATTGTGCGTGTTTGCTGGACGGAATGGGACGGGGGACGGTAGCTGCGGTGGTTAAGAACCCGTCCCTTTGGTGGTTTTGTTTGGAGTGTCTGTTTGTGTTCAACTCCTCGGAAGTTATAACTCCTCCTGCTCCTGTCCCTTCTTCTGCTTCTCCAGCTCCCAGAGTGTCAGGCAAGTTCCAGCCTCAGATAGTCCCACTTCCGGTTAAAAGTCGGGGCGTGGTCAGGAAAACGAAGGTGGCTTCTCAGAAGAATCATCATCATGCACCCCAACAAGTTGAGCCTCGCATTCAGGTTTCCGCTTTTGAGGATGAGCTTCAAGCACGGTTGTCTGAGATGGAATCCCAGATTTACAACCGGTTAAAATCCGATATGTGCCGAAGTTTATCGCAACTCTCCCTTGCCCAACCAGAAGATGGCGATGTCGATGATAGCTACGAGGATGACGAATCTGATTTGCAGAGTTTGGAGGATTTCCAAGTGGATTCCGGGATTAGTGCAAGGAATAATTCCAGGAGGATCAATAACGGTCGGAGTTACTCTGATGACGATGGTGTCATTCATAGCAGAGACTTCAGTTCGTCTTCTGGATTCTCTGAATCACAAAGCTCGTCAAAATCCAACTCATTCGATAAGAAAAAGCCCCTGATACCCACTTCCTCCTCAACCCCCAAGCCTGGGACAAAGCCCCAGATTTCAGTTGAAACAGAACCGGAGTCCGATGACACTACCCATGACACCTCACTTTCCTCCTCACGTCGCCTCTCCCGCACCTGCCCGCAACTTAACCAGCTTGACACCACGACTGACAACGAGACACCAGGGGAGGAGGAGGAAGATAGTGACACCCCCAGGAAGAGGAATTCACTTACCGTACCTCAGAGAGGAAATACAAATACCAAGCCTTCCAGAGGGAGTAAGTCAGTCGGGGGTAGCAAGTCAGTCGGGGGAAGCAAGTCAGGGACACCCATTCAGGGCTCCAGATCCGCTGTCTTCACTTCTCCTCGATCTTCAGCTTCTTCTCGGGCGGGAACTCCACGAAACTCAAGACCTAATTCTTCGCTGGACTATGTCGGGAATGTTCCCAATGAGAGACGGAGAAAGAATAACGAAGATTTGAGTGAGATCAAGAAACTCATCAGTTTGAGTAAGGGTATAAACTACAATACCCAGAAAATTAATAAACTCAAGTAGAGGTGTGAAGTGTTTCGAAATTTTTTATTCTTCGAAATTTTAATCCTTCAGAAAATTGAAATGTAGATTGAAAATGGTTTTGATGATGGTTTTTTTGAATGTAAAAGTTTTTCAACATTGTTTTTATCGATAAGTTCCTGCAAATGTATCATGAAAGTTGAAAATTTTATTTGTTTTTTATTCCTATTGTTTATCTTATAATAAACTGTGTTTGACTGAAACTTTGTAAAATTTACCCTGAATTTCAATTAAAATATACACTTTGCAATTTACAGATACATGAAACTTGTAATACAATGTACTGTACGGTAACTTCTCTATTAATGGAATTAAGTTAAGTGTCGTTTGAACACGAAATATGACATTAAAGTGTACACAGTATTATTATTAAATGAATCTGTGATTTTGAACATGATTAATTATGCTAAATTAGTACTGCCATCATAATTATATAATTGTCTGTAACCAGGGGAATGTTCTATTTAGTTAACAATATAAGCTCTACTGGTTAAAACAATAATGGTAATGTCATGTAAACTTTAGAAATTGACTAAGGTAACGCGCAGCAGTTATAAGTACTGGGGAGGGTAATATGATTAAATGTTTTCGCTTCAAGTTGTTTTGTAGGGCTCGTTAATTTAATCTTTATTATTTTAACTAACCTTTTAAACTCTAACTGAGCTCAAGGCTGCTGTATTCTTTGAGACTAAAGCTGTACCACCATGGTAAGTAGAATTTAAAGTGGTAATGATTTCTTTATCCAAATATTATCTCATATAATACAGTTATTTAGTCAATACATCACCAAAACTAACTCGTGATATTATGGAAGCGTTGATAATTCATACCACGTAATAAATCATTAATTTGAAAATCTTGAAAACGTTAAATCACCTCCTAATTAACTTTGCAGGCAGCGTTAATTCACCACCCGATTAACTTTGCAGGCAGCGTTAATTCACCAACCAACAAGTCTACAACAGAAGATACACCAAGCAGCGGAGACTAAACGTGTCAGATTCAACGAGTTCTTCAAAGATTTTGATAGACTCCGAACTGGAGAGATTACAGGTAAATTGTTAAAATCTTGACATTCTTGAATGGCTCAGATATTCTTCACGGGTAATTATCATCGATATGTGTGACAAATTACTTGAATTTATTTTTATATTCGATGTATTCTATTTTTTCAAAATTTCCATATTGTGACTGCTGTAAATAAGGAAATCAGACCAAATTTAACAAAATATCATATGTTTTTCAGAGTCCCAATTCAAGAGATGTATTAACCAGAGTTTTGGTGTGACCATGTCCGAGAGTGATTTTAACCAACTAAAACAGACGTACGGTAGCGGAACCAACGTCGGAATGATCAACTACCGTGCCTTCGTCAACAGTCTACAAAATGGTAGGAATTCACATAAATATGACAATTTTCCCTCCTCAATTTTCAAATATTTAGCCTTTCCATTTCAAAATTCAACTGCAACCTTTTACATAAACCCTCTTAACAAACCTATCAGGTCGTTACAAGAAAGTCTCTTCACTTTACAAACCTGTCAGGTCGCTACAAGAAAGTCTCTTCACTTTACAAACCTGTCAGGTCGCTACAAGAAAGTGTCCATAACCAGTCTCTCCTCGGAGATGTTCCAGCTTTTGAAGAAGTTGAAAAGCCACTTCGACTTCCGAGGCGTCAATCTGTCCGACTGTTTCGAGGATTTCGATAAGAACAACTCCGGTCTGGTGACAGAGAGTCAGGTAGTTATACGGATTTTATAGCAAACATAGGCTGAAATCAAGATTTAATAGCAAACAAAGGCTGAAATTATAATCGAAAATAGCTGATTTCGTATTGATCAGTTCTTATTAGGGTTGATATCTGAGTGGGCTCGATGTCCGAGTGGGTTTTATATTTCTTTTCTTCTTTTCCAGTTCCCCACAGGCATCTAGGCATCTATTCTACAATAACGATTGGTTTGCTACATGAAATCTACGGTGTATTTTGTAAAATCTTAAAAATTCCGTTGGATTGAGAGTTGATTCAGCTTGCATTTCACTTTTCTCTGCAGCGTTATAAACTCCTATATTTACCGATATATCCCCTATATCGTTCATTCTTTCAGTTCTGGCGATGTTTCCCTTCCATTCCCTACGTTCTCTCTAACTCCGAGATATCTGATATAATCCGGAACTACCGGCAAGCGGGGACTAACCTTGTTAGTTACATAAAGTTTCAGAAGGATGTCGAGAGAATACCACTTGCAGGTATCATGATATGCTCAGAATTAATTAATAGGCGGTCGCAATGACGTCATTTACATCGTGCGCGCTGCCGAATTGTTGAAAATAACCGCCTTTTTTTCGTGCGCGGAGTATGCCCATTGCCCGTGTTAATGTTCATTGCCTGTTAATCTTCTCTGTGTAGTGGCCTACCCACAGGTTCATTTGACATCAAATAGCCGCTTGATGGTCCTGTGCTCGCTGATTAGCGAGATAGTGAAGACTGAAGATTTCAATAGAATTGTCCCAATTGTTGAATCTTTCAGATGATCAACAAAAGTTTCCCTTTCAGACGATAACAGCGGGATGAGACCCATCAAACCAGACTCCTCCCTACCTCCCGTGGCGCCGGAACGAGTACTTTCTACACAGCAAATACTGGACAAGGTATTGTATGCCTTCACTATAATTCTATTCCAGTTGAACAGCACGCCAAACCAGTTGCAGTCCTCGACAAATCATTATCAGTTCATTCATGAAGTTACATTGATAGCTAAAGTTGTTAGATAATGAATCAGTAAAAATTAATTATTTTTGGGGGAAAATTTTGGGGATCAGAATTTTTTTCTTGGAAAATCCTGGCAAATTTCGTACCTTTTAAATATGTCTCGTACACTATAATTCCCTTTCAGGTTCAGCTGCATGTGTATAAGGACGGCATCAGAACAACAGAGTTCTTCATTGATCACGATAAGTTGAGGAGTGGCTACATCACCAAGAACCAGTTTATCATCGGTCTCAACCTTATTTGTGGCAACAGGTAACTGGTCTTTGGAGCAATTTACAACAAATACACTACGAATTTTTGTTTTGTCTAGAAAAAATAAATTTTTCGAGTTAACGCATCAAGTCTATAAAACGTGCTACTTCACGCGCTACTTTTTATCACGCGCTACTTCAAATCACGCGTTTTTTCAGGTGTCAGCTAACGCGTGACGAAGGAGATAAGATAGTGGAGCGTTACATTGGCTCCGACGGCCGGGTCTGCTACAGAGACTTCTGTTTCTTCATGGAGAATGGTGAGTATGGTCTGTTACAGAGACTTCTGTTTCTTCATGGAGAATGGTAAGTTTGGTCTGCTACAGACAGTTCTGGTTCTTCATGGAGAATGGTGAGTAATCAAGTTCTCTCATAACTCAGTTCATAATTCATCTTATAATCAATTCAACTTCTTTATTCATACCACTCACCTCATACTCATTCACCTCACAGCATTCAACGTACCTCACCTCGAGAAAAACCCTACGGCCTCCATTTACCGCCCTAAAACGGGCGCCCTAGCACCCACCGTCAACAAGCTTAGTCCAGAGGATGAGGCGCACGTGCAACAAGTCCTTGATTTACTGAAGGACTTCGTTACACGACGCAGGATAACCATGTTGTATCCTTTCTTTAAAGACTTCGATAGGGTTTGCTATGTTGGATTACTTTGTAGGATTGTAGGATAACTGTGTTATATCTTATCTTTAAAGACTTCGATAGGGTTTGCAGAACATTGGAAGAATTTCATAGGGATTCTTGCTGACATATTGAATCTTAAGCTCATAAATGAAAAGCATGAAAGTACACAGTTCAAAATGCACATTTCATTCTTATTAAAGACTCCATATCAATTAATAATGGGCGGATATCACGAAATATAAAACAAATAGATCGATTCGTAACTAATACTTGTTTATTTCTGCAGGGCAAATTGTTCAGCAGGGGTGTCACGAAGGCGCAATTCCGGCGGCTGCTTAATTTCTTCGATGTGGACTTATCTGATAAGGATTGCGAGGTAAGAACTATATCTAAGATATATTATCAGAATTTTCAGGTTTCGTTTCTGCCGTTATTCCCTAGACTGCGTTATTACTACTATCTTTCTATCGCGTATTCTGTAAAGCTAATCTGTATTTTATCAATCAGCTAATATGCAAGAAATTCGAGGAACCAAACGGCACCGATGTAAACTACCCAGCGTTTGTTCAAGCCATCGACAAAGACTACGAAGGTAACGATATTTTATCCAAGTTATTTTGATTGTTATGTTGGTTGGCCCTTGTTTCAACCAGACCGGGTTCCGTACAGACCAAGTTATTGCGACATTTGCCCGGCCAATATAATGTTAAAATAGCCAATATTATTAAGAATTAACTTCTCCCCCATACAGGCAACAGAGAATTTAAAGAGCGTTCCAGCACCCCACATATTAAGAATTAACTTCCCTTGCAGGCAACAGAGAATCTAAGGAGCGGTCCAGCACCCCCCTTGAAGCACCCCGCTCCATGACTCCACGCTCCCAAACTCCAGCCGGAACTAGTGGACATTGCCAAGTTACGGGAACGTCTCCAGTGTGGTGAAGGTATACGAGTAGGGTGTGTGAACACTTCAAGGACTTTGACGCGCTCAAGTCAGGGTCTATCTCCAAGAGCTTGTTCAAGCGGGTGAGGAAATTAGATATTGTTTTTCTTGACAAAATTGCTCATTTGATTTAATCATCTATTATTGAAGTAATAGCCCTCGAAAGAAGCTTTGAACGGTTATGATTAGCCTCTGTAATAAATTTACACGTTTCAGGCCTTTAGGATCTATTGGCCGGTTATCGTTAGTCTTTTTTTAATAAATATAAACTTTTCAGGGTCTGGCAGGCATGCAAGGAAACCACTACAACCTCACTCCTTCGGAGCTGGAAGCCCTCTCCGTCTACTACCGGGACCCTAAAATCAGTGGCAACGTCCGATGGAGCGACTTCGAGAGGGACATAGAACGAGGTAGGAAGGATTAACAGGCCAATCCTGGGCTTACTTTGTTTACCATTATCCACATTTTCTAGTAATTTTCATGTTTCAACTTTTTCAACGTTTCCATATTGTGAGTGCTGTGAACAAGGAAATCAGACCAAATTTAACAAAAATATCATGTGTTTTTCAGAGTCCCAATTCAAGAGATGTATTAACCAGAGTTTTGGTGTGACCATGTCCGAGAGTGATTTTAACCAACTAAAACAGACGTACGGTAGCGGAACCAACGTCGGAATGATCAACTACCGTGCCTTCGTCAACAGTCTACAAAATGGTATGAATTCACAAAAGTATGAAAATATTTCGCGATTTTAACCCCTTCGCAGCTGCGCGCAAAAATACTGCATTCCCTTCCGTCGTGTTTATTGCGTTAACGTTGCAAGGCAAATATAAGGTCCTCTATTTTCAAATATTTAGCCTTTCCATTTCAAATTCAATTTCAACTGCAACCTTTTTTCATAGCCTCTCTTTACAAATCTGTCAGGTCGCTACAAGAAAGTCTCCTAAATTACAAACCTTTCATGTCGCTACAAGAAAGTCTCTTTACTTAACAAACCTGTCAGGTCGCTACAAGAAAGTCTCTTTACTTAACAAACCTATCAGGTCACTAAAATAAAGTCTCTTTACTTTACAAACCTTTCAGGTCGCTACAAGAAAGTCTCTTTACTTAACAAACCTGTCAGGTCGCTACAAGAAAGTCTCTTTACTTAACAAACCTGTCAGGTCGCTACAAGAAAGTCTCTTTACTTTACAAATCTGTCAGGTCGCTACAAGAAAGTCTCCATAACTAGCCTTTCCTCGGAGATGTTCCAGCTGTTGAAGAAGTTGAAGAGTCACTTTGACTTCCGTGGCGTCAATTTGTCCGACTGTTTCGAGGATTTCGATAAGAACAACTCCGGTCTCGTGACGGAGAGTCAGGTTGTTATACGGATTTCATACCAAAAATTCAAAATACGAGATATACACGTGACAACGTGATAACTCTGATAATATCCTTCTATTCAATTTAAATATTAACCTGACTCAATTTAGCTGATGATGATTAATGTCATGAATTAATCGAAAATTCCGCAAAGACTCTGTCTTACTTGGTACCTTGAATTCGAGGATGAAGTTCACAGTACTATCATTTTGTCTATTCTTCCTATCAAAAGAAAAAGAAAATAGGCCGAAATCAGGATTTTATACCAAACATAGGCTGAAATCAAGATCGGAAATACCTGATTTCATCTGGATCAGTTCTTATTGGGTCCCTTGAATTTGGTTAATATGAGTGGGGTTAATATCTGAGTAAGATTCTTTTTTAAGTTCTCCTCAAGCGTTTAGGCGTCTATTATATAAAGAGTGGTATCCAATATCTTACTATATATAATTCTTCATCATATATATATTTATCTATGTAATTATGTTTGTCTGGCGTCTGTCCGGTCTGACACCACTCCGTAATGTATGAGAAGACGTGAAATTAGACCCTTGACATCGGTTTACTAGACTATATGGATTGTAAAGCACTGTCTCATCAGCAAATTCACAGTATGTTATGAGCGTTTTCAGGTACTGCTTTCTAGCAGAACCCAGTCGAGCACCCGACCGGAGGTCGCGGGTTTTACTAGTCTGAAGAATTTTCGTTGGATTATTTAAGAGTTGATGCATCATGCAGCATGCATTTCACTTTTCTTTACACCGTTATAAACCCTTATATTTACCGATATATCACCTATATCTTTCATTTTTTCAGTTCTGGCGGTGTTTCCCTTCCATTCCCTACGTCCTCTCTAACTCCGAGATATCGGATATAATCCGGAACTACCGGCAAGCGGGGACTAACCTTGTTAGTTACATAAAGTTCCAGAAGGATGTGGAGAGAATACCACTAGCAGGTAAATTGGCGGTCGCAATTGGCGGTCGCAATGACGTCATTTACATCGTGCGCGCTGCCAAATTGTTGAAAATAACCGCCTATTTTTTGTGTTCGGGGTATGCCCGTGTTAGTGTTTGTTGCCTGCTAATCTTCACTGTGTAGTGGCCTACCAACAGGTCCATTTGACATTAAAATGCTGCGTGTTGGTCATGTACTCGCTGTTTAGCTGATTGATCAAGGTAGTGACGATTTCAATAGAATTGTTGAGCACTTAAGATGATCAATATTCGTAACAAAACATCCACTAGCAGATGATAACAGCGGGATGAGACCCATCAAACCAGACTCCTCCCTACCTCCCGTGGCTCCGGAACGAGTACTTTCTACACAGCAAATACTGGACAAGGTACTGATAGCCAAAGTTTTCAAATAATTTATCAGCAAAAATTAATTTTGGGGGAAATAATTTTGGGGAACTGATTGTTTTTCCTACCTTTAAATATTTCTCGTAAGGTTCGCTTATTCCCCTCCAGGTCCAGCTGCATGTGTATAAGGACGGTATCAGAACAACAGAGTTCTTCATTGATCACGATAAGTTAAGGAGTGGTTATATCACCAAGAACCAGTTTATTATCGGTCTCAATCTTATTTGTGGCAACAGGTAACTTGTGTTTGGATAATTTACAAAAAATACACCACGTATTTTGTTTTGTCTAAAAAATGAAATTTCCAAGTTAACGCATCAAATTAAGAAAACGTGCTTCTTCATGTCACGTGGTACTTCATATCACGCGCTCCTTCATATCACGCGTTTTGTCAGGTGTCAGCTAACGCGTGACGAAGGAGATAAGATAGTAGAGCGTTACATTGGATCCGACGGCCGTGTCTGCTACAGAGACTTCTGTTTCTTCATGGAAAATGGTGAGTAGGGTCTGCTACAGAGACTACAGTTAGCGCCAAAAGGATACACCGGTTGCTGAGTGGCGACTCGAGGCTAGGTTGACATTCAGCAGTGAAATTCAGACCAAATCAAATGAAACTCATCTCATCTGATATTCTTCATTGTATTCAACTGAACTCTATTAATCTTACTCAAGTCAACTTCTCTAATAACTCAATTCACAATTCATCTTATGATCAATTTAACTCCCCTCTTCATACCACCCACCCCATACTCATTCACCTCACAGCATTCAACGTGCCTCACCTCGAGAAAAACCCTACTGCCTCCATTTACCGCCCTAAAACGGGCGCCCTAGCACCAACCGTCAACAAGCTTAGTCCAGAGGATGAAGCTCACGTGCAGCAAGTCCTGGATTTACTGAAGGACTTCGTCACACGACGCAGGATAACCATGTTGTATCCTTTCTTTAAAGACTTTGATAGGGTTTACTATGTTGGATTACTATATAGGATCCTAGGATAACTATGTTGTATCCTATCTTTAAAGACTTCGATAGGGTTTACTATGTTGGATTACTTTACATTGTATCCTTTCTTTGCACTTTGCAGAACATTGGAGGAGTTGAATTTCGAAGGGATTTTTGCTGTCATATAAATAAAAATCACGATTCACGAAGTGCACATGTTCACAATGCACATTTCAAATTTCTTATTCAAGACTCCATATCAATCAGTAATGGACGACAATATCACGAAAAATAAAACTAATAGATTGATTGGTAACTCATACTTGTTTCTTTCCGCAGGGCAAATTGTTCAGCAGGGGTGTCACGAAGGCGCAATTCCGGCGGCTGCTTAATTTCTTCGATGTGGACTTATCTGATAAGGATTGCGAGCTAAGAAGTATATTTCATTTACAAAATATTATCGAATCTTTCAGGTTCCGTTTCTGCCCGTTTTCTGTCAATTTTATTCACCCCTGGACTGTTTGGTTATCGTTCTATTGTGTATTCTGTGAGCCTAATCTGTGTTTTATCGATCAGCTGATCTGCAAGAAATTCGAGGAACCAAACGGCACTGATGTGAATTATCCGGCGTTTGTTCAAGCCATCGACAAAGACTACGAAGGCAACGATATTTTATCCAAGTTATTTTGATTTCTATGTTGGTTGGCCCTTGTTTCAAAAAGACCAGGTTCCGTACGTACCAAAGTATTGCGACATTTGCCCGGCCAATATAATGTTAAAATAGCCAATATTATTAAGAATTAACTTCTCCCCCATACAGGCAACAGAGAATTTAAAGAGCGTTCCAGCACCCCACATATTAAGAATTAACTTCCCCCCTTGCAGGCAACAGAGAATCTAAGGAGCGGTCCAGCACGCCCCTTGAAGCACCCCGCTCCATGACTCCACGCTCCCCCAAACTCCAGCCTGAACTAGTGGACATTGCCAAGCTACGGGAGCGTCTCCAGTGTGAGGTGAAGGTATACGGAGTAAGGGTGTGTGAGCACTTCAAGGACTTTGACGCGCTCAAGTCAGGGTCCATCTCCAAGAGCTTGTTCAAGCGGGTGAGGAAATCATCGGATATTATTTTTCTTGACAAAATTGTTCATTTTAATTTCACCATTTGAAGTAATTACCCTCGAAAAAGGAGACTTTGGCTGGTTATGATTAGCCAGTAACCTCAGTAATAACTTTACACGTTTAGGGTCTATTGGCCGGTTACGGTTAGCCTCTGTAATAACTTCACGCGTTTCAGGGTCTGGCAGGCATGCAAGGTAACCACTACAACCTCACTCCCTCGGAGCTGGAAGCCCTCTCCGTCTACTACCGGGACCCTAAAATCAGTGGCAATGTTCGCTGGAGCGACTTCGAGAGGGACATAGAACGAGGTAAATAAGTACAGGATTTACTTATGCGAGTTCCTCTTAAGATCCACCGTAGGTCCACTTAACGGCGTCCACCGGTGTTCCTCCGGACTGCCGGAAATTACTGGATACTTGGGTTATCTTGCCTCGATTAACCGTACTCTTTACCTTTTTTAGGTTTACCTTGAGATGCGTTCTTTACTTGGTTTACCTAGAGATGCGTTCGATTCATATTAAAGCGTAACTTGCACCCGTGTCCTAACATTCTGCAGTTAAACCTCATCGATGATAAAAACTCCCCAACAGTAATAACAGAACGCAACCTGGAAAAGAAGCCCCTCTTCCGTGTAACCCCTAACAACCACATCACCCTCAACTCGTGGGACAAGGAAACAGAGATAGGGGATGAGGAGGAGAGGAGGTTGGGGGAGAAGGCCATAGAGAGGATGCGGGAACAGATAGCGCAGAGGAGGATCATGACACAACCCTGCTTCCAGGTGGGAGGAGTTCACATTTCAATCCTTAAATTGATGAAGGGGTTCAATCCACAAATATTGGATATCTTTTTATGCCATTATATGACCGTCCAAGAACCATTATTTTGGACTAAAAACACCAAGGGCCCTAGTTTTGATCTAAAACTCGCTTCATTGATTCCCTTTGATATATCAAGCGGTGATGATTTATAGAATTAGTTCATTTACTTAATCAAAAACTCGCTTTCTGCTCAATGTAAAAAGTTCCATTATTATTTCGATTTCTTCCTTCTCCAGGACTTTGACCGACACAACTGTGGCTACGTGAGGGTGAATCAGTTCGCTCAGGGTCTCAGTTATCTGGGCCTGGAAAGTACGGAGGCAGAGAGAAAGGTATGTAGGTGACGTCATCAACTCATCACTTTGAGCTATGAATATTAATTCATCTGTTATCATTCATCAAAGGATGATTTTATCGATTGATGAACAACGGGTTTAATTGTCCTTGTTCCTGCATACTGTTATGATAACGAGAAAATATCGATTTACCAGAGGTGAAATATTTTATGAAATACTCCCCTAGGCTATCAACAAAATGTACGGTGACTCAAAAGGGATCAATTACCACAAATTCTTCAAAGACTTGGATCCTGTTGCCCCTGAACCTCCCAAATATGAGAAGAATCTCTCCGAAATGGTTCAGTACATCAAGTACCGGGAAACGGGAAATGAGCGGTTACTCAATAAGGTATGCAGTTGACGCATTTATTTATTTATTTATTTTTTTTTTTTTTTCAAAATTTCAATTAAATAGAATTATCTTACAATATCATCTGGGATAATATCTGATAAAATATTATAAAATAACCCCCATAATTGAGGCTAAACCTGCAACACAGTATGAAACCGTAATAAGAGCAGGCCTGACAACCATCAATCAAAACATATATGATATGTTAATAATATCTAATTTATAACTTAGGCTCATACTGTGTGGTAGGTAATGACTAGAAAGCAAAAATTCAAATTACAATTTGCCCAATTAGAAACTGTAAGATATCTAGATAATAATAAGTTAATAAGTCAATAAATTATAATTATAAAATTAGAATTATTTAATTTAATAAGCATTTGAGATAAGTCAATAAATTATAATTATAAAATTAGAATTATTTAATTTAATAAGCATTTGAGACAATCATTGCTCATTATTTTGGCTTTCATCACTTAATTCGATATAAGATTAAGTTACATAGTCCACAAAAGTTATAATGTAAAAGTTAAAATGGAGACTTTGATTTTAATCAGAAATATAGCTTTATCTATGAGGAAACTCTAGCAACAGCTGCAAGATCACACAAGAATGTACGATCATATCATTTAAATACATACTTGGGAACTAGAAACAAAGTGTGACCCAAGATGATACTGACGACTAGACACTCCCTGGGGTCATTGAAATATTTATGCCTGCAGTTTTATCAGTTTTTAATCAGGCCAACATAGGTCACTGGACAATAGAAAACTACGTAGTTTACATTTAAATACAGCAAAGGATTTATCTTGCCTTATTTCACATGGTATGTTATTCCAGAGCATCGTGGTCCTATAAAAGAAACTATTTCTGAAGCTATCACAGTGCGGCTTTATGCTGCATTTGATGTGAGTTTGATCAGTACTGTCGATAATTGCAGGGGTTTTTCTCGTTAATCTCACATCATGAGGCTTGGTTATCGAAAAATAAGGTGGTAAATCAATCGGGATTATTTAGAATTGTGTTTGACATAAAAAAAATGAAACTACAAAATTCAGTGAGGACAGATCCAATTTAACGTGTTTGGCCTATTTAATTAAGAGCGGGTTGCACAAATTACAGTCGCACAGAAATGACATTTCAATTGTTGAAAAATTCGATTATCAGTAACTATCATGTCGATCATGTTCTAGGCTAATTTATCGTAACTGATATACGAATACAATGATTATTTGGATCCTCCAATTTGAAAAAATTCAAATCATAGGACGGGTGCAAGACCGTGGAAGGGGTCATTGAAAAGATAAAAGAAACGGTCATGAAACGGCGGATCAGGATCCTGGAATTCTTCAAGGACTACGATAAGCTGAAATCGGGTAGAATAACAAAGACGAATTTCAAGCGAGCCCTCGATCTAAGTGGACTGAGTTTGACGGTCGATGAGATTGACCTGCTGGCTAAGAAGTTAGTGTTACTGTCCAATCCCCTGTTTCTGTAAGAGTTGCAATGATTTCTACTGGATTGTATACTTTCTCATTAATGTTCTGGAGTATCATGACGTTGTGTAACATATATCGTGGCATTTTGGTCCTATTTTGAATAATCATTACATTTTCTGATCTGTATAATTGTGCAGGTACCAATCTCAAGTGCCAGGAAGGGAAGACTGTGTCTACTATCATCACTTCAATGACGAAATTGAGAGCATTTTCACGGTCAAAGGTCTCGAGAAATCTCCTACTGCTCAGGTGCCTTTTCCAAGATACAATAATACGCCGACCTTAATAGGGTCTTATATACTTATATACATAAAGGCACTGAAGTTAAAGCCTTGAATATAAATCTGTGGCGATTATGAATAATTGAACAGGTCAAGAAGTGAGACTGCGTATTGCGATGTTAATAACGTACCCAACCTTCGATTACTACTTACCAAAGATATGATAACGTTGAATTCTTCCGGGTTGCAGGTGGTCCAGTACAAGATAATGCCAGCCTGGCTCAAGAACACGCTTTCTAAACCCATCCAGGAAGTGTACAACTCAGCCATGGAGCATCTTGCTAGATTTGTAAGTAGTCACCAATTATCATTTTATTTCCTCAGACATCTCTTATTCTGTATTGTCAGCTGTCTCCTTGACACCTGTGTCAGCTGTCACATTGACACCAGTGTCAGCCGTCACATTGACACCAGTTTCAGCTGTAACCTTGACACCAGTGTCAGCTGTCACCTTGACACCAGTGTCAGCTGTCATATCGACACCAGTGTCAGCTGTCACATTCACACCAGTTTCAGCTGTCACTTTGACACCAGTGTCAGCTGTCACTTTGACACAAGTGTCAGCTGTCACTTTGACACAAGTGTCAGCTGTCACTTTGACACAAGTGTCAGCTGTCACCTTGACACCAGTGTCAGCTGTCACCTTGACACTCGGGTCAGCTGTCACCTTGACACCAGTGTCAGCTACGTTGAACCTGATCTATTTACAATTTTCTTTTACAAGTGCTCGAGTAAGCGTTGTCACATAACACATTTCATGATAAAACCAAACTGGAATTCTAAGACGCCAATTGGGCATTGTCACCTTGAAACCAAAAAAATGAAATCTGTCAATCCATCCGGGATGAGATTGAACGAAACCTCTGAAATCGGAATTTCGCGCTTGTGAGAAGATTTGCCCCGAGATCCTCTCACTGACATGAGCACACTTTTCAGAAGTGCAAAGGACAGTTCTATTTAGGTTCAGTAGTAGTAGTAATGAATTTGGTGATTGCTATAACCATTCTATTTTCCAGGTTAAAACCAGACGGATGCAGCTCTATCCCATGTTTGAGGACTACGACAAATGTCGCAATGGAACTGTTACATATTCACAGGTACGTTAATCTGAAACGCAGATGAATGAAGAGTTGCCAAAGCGCGCGCGGTACCAAAAACACCCGAAATCGTGCGTTTGTGTAACGCGCGGCGACATTTCATTTTACTAATGCAATATTTTGCTTTTTTTGCGCGCGCCGCGCCGTTAACTAATTAAATAATACAATTAACTAATTGTTAATAATTTGATCATTATTATAATTTGATCATTCCATTGTCGGTTTCAGTTCCGGAGAGTTCTCTCAATTCTGAGTCTAATCGCTGACGAAGTTGAGTTCCATGCCCTGGAGGAACAGTACAAAGTGAACGTAGGAGGGATGAATGTGTTCAACTATCTGGCGTTCTGCGATGACATCTACGAGATTGCTAAACTAAACAAATTGGACTGAACATTTGGATTTATTTTTATTTCGAATTTAAGCAAATGAACCATATAATATAAGCCATGAATATTTGTTTTAAATTGGGCCTGGTGCTGATATTTAATTTAATTTTTCAAATTTATATCCAATCGATAACGTTCGTGGTCGATCGAATATTTTGTGACGGTCCATTTGAACGAATGAGTGATTTTAATGGTCCCTGTTGACTTGAATCGTTTAAATGAGCAATATTTAGTTTTTCCCTACTAGCTTAAAGATTTTCTATTAAAAACATTTCAGTCTTTCACTTGGTTGATCGATCGACCAACATTCGATCGAATCTGTGAAGTACATGCAAAGGATATTGGATACATATTTTGTGACGTCATGAACTAAATCAGTGATTTTAACTTTCAGTTTGTTTTACATTATACTTGTAATTTTCATTGAAATTTTATGTTTTTCATTTAATTTCCTTTTACTGGCTAAATATTCAAACATCGCTTCATTCTGGCTTTTTCAAGGGTTAAAGATTTCACAAAAAGATTGGGATTTGGGTCTTGATCCATGACGTCATTGTCTGACGTCGTCAGACCCGTGCTTCCTGAAACATCACTTCATACTGGCTTCGTACTGGCTATTTCATAAAAGGAGTGCGCTCGATCCATGACGTCACTCAGTCGTTCAAGTCGTGCAGATTGGCCAGGATCGATTGTCGTCGGTCGATCATCGAAATAATTTAATGCGCGCGGGATGACGCCGCGCACTTATGGTCGCAAAAACACAAAATTAAGTTTATGCGCAATACAGAAATGTTTACCGTTTTCACTAAGTTGTGACCGTATTGCGACATTTGTAGTTAAAGTTTCGATAAGAGACAGCAATAACTGAAAGCAGTTTTAAGTATTGCAATACCTAGCTTGTCTGATTGAAACTTAGGCTTTGCATATCGGAGTATCAGCTATGGATGATGCACTGCACAGTGGCTGTGATGGTCCCTTTCAATCCGAGCTGGCCAATATGTTGCACAAACGTACGTCATTTCGGCCAAGCTCTAAGTTTAAAGTCATGGATAAATAGACCAGTTCTTGTGATTTGATTATTTAACCAGAAAAATTCGTTCTATATCCGCAGAATGGCTGATTTACTCTCAATCAATTCCGTGAAATTTTATCACTGTTACATTAACTCAAATCTTATTCGCATTCAAAACCGTTATCTCTCGAAAAGATTTAATCGATGTGATTTAGATAACGATGGCATGAAATGGGATTATTTGATAGGTCATCAATAATCCATGCCAAATCATTATAATTACGTCATATGCGAAATTTTAGAATATAATCAACGCACAATTTATTTCAAGAGATAAGCGCACTGATAAGACTAATAGCATTGGATTAATCTTTTCATTTCTATCCCTTCTTTTTCATATTCGTGACACTTTGCATCTGATCTAAGATTATATCCTTCGCTTTTATCCCGTTTATTTTCCAACCAATAACGGGCCTGACTATTGGCCAGGTTATATATTTTGATCCTGAAATGGGACCCAACACACGCATTAGCGTGCTGACAGTCATTGCCATGACCGTGCTTTGGGGTTCTGTAGCAGCAGGTTAGCGGATTTTGCATTTATATGAACTGTTCGTTGGATTATACCAGGAGAACTAAATCATTCGAATTCATATATTCTGTTTTTGTAACTTTAATTGTAATCGACCACTCGGTAAACGGTAAATGTTGAATTATTCAAGTTGTGCTGAATTTTAAGCTATAGGTACAGTAGGTGTAACAATTCGTCTATCTTTAATTTCCAACGGTCGTTCATTCCCTTGAAAACCCAGTATTTCCACATCACAGTGACATACTGTATGTATATTCAGAAGTAATTAATGAACTTATCAATTAATTAACTAATAAATCAATTAATTATCAGTGTGGGGACCGTGCATTCCAACGACTGGAGAATGTGGCCCGGGCATAGAAACCAGCGATGAGCTGATGTTGCAGGGAGGAGTGAGGATAGTCAACAAAACGCGGCCATGTGACCTGCCCTGTGCTGGAGTGATGGATGAGTTGAGAGGCGCGGAGGTGGAACCTGTCATTCAGCCCTACGACATCCCAGGTAACTCATAGTTTTACGCGCAATATCGACTATAAAATCTAAATAGCTGGGTATTTTTGTGCAATATATCAACTTATTTATGAAATAGTCGGTCCGAGGACTGCAGCAATAAACTGGTATTCTACTTAAATTTGTCGTTGATAGGAATCTGAAATTGAATAATCTAATAATGGGGCTATTTGACGGTATCAACATTTTTGGGATAATTTATTGAACCATGAAATCGCCAAAATCTCCCAGGGTTGCGGTGTCCAGACGGCAGTCTCCCGATCAAGTGCCAAGTTAACCCCTGCGACATTGTGAAGTGTGCCAACTTTCCGTTTGCGGTCTGTCAACCGGACTACTGCGGCGGATGTAGGGCAAAGTTCTACGATGAAAATGATGATCTCATCCAAAACTGCGAAGGTTTATTACAAAATTGTTATTTTAAATTTGTTTCAAGCGTCTGAGGATATCAATAATCAATCAAAGTACAAAGTAGCCATCATTAACCCTTTTTCATCTCACCATCCTAAACCACCTTATTCCCCATGTTTCATTGGAATTACTCATTTTGACTCATTGCCTATAACATTGATTTTCAGGGGCCTGCCCGATGGGTCAGGAATTCCACCAATGCGGGTCAGCCTGCACCTCAACCTGCAGTGACCCTCTCCCAGCCTGCACACGACAGTGTGTCCCTCGGTGCGAGTGTCCCGCCAATGCCCCCATCCTACACAACTCCAAATGCATTAAGCAGCAAGATTGTCCCAAAATCTGTGCTGATGGGTCACTTGAAGTCCAATGTGCGTTTAACCCCTGTGACATTGTGAAGTGCACCAACTTTCCGTTTGCGGTTTGCAGACCTGACTACTGCGGTGGATGCAGGGCGAAGTTCTACGATGATTTTGATCGGCTAATCGAACACTGCGAAGGTAATTACTTTGAATACTTAATACTTATAATAATCGCAGGATGAATAAGAGCCTCAGAAAATTATGTGGCCGTGATTGTGTTCCTTCGTCCAAACATCATAAAAAGCCCTTCTGTTGACAAACTCAGATTACTTGTAACTTCATGTCCGTTTTAAGCTTCATCTCTTTCAGGAGAGTGCCCGAATGGCTTAGAATTCGACGAATGTGGCTCTGCTTGTACCCAAACCTGCAAGGACCCTTTCCCAATCTGTACCTTGGGCTGTGTCCCGGGGTGTAGATGTCCTTCAACTGCCCCCGTTCTACACAACAACCAATGCATTACGCAGGAAGAATGTCCCAAAATCTGTGCTGATGGGTCACTTGAAGTCCAATGTGCGTTTAACCCCTGTGACATTGTGAAGTGCACAAACTTTCCGTTCGCGGTTTGCAGACCTGACTACTGCGGCGGATGCAGGGCGAAGTTCTACGATGATGATAATCAGATTATTGAGAAATGCGAAGGTAAATTTTAGTGATTAGTTGCTTCATTCTATACAGGACTTCCTTCATTGCATAATGATGATGATAGTTTGTTTATAAATTATGGATATCTTCTATCAGTAGGCCATGCTAACAAAAGCATCTCTGGGCTCTAGTTTCTAAATAAGTCCTTCTTTGAACTTATTCATGACTCAATTATACATTTGAGATTTCATTTCTTTCAGGAGAATGTCCAAATGGCCTAGAATTCGACGAATGTGGCTCTGCTTGTACCCAATCCTGCAAGGACCCTTTCCCAATCTGTACACTGGGCTGTGTCCCGGGGTGTAGGTGTCCCAGCTCTGCCCCCGTTTTACACAACAACCAATGCATTACGCAGGAAGAATGTCCCAAAATCTGTGGTGATGGGTCACTTGAAGTCCAGTGTGCGTTTAACCCCTGTGACATTGTGAAGTGTACGAACTTTCCGTTTGCGGTTTGCAGACCTGACTACTGCGGCGGATGCAGGGCGAAGTTCTACGATGACTATGATCGACTTATCGAACACTGCGAAGGTAATAACTTTAAAACTTATATTACAGCTGAGTGAAAGCCTAGGCTACAGTGACTTTCTTCTTGGCTTTTTTCTAAATAAGTCCATCTTTGAACTTATTCAGGACTCAATTATTCATTTGAAATTTCATAGTTTTATTTCTTTCAGGAGAATGCCCGAATGGCCTAGAATTCGACGAATGTGGCTCTGCTTGCACCCAATCCTGCAAGGACCCTTTCCCAATCTGTACCTTGGGCTGTATCCCGGGTTGTAGGTGTCCCTCCACCGCCCCTGTTTTACACAACAACCAGTGCATAAACCAGGAAGAATGCCCCAAAATCTGTGCTGATGGGTCACTTGAAGTCCAATGTGCGTTTAACCCCTGCGACATTGTGAAGTGCACCAACTTTCCGTTTGCGGTTTGCAGACCGGACTATTGTGGCGGATGTAGAGCGAAGTTCTACGACGACGATAATCAGATTATCGAGAAATGCGAAGGTAACTTGTAATTCAACAATTCAGTACTTGCTTTATTAATTCATTAATCCATACAGGATTTCCTTCATCGCATTATGATAGTTGACCAATAACCAATAACCATGGATATTTCCTAATCCATGCTAACAAAAGTATCTCTGAAGTCTAAACGATCTTAGACCTGTTCTAGACAGGGATTTTTGAGGGGCTATAGCTCGAGCTATAGCTCGAGCAAGCCTGTCTAGAATGGGATTTTTCGATGACCCCGGCTATAGTACCGGCTATAGGAGGGGTAATAGTTGGAGGTATTACCCCGGCTATAGCTCCGGCTATAGTTCGGGTCATCATCCCTGTCTAGAAAGCACTCTGACCCCGGCTATAGCTCTCTCTGATACACGTGACCCTGTCACGTGGTGCGTCATGACAAAACGCGAAATAGGAAGCAGATCGTAGTTGCGCATCATCTCATTTGTTATTGTAACATTACACCTTTTTGCACACGTGACACTAGGCGTAACCTGAAAGGAGCTATAGCTCGAGCAGCCCTGTCTAGAAAGAATTTTGTATCGGACGATAACCGGGGTCAGCGTAAAGGGTCACCCTGTATAGAAAGTAACTCTGACCCGAGCTATAGCTCCAGCTATAGCTCCTGAGAGCTCCTGTCTAGAACAGGTCTTAGACCTCTTTCTTCGTAGGAAATAATCGGTCATTGTCCTCAGGAGAATGCCCAAAAGGCCTAGAATTCCACGAATGTGGCTCGGCTTGCACCCAAACCTGTGATGACCCGAACCCCGTCTGTACTCTCAACTGTGTCCCCCAATGCGAATGTCCCTTCATTGCTCCCATCCTACACAAGGGAGAGTGCATTTCCATTCTGGAGTGTCCCATGAACATGTGTTCGGAAGAAGGGGATTGCAAGGAAACATCTGGTGAGGTGCCACTGCCAGACACATCTGATGAAGTGGCAGACTCCGAGGACACATATGATGAAATGGCAGACTCTGAGCACTCTGAGCCTCCAACAGAAGAAAAGAAGGAGAGGTACCCGACAATAGGGGCTGGTATTGAAGATCAGAAGTCTTACTCGGAAATAGAGTGCACTGGAGACTGTAAGTTTCATAAAACACCACAGGGAAATTTCTTTTGGCCGGTTTGACGAACTGATATTCATTAGTAATATCAACTAGTACCAGTAATCCTACTTAACCATATTAGTTAATTAAATTACCAATTATTTGACAATTATCATATCAGTGGCATTGACATTATAAGTTTTGAAGATTCATACACTTCTTGTTCTCTTAACCATCCACCCTAGTCACTACGCTGGTGTATGAGAAGTGTAACGTGACGTGTGGAGAAGGTTACGAAGTGGTGTGGTTGTTCCAGGGGGAGAGAATGTGTGGGGAGCGGACTCAGCCCTGCTCCAGACCACCTTGCTCGGAGGAGGGAGAGGAGAAGGAGGAGGATACTTCATCTGCAGGTAGGTCTAAAACAAGGAGTCACGTGAAACAAACCCTATACCTTCATCTGCAGGTTTAGGGTTGACAAGGAGTATACCACGTGATAATAATCCGAAGGCATTTTACTTTTAACTTTCTCGTATCATTCAAAATTTTCAATTCACATACATATATTATTTTTTGATTTTAGTTTAATTTAAGTTTCTAAGTTTCTGTAGCAACTCGGGAACAAAAAAGTTCCTCTGCAGTACGCTCTTACTATATACTATACACTCCTACATCATTTTTTAATTCTACAATAAAAACTATTATTATACACCAACTCTCTATATTCTCGTGACCCTATTACCTGCTTCCTCAGCAAGTCTGTAAAAGACTGACTGACATTGAGGCGTAAGCCGAGTGGGATAATCATCGATAACACACTGCCGTTCGTTATTTCATCGCTCATTATACTGATTGATTATACTGTGAATTGTGCGGAATGTCTCTCATATCCTCGTGAGCTAACCTTCTCCTTTCCTCAGTTCGTCTGGAGAAGATGACAGACTGCGAGGGGCACTGTGAACCGGGTGAAAAGACCGGTTTAGGAACCATGAAGTTCATGAGGTTTTGTGGGGAGGCCCCTTGCGGGATCTCAAACGAAATGTGTACCGTTCAGTGCGATACGGGTAACAGCATCGGGAGCAAGGGTGAGTGTTGTAATGTTTGATGGACCAATTCATTCTGGTGAATTTAATTGATGAAGTTTTAGTTTCAGTTTTGTTCAATAGATAAATAAATACAACAATTCAGATCAATTCATTTGAGAGCTCAATCCCCCGTAAGAAAAAGGGGGATTGGACCCATGATGGAGCTATAACCATGTCTCACTCTCACCTATATCTCAACCATGTCTCCCCCATGTACCACACATGTCTCACCTATCCTAAGGTCGGTGGAGTGAATGCAGTGCTCGTTGCGGGGAGGGAACACAGTCCCGTCTTGCTGATAACGGAGACATCGTCACCAGGACCTGCTCAGGGAATAACTGCGAGATCGAGGAGGAGACTATGGACAATGGACACCATGGTTAGTAGATATTAGATAAATATATACACTAGGGTTAGAGTAGTTGATATGATAAAGACCCAACTTTATAAGTGCCATACTTCCAGTTTTCCAGGAACCAGGACTACATAGCCATTTTCCAATTTCCACATTTGTCTACATGATCTACATCATCCTTCCTAACACGACTATGTTCCATCAGATGAGAGTGCGTGGGGATCCTGTCACGCAGAAAACTGCCAGGTGGGGCTGCAGTACAGGTCGTGTGACGCGTGTGTACGGCTGTGTACCAATCAATGCGATCCTGATGGGTAAGTTCTGACTACTTACTTTAAATTTGAGAAGAGATATGGATTTTTCAAACGTATGTTCCGATTTCAAGTTAGCACGAACTGCAGAAGCTTTGATCGTGCTATGAATTTGATGATCTGAATTCTTTTGATTTCTGTACAGCACTTAGAAATATTTACAAATCTCAGGCCGAAACTTTGGGGAGACTGGACGCAGTGTAAATGCTCAGGAGAAGAGTTACAAAACCCTGTGTCGGTCAGAAGACAAACCAATTGCAAATCTGATGAAGTAAGTTGAAGTTAATTCCAAGAATTGAATCATCAAAATGTGAAGACTGAAACGTAGCAATTACATTCACATTCGGACATAGCTTTAATTTCATATTTTTACAGTGACACATAATTCCCCTAGGAATGCAAAGAAGAAGTGAGACAGTGTGATTGTTCAGAAGAACATGAACACGATCACGAACATGTTGTAATTTTAAGTAAGTTTTGATCCAATCTACAGACACATCGAATTTTACACATGCGTTCGCAATCATGAATTAATCAATAGAGAATCAGGCGTCATCCTTCAAAAATCGGTTCCCATATCTGTATATCTTGAGAAATCACGCCATACCCATCACACACTCTGTAGAGGAATCACGCGCCAACCCTCACGCACCACCCTTTACACAGCACCCCTCACGCGGCACCCCTCATGCGGCACCCCTCACGCGCCACCCTCTCAGAAGACGCAGTGGTAGGAGGTGACGGGGACTACACGCTCCCTGCGGGAGCCTCCCTCCAGTTAACTTGTTACGTTGTAGTGAGGAGTGAGAAGGAGGTGTCAGATGTCGAGGTGGATGTGGCCTGGATAACAATCGATGCAGGTTAGTTTACACCATTTATAGCTGTGAAAATTGCGGATAAATCCTTATTCTCCAATTGTAATTATTTCCGATTAATCTTTAAAATGTTATCATTACAATGTTTGTTTCGTATGACTTTTTAAGATCTGGTGAATCAAACTGCACGAACAATGCTTCTTCCTCATCGGTCCGCACGATCCTTAACAAAACACTGAAAGACTCCTTATTAAATTCCTCACATTTCAGAATCGGATATCGAGATGATGGAAAGTGTCTTTACGAAGGAGGAGAACGGTCTCCACATAGTCTACAACATCCTTTCTATACCGGTTAGTGTTTTTAGTGTTTCATCACATTTTGGGCGAGAACCATCCTTATAAAGTTATTAATGCAATCTTGAAAGCTGGGTGTTGAGCTAGCTCGACTTCCTTTTTCATGGATAAACTGGAGATATATTCTATGTTGCTTTAGATTCTTCGATTTCACCCTTTTAAACCTCTCTCTCAAGCCCTAATAACTTTTTCCTTAGCATTTGACGGGAGAGCACTCAGCCAGCTACATGTGTAAGATGGAATGCGACCACGAAACCCGACTTAGAGTGGTGACCGTCAATGTACTGCACTTCGTTACAGATCTCAGTGATGTCAAGGTTGAGGAAGGTAATATTCTGTGATGCGTGACGTCATTGTCACAGATAAGAATGGAATGTTGATGACGCCATAAGCATAGATTAGTATGGTAGATTGATGGAGTTAATTAGAACGTTTGTTCATCAAGTGCTTTATAATTGTTAATTTGAGCTGCTAGGATTCCTTACATATCTTTCAGCTCCTTCCAGATGAAAGCTTTACAATTCCCGATAATTCCAGATTTTCTTCAGCTTGGTCTATTGTCAATCATCCCTTACAATCGTTTATTTCCCAGCTGTGTTACAACTGATAACCCTGCAGGTAAAACAGTGTCTCTGAAGTGCGAAGTGAACGATCCCGGGAATGGTAGGATTATTACAGACAGCTCCCAGATAACCGACGATCAGTCAAACCAGGTAATTTCTGATGATTTGCCAATATGGCGATTTATGGGTCAAAAATTCCAAATTCCACGGTGAATTTTTATGATCAAAAGGAAATTTTATCTTGATTAGTTGATTCCAAAAACGTAGATTCTTGCATATATTCTGATATCCTAACAAGAATTGCGCCCGTCACCCATCTGCGGGCGCTTAATTTCCCTCCCCCGAGCTTGAAGAAGATATTAATAGAAACGTGCAATTCTATATGCATGTGGGACGTAGGCAGCTTCGATCCACGTTGATGAGCTTTTAAATAACGCAATTGAATTACTTCGCGTAGTTATTTATTTCATAAACTCCAAAGTACCAAGTAAAACGATCGGGTTCCAACTCAAAGTTTCATGTACTTTAGAAATACAATCTCACTATCATAAAACCATGTTCCAAGACATGGGAAGTCTTAGATTACGGAAGTGAGAAATTGGTTTGGTGTGATTTATAAAGGAGTAATACCATTATGTCATTTCCGTAATTATTGCCCAGTTGGGAACATCCCTGAAGATTGTACGTAAGTACATGAAACTTTGAGTTGGAACCCGATCGTTTTACTTGGTACTTTGTATTTCGCTCCTCGTTTCCTCGGAAACTTGTCGAGCACTGTCTTGCAGTTAGTTCCAAAACGTACTAGTATTTCATAAACTCCGTAGTTTGCCATGGTTTTCACGGTTGAACTTGAAGCAACTACCATTGATGATTCAATTTCATGATACGCAATTTCATGATACAGTAATTTGTTTTTCCACCATAAATTGTTCAAAATTGCTCGAATTTCAAACATTGGTAAAGTGTTGACTCGGCGCTTGAATTTTTTGCAACGTCTGGCAATGAATTTTCGCTAAAAATTTGATCGGTTAACTAAAGCTTAACTAATAACTTGAGCGCGCCACGCATGATGTTGAGCCACAGCGCCGCGCACAAAACTGCTCGATATGAACATCCATCCTAATCTTGCGGAGTGAAAGCGCGCAATTGCGCGCGCAATTAAGGTTGCTACGCGACTTCGCTTGATGGTACCATTGTTGACGAAATCTCCCTCAAATATGTGGACATCTCCCTCAAATTTGTGGACATCTCCCTCAAAATTTGTGGACATATCTCCCTCGGACATTCCGGGCACTTTCCAGAAATTACAGTAGTTGTATTGCAAATCTGGACCTGCTATGCAAATATCCTATTTCTCACCTTCCCAAACACGATCTCTGCTAACCCTCTCATTTGCCTTTTTGTATTCACAAAAAGGTCAATGGGGAGGGAAAAAATCGTTTATATTTTCAGGAGTACGTACCAACAGAGCAAGTCTACATCACATGGATGAGGAATGGGGAGGTCCTGTTCCCTTTGCTCTACACCCGGACACCCTACAGTAGTACGCTGCCCTTGTACAGGATAGACAAAGCTGACGAGGGGGTGTATCAGTGTCAGGTGCGTGATAGGGAACGTGTGGTTTTAGGGATGAGGTAGCGCGTGATTTGAGGGAGTAGGTAACGCGTGATTTCAGATATGAAATAACCAGATTTATCATGAGAGTAGAAGCCAGTGTATAACCCTTCAACTCGTTGCTAGGTTCGCTACGGAGCTCTGTCTCTGGACTCGCGGCCGAGTCACGTGACTGTGACGGAAGAAGAGACCCTCACGGCTCGTCACGTGACGTCACAGCACGTTCCTGAGTGGTCGGCGTGGTCTGAGTGCTCCAGTATGTGCGAAATAGGTGAGGCATTTTGACGTTACTTGATAGATTGACGATAATCACTAATTTACCATTCCTAACAGTATTTCGCTAATTTTGTCCCGAGTCCTTGAAAGCGTGAATTTTATAGATTAAGGGTGTGATATTTGACAAGACTGCATTGTTAATTGTTCCCAATCAGATTTATTTCAAAATTTTATTTTCACGTTAAATTTAACCAAGTGTTAGTTTCACTACAGATTTCACTCACTGTTAGTTTCACTATTAAGCTATTAGTTTCACTAAAAAGTTCACTGTGACGCTTGCACTGCAAATCTCCCCAGGGTTCATGATCCGAGGCAGGTCTCTGAGTGACAGAGTAACAGAGAACGAAGTGCGGAAGTGTGCCGTGGAGGGGGGCAAGTGCACCCGGCCCTCAGGGAACATGTCTTCTGTTTACTTCCCATTATTTTTGCTTATAGCGAATGTTTCAGGGAATGTGTGATTTTAATAACTTAATTTTGAGAGAAATAAGATCTTTCCTCGTAAACAAATGTTACCACAAAAGTATGGCATATTTAAGAGCAGTCTCTTAAAATCACCCCTATCTCAGAACCAGGAAACATAACTAGTAGTCATGATTCCTGATTATCATTACCCCTAATATTATCCCTAAAATTACCCCTAATATATTACCCCTATTACCCCTAATAATATTACCCCTAATATTGCCCCTAATATTATCTGGTAATCTCCTGCAGGGAACATGTTGCTGAGTGTGGAGTACAGCCCCACCTCCCAACACATGTCTGTGGTGTCTCACTGGTCCGCCTGGGGAGGATGTGACTCTAACACTTGCATGAGGTACTCAGTTTGACGCATTTATTCATTTAATGAATAGTGCCGGCTTGGTCAAGACTTTGAAATGATCAGAATTCGGAGCTTGAAACACCTACATGCTAGAAAATTCTGATTCATGCAATAAGTCGCACCGCTTAAGCGTAATGTACTGAGTCAACAGGTTTTTCAGTTAAGAAAAAGGTTTGAGCCACCTTTAACCCTTACCCTACCTAACTCTTATCCCTTGAACTAACCCCTCCCCCTAACTAACTTACCCCCCTCCTTACTAAACCCCACCGCCTAACCAACCCCCTCCCCTAACTAACTACCCCCTGCAGGAACAGAACAAGGACCTGTCTAACTGCGGGTTGTGACACTAACATACCCCTCCTTGAACCAGACATTTGTAATACGCCTTGTGATGTGTCCAGTGGCACACCTACTGATGTTAGGAAGAGGTTAGATGGGCTCATGGTTCGATCAACCAGCATTGCATTTCTTGCTATACATACCGTTCATACCAATCATAATATGTCATACCTCATGAGCTCATACCATACACACAAATCCGGAGCACTAATTGGCCAAAGAGAGCGCTTTGGGTACACTTTGCCAGTGGACATAGTTAACAAATAACAATAGGTCTTCATCAGAAATAGGACGAGTACAGTAGTGACGAACATCTTTACTTGTAACAATTAAAACGCCTTGTTTCTTGTTAATTAAAGATGTTCGTCAGCACCTTACTGGCCCCATTACTGATAATGATAATAAAGAACTTGTAGAATTGCAGATGTTGGCTTTGCAATCGGCGCCGATCAGCGCTGACAAGCGCCGATTCATCACCGATTGGCACTGATCAGCGCTGATCGGGCCCGATCAGCGCCGATCGCCGGATCAGCGCTGATTGCAAAGTCAATATCTGCCAGAGAACTTATCCTACAACCTTATCCTACAACAATCAACAACAGGTCTGGAGCAGTTCAAGCAGGAAGGTTCTCACTTTGCTCCACAATGTGCGGTTTTGGTGTGACTGTAAGACCGAGCAGCTGTCAGGACTGCGACAACAAGGTCAGCATCCACTTGTATTTTTATCTACAAACTACAGTACAGAAGTGCTGTAATCTTTTTTTTAAGTCTTTATAGTTAGGAAGCATATTTGAAGTATCTCTCTTGGATACTAGGTAATTATACTGCAGGTCTATACCGCAATTTTAAGATTCACACTTTCAATAAGTGGTAAGAGTAATTTATTCATGAAATGACCCGGTAACAACTGTATTAAGTCAAAATAATCAATTCTAATTCCCTAAAACGGGAAGGAACGGGACTCTCGTCCCATCCGGGAGCACGGGAACGCTTGCCTCGGCCAGCAGCTTCCTCTCCTGGACGCCGCCTGGGCCCTCGCAGGCCCATCCCGCTTCTAGTTGCAGAAGTAGCAATTCCCTCTCACCTCAGATAATGTTTGACGTTGACTCCTGCATGAGCGACCTCACCTGTGACGGTGTCAAAAACTACGGGGTTCTAACTGATGTCACGTTGTTTGCTGAACCAGACAGTGAGTTTTTAATTTGTTAACATGTGACAGGTCAACTTTATCTTTTAGATGAAATTAACAAAGTATAATTTACTTATGAAAGTGTCTACATTTGTCTTCTAACCGTTACGAAAAATTTGCTCGAAATGTTTTCGAATTTTAAAGCGAATACCATATCGAATACCGTATCATATCAAGTATCTAATCCTTATAATAAACTGACGTGATAGTTAATTAAATCAAATTTATTCATAAAAATCAGCCAATTAATGCTATTATTATGATTAATCAGCATTCTCCTTGAACAAACCTATTCCTCAGGCGTGGAAGTCTACAGCCCTTGGAGCAAGTGGACGGAGTGCGACTGTGGCACTAGTTCCAGAAGCAGAGCCAGGACCCGCATAACTGTTGAGTGCGTCAAATACCAGGAGAATTGTGATGAGGCCTCCCATTCTGGTAAGTTGTGTCAAGAGGTTTGTTATGGCAGTTGGCATAGGTTTACTTTGATTATTTGACACCATTATCCATCGAAATCAGTTAACCAGAGTACATTGACACCAACTGGCCGATTTCACTTGACACCAACGTCACTTGACACCAATGTCACTTGACACCAACGTCACTTGACACCAATTTCAATTGACACCAACGTCACTTGGCACCCATATCACTTGGCACCCATATCACTTGACACCCATATCCCTTGACACCACTCACCCACAACCCCACAGGACGACTACAAGAGCATGGTCCGTGCGAGCCCAGTGAGGTCACACACTGCGAGGAACAGGATGAGGAGGAGGAGGAGGAGTTCACATCGTGGTCGGAGTGGGGGGACTGCGCACCAAAGTGTGGGAGGGGCAGGAAATACAGGACCAGATCCTGCGCGGTAAGTGGGATATTCCTAGATTCCCGTTATTCAGCGGTACGGATTCTGTAAAGTTGTACTTTTCTAGGCCATGTTCATTTTCTTGTTATTGGAAATAATCCATATCAAACATGACAAATTTAATAAGTATAGGTTGAAGCTTCAAAGGGGTCAGGGGTGTCAAAGGGATGTCAAAGTGGTGTAAAAATACACTCACTAACATTATCATTTGTATCAAATTTGCTTAACAAGCCTACATTAACTTTTGATTTTCTCTTATAGGGTTACCTCTGCAAAGGCCCCCTCTCCCAATCCACACCCTGTGAAACTACCTGTGCTCTCGGGGACGAGTATTTCAGCGAATGGGGGGTGTGGAGTTCATGTGATGGCAACACGGGCTACAAACAGAGGTTTCTGAATAAGTTAATGTGTTCGATGTGAAACCATAGATAATTCATTATAAACCCTCGAAAATCCTTAAACTTGAAAAATTCGTTTTAAAAAGGAGGACTCAATAGATCAGCTTTCAAGTTCAAGAACGAACCCTATAGTTGGTAGGCAGTTTTCTGGGTCTCATTTTCACCAATTTTTATACATCAATAACCACGACGTTTCCAGGATAAGACAGTGCCTAGATGAGTCCAACTGCCCCAAGACACGGAGTCTAACTCTCGAAGTCGACTACTGCGACCAAGGTTCATATTCTATCTTTCCCATTCTTTCTTATTGTTTTAGCAGATTTGTCAATAAAACGTTCGAATAAAATATGGCACTTGATCATGATATGTTACAAGTGAACGATCTCAAACTATTATGAGAAATTAACATCATAATTTAACATTATAAAACTTTAGTGAATAAAAACAGTAGGTTAGCTTTAAAACCTGATAAATAAATATGGGAGACAATTTTAACTCTGATAAACGGAGTAGCAGATGCTTTTCATACACATCTACATTAATATTTCAACTTTGAATTGAATACTAAGATACTAACAGTAATTCTGCTTAATTAAGTCATTTAATAAACCACATAAAAATATCTTAGGCATCATTTGATGCTAGAACTGAGATAACTATGCGTCCTAAATGTTTAACTGATCAACGGAATGAAGTGCCGTTGCAATAAATTATGTAGTATCATAAACTATGTTTACCTGATATAAATTCATTTGCAGTTCATTTCTGTGATAACATTTGATCTCTCTTTAAAAGTTTTTGCCAAATTATTTGAGCTTTCACTCAGCAAACTTCTGAATCCAGCCAACATGCTGTGTCATTGAGGTTACGATCCGACCTAATTGCAGAGTTAGTGAATTCCTGTTCCCACTGCCGATATGCTTGGTGAGGATCATAATCTTCTTGTGTACTAGTTTGAGAAGAAGAGGGAGCTCTGGATGGTGATGTTGTAGAGAATCCAGATGGGAATGTTGAAGAGGAATTGTCTGTTGCAGTTTGCGATAGATTTGAGTTAGGGCTACTTGCTGATGAAGACCCCTGCCCCATCCCTCTTAGTTCATTGATATTCAGTACTTCCAGATTCTTCCTCTGAACCTCAAGTAACTTCTCGACTATGTCTTCACTCAAGTTAGGTTTTCCCGGAATATCTGTTGCATCTCCTGACAAAACATTGCATTGATTACTGGCAGCTCCGTGCACTATTTCGAAGTAGAATTCCTCCTCTGTGTAGCTTTGACGAAGCAGAGGTTTGTGACCCACAGGCACCACCACAACAGGGATCAATCCTTTCCACCGTTGGCTTTCCCAGAGCTGTATCTTCCAGCCACTTGGAGTACATGTACTGCCTATGAACGAACTTTTGGTAGCTGAACACCATCTGTTTCACTCCACCATTTCTTGGGGAAGGTAGGTCCGCCCAGGCTGGTGTGGGACCTTGGTGCCCATAGTACAACCGTACTTGACTTAGTCTGGTTATGTAAACATTGAACATTTCGTCAACTTCTAGGATTAATCCAGGACAAAAGAAGTCTGACATATCACATGTTTGGTTTGGATCTACCTCAGATGGGTTTGGGTGCTTTCTCTGGAAGAAGCCTGGGTTTATTGACGGATCAATTGGAACATGAATGAAGTCATCAATCTTCGTGCCAGGTAGAAGTCCCTTCCAAACTTTAAGTAAGTTTCTCATCCGGTTATCGTTGCCTTTTACAAAGAAATGAATTTTGTTCTGTCCGTTATTTTCATTCTTGAAATCATAGGTGTAATCCAGTAGGAGGGTTCTCTCCCTCGTGAAAATCCTTATATTCAGCACCCATGTCCGAATTCCGTTCTCCATTTCTCTGAACTCCCCATCTATGTACTCTTCTGTGTACAATTCTTGGGGAGGCTCATACTTGTCAGTTCCGGAGGGCTCACTATCGATTGAAGGGGAATATCTGACGTCAGTTACGGGGTCCTCTGGATCTTTAAACTGGAAATATCTCCACTTTTTACTCTCAGCACACGAGGTCGGAGGAGCGAGACATCGTATCTTGTTCTCCTTCATCTTGTTGTAAAGTGTACTCCGAAAGTTTCCCTTTATTTTCGTCGGTTCCAGGTCGGTTTCCGTGTTTCCGAATTTGTGGTTGTGCCATTCCAGCATTATCTTCATGTCGCTCATTGGTGTGTTTTGAGTTGCTCGAGGCCAGTATATCTTGAAAACCTGCGCGTTTTTGTCGACCCATGTGCAGCAAGGGAAGGAATTCGAGTCTAGATGGGAATGGAGCCACTGTATGAAGAGGAGCTGGTTACGTCTTTCTGCACGATACATGAGCTGGGGAAACAATTTATCAGATATTATGAAATTGGTAAATTGTATAAATATTGAAAAATCTAAATCAATTTTCCAGTCTGTGCTATGGAATAAACTTGTATCACCAGAACAAGTGGATGTGAAGTCGAAAGGAAATACAAATTATCCACAAAAAGGAATACTTGTTATATCAGGACCGACATACCATAAAATTTAATTATCCTAGCAATAGCGAAACTTGCCAAAATTATTAATTTGACCTCTGCAGAGTTTCTTTGATCAACAGACTTAGTAATTATTCATCAAATTACCGAAATAACGAAAGTGATATTTGACACGACTGAAAATATTAACAACACAACTGGCATCAAAAGCTCTTGTCAATGCTCTTAAGTAAGAGCTTTATTCAGAACGTTATTATTATTACTTTTGACTTTCGGCAAGCAAAGGAGTTAAAAGTTTCAACATTAAAGCGTTGGGACAGCAATCCAGAAAGCGAAAGTAGGGTGTTAAACTGAATCTTACAACTTTATCTGCAGTACAGAGTTGCATACAGACTAGTAGAAAGGCATTTGAACAAAACTATAGGTAGACGGATTGCGTTACATAGTTAAAAATGTGAAGAAAAAAAAAACATGTTGAATTAATATATTTTTCCAATTATTCCAGCAGGCACAGTCAAGTTTTGGCCTTTTTAAAAGAGGAAAGTCATATAATATATACTGAAAAACAGAGTGAGCTATTAAAAGCTTGTAATTCTTTAATAATTGTTACGATCTGAATGCTTGTTGAATCACGAAACTACAGTATACAACGACGGTTTTAAATTTCATCATTATCACGGTTTGCACTAGTCCATGAAATACTTATATGGAATAACCTAGGAGATAAGAATAACCTAGGGAACGCCGTTTTCTCGGGGAAAGAGGAGTTAAATTTAATCACACTGACATATTACAATTTCCCTTTGGAATGTATAAAGTTGATCATTAAACATTATTATTATTATCATTATTAACTAACTTGGTAACTTGGTAGAGTTTATCCGAGAGTCGAAAAGGTCATCAGAGGTCCGACCACCGCGCTGGTGAGTAGTCTACCAGAGAGTTTGACCAATTGCAGCTGTAGCCAGCGACCGGTGGTTGTCCGGTATCAAAGCAACATAATTCGACAAATTGATTTTAAACGAATCGAATGTTTCAGCTGCTTTTACTGCGCCCGGTATAGTTCCACAGTTTTGGTCCTTGGACTGCAAATGATCTGTCATAAAGCGTCTGGTTACTTACGAACTCGACTTAGACAGAAGGTATGAGGGCTAAGGTACCCTGCCTTGATGTCTCCTTTTTGAATTCGATTCCACAGCAATTGGGAATAACTTTATGGAGAATCTTCCACATCGTCAAGATGATATACCTTTCTCTTCTGCGTTGCAGTGACATCAGCTTTAGCTTAGCTAGTCTTTCCCAATAGTTGAGATGACGTAGGCCAGCGACACGACTGGTGAAAGTTCTTTGTACCCTTCTAGAAGCTGGATCTCAGTGACCTTGCTAGGGTTCCACAGGGGACAGCAGTATTCTAGTGTACTCCTCACCAGTGACTTGTACATGGTAGTCATAACCATACTGTCTCGAGTTTTGAAGACACTGAAAACCCAAGATAGCGTGCTCCTAGCTTTTGACACGATGGTTGCGATATGTCTAGACCAACTTAAATCACTTGAGACTTGAACACCAAGATCCCTGACGTTATCCACGGGGTAAAGAACTTCATCGTTAGAAATCTTGTAAGTCAAAGCTTCAGTAAAGAAGGGGAGTTCAAGGAATGAGCTTTTCCTGTTATGGAAGTGATTCAAGAGCTCAAATTTCTGCTCATTATTATTCTAAAACGGTTAAATTTACAATAATTACTAAATTAACTAATTTCAGATAGTATTGACGATCTTTACAACGAATGGAACGAATGGTCATCTTGCGTCAGGAACAGCTTTAAACACAGGTATATGGGGTTTCATGACATTATTATCTACATACTTGCATGATATATGTTTTCAGTTTTGCTTTTCCTACTAACTATTGAGACACGGATGATTGCTGATCATGATTAGCACTTCCGTACTGTAGTATGTAGATAAAATTACGTTAGTACGGATGTGCTAACCATGATCAGCAATCATCCGTGTCTCAATAGCAAGTAGAAGAGCAAAAAACGAAGAAAAGATCATCATGATGTCATAATTATGTCATAATTATGTCATAATCAGGCTCCCAATGGTCAAATGATGATGTACAACCGCTTATTCTCTTATTGTTCCAATCAAAAATATTAATTACTGCACAAGAAATAATTATAATTTCTAGAATAATTTTAGTCCTAATTACTAAAATACGTTAAGTCCTATACAACGACAACAGTTTGGAGTAAAAACTTAAACCTCTAAATGACTTCAGAACAAGAAGTTGTAAAGACACAACGAATTGCCCCAACGAAACGGCTCATGTTAACGATGTGGATGTGTGTACTGAAGAAGATGAAGTGACGGATCAAGAAAATGAGGAAAAGGAAGGAGAAGAAAGGGGCGAAGGAAGAAGAAGAAAACATGGATGATAAATACAGTGAATGGAGCGAGTGGTCAACGTGCGAGGGGCAGCGATTCAAACACAGGTTTATATTGTTCAAATATCAACATATAACTTAAGTTCGTGATTTTATGATGATTGATGAGATCCAATAAGGTCAAAACGAGTGTTCAAAATTGATGTCGAGTATAAAATGGAATATTCCAATGGATTGAAATGCAATACATTTGTATTGGGCGGAAAGCGGTCAGCGGAGCAGTAGTTTTCAAGTTTAATACTTTTATAGCACGAAGGGTTTCATGATAAAAAGTTAACAAACTCACAACCTTCATAATAATTTCCAACAGAAGAAGAAGCTGCAAAGACCCAGCAGATTGTCCCGATGAAACAGCACTGTATGTCAGTGATGTAGAATCGTGTGAAGAGGAAAGTAAAACAGGTACACTCAGATTTACACAAATTAGTCATGGCGCAAAGATTCGTTGATTCTTGGGGGATATATTTTATAATTAGCGGTTTGCAGTAAGTTTTACACAAAAAACAGTTGAAATAAACGTTCAATGAGACTATGACTATTGACAAATCTCACCAGCATCGTTATTGAATACAAAAAAATTTGTAGATAGAAAATTTTCGATGCAGCAGGTAGGGACTGTAATCAGTTCTATTGACTTATTGAATTACATATATCTTTTCACGGGCATGAATACAGTAAACGCGTTAGAACGACAGCCGTTGGTCAGCGATTTCATGAAATTTAAAAGCCAAAAGTAGAAAGCAAAACTAGAGTTATGAATATCTTGCATGAATGAATTATAAACATGGACACAATTGCTTTGAAATTCTATTTTCGACCCTGCTTTCGACTTTTGATTCTCACAAATTTCTTGAATCCACATTGCATGATTGAATTACAAGCATGGCTATTGGCCAAAACTGCCTTCAGTTTAAATTTCAATCATCCAAACAAATTCTGTTCCGACTTTTGACTTTCGATTCTCACGTTCACAGGCCATGCTTTAACTCTTAAACAACAAATTAATTGCCTGCATGCAAAATGTTATTCATATTTCGATGCTCATTGCTTGACGCAGAATTACAACTTTTAAAGCTCACATATTTATTGGAGTGCGTAGAATACTGAATAATTTCAGATGATTTGGAAGATTACATTTTCACGGAGTGGAGCGATTGGTCGGAATGTATCAGTGGACAATACACTCGCAGGTAAAAGCAGCAAGTTATACCCTTAGCAGGTAGATTTATTGCTAACCCCGTGGAGCACCAATAAGGGTTTCAAAACTAATTGTAACATTGGAGGAATCAACAAGCTTTTATACCCTCACCATTAATTAATGAATGAAAATGCTAAATTTGCTGGGTCCTATAAAGTCTAATTCACTTTAATACGCCAAAAATTGATCCTTGTCAGCTCTGACAATGACGTCACTGTTTCAAATGCATTTCCCCCAAATAAACAGGAATCGAAGCTGCATGGAAGGGTACGACTGTAGCAAGTCAAATGCCATAACTTGGGAACTGGAATACTGTCTTCAGCCAGAAGAAGGTATCTTCATTTTCCCGAAAGTTTTTTGCTAAATTATTCGACACCAAGTGTTTTGAAAAAAAAGGTCATTACTTGTTGAGGCTGAAGATTAAGATTGGAGAATCTATGTAAGAACAATGTACTTAGAAATTGAAAATGCTCGTTTTCAAGTTAACTTTATTAACATAAGATAATTTCATCACCTTATTCTCGTTTTCAGAAGATTCAGAGGATATATTCTCGGAGTGGAGTCCGTGGTCGGAGTGTGACAATGGAAATTACATTCACAGGTAAAAATGAGGAAGTATTGTGAGTCCGTAGGAAAAAGCTTAGAAAAGCCTGGATACCTAGAAATATTTTAATTTAAAAACTAATTACGAATAAGCATAAGTCCGATCCATTTATATCTTTTTGTTACAAATTATGAACTTTGATAACCTAATAACGAATTATAATAACTTAATAACCTTATAACGATAAGCATAAGCCTATAAGCCAATAAACCTATGCCCTAACTATCATAGGAGTCGTAGCTGCAAGCCTGGTTACGACTGCAGTACATCAGAAGAAAAAACATGGGAGATAGACTACTGCACCCAATCTGAAGGTCGGAGATGTAAAGACATTAATAAGTCAATACACCATTCAAAACCATTCTAAACCAATCTAAACCATTGCAATGGCGTGATCAATACACCATTCCACATATCTTTCATTCGTTTCAAATCACGGAGAGGCAAAACCTTTTCATAAGTTCATTGTGAAACCGATATTATTGTGATTAACATTGTGATTAACGCATGATGCATGAATCTAGATGCTTTTACTTCATCGAAACACCACTTAATCCCATGATAATGACGTCATCATACCCCCCTGAAGAGGTTGAGCTAGGAAACTGGGTGAACTGGGGCACGTGTCAAGTTGGTAAGAGCCAGTGTGGAAAGGGAACACAGATGCAAGTCCGACAGTGTCAGCTGGATGAGTAAGGAATTGTTCAGCACATTTAATAAAAACAAGACGCATTTTTTATTTTTTGACTCAACTAATTTGATCCGAACACACCAGAGCTAGATTATATCATTCAAGAATTTGCCCGGAACTTGTAGAGATTTAGTTACTCAACTTAGATTTAAAGGGAAAAAAGAAACAGAGAAAAAGCTCATTCCTATATTCTCTGTCCTTATTAAAGCTAAAATCGAGGATTTGCTTATTTGAATAATAACCATTATCATAAACAAATTCCCCGCTTCCAGACCTAAGACGTGTCCGTTGGAGAGTGATAAGACACGGGAATGTGATGAGGAGCACTTCTTCGAGTGTACCAGGATCTACCGTCTCTACCGTGCTCTATTGAGTGTGCAGAGGAGGAAGAGGAGGGTGAGTTAGTCGGGGAAATCCGTGTAATTAGGGGTGATAAATTTCGTGAAATCAGGTGAGTTATTCAGTGAAATCAGGTGAGTTATTAAGTGAAATTCGTGAAATCAGGGGTGAGCAATTTCGTGAAATCATTGGAATCGGGAATGTGATGAGGAGCACTTCTTCGAGTGTACCAGGATTTACCGTCTTCTACCGTGCTCTATTGAGTGTGCAGAGGAGGAAGAGGAGGAGGGTGAGTTAGTGGGGAAAATCCGTGAAATCAGGGGTGAGTTATTCCGTGAGTTATTCCGTGAGTTATTCCGTGAGTTATTCCGTGAAATCAGTGACAGCAGGGGTGAGTTATTCTGTGAAATCCGTGAAATCAGGGGTGAGCACTTCTTCGAGTGTACCAGGATCTACCGTCTTCTACCGTGTACTATCGAGTGTGCGGAAGAGGAAGAGGAGGGTGAGTTAGTGGGGGAAATCCGTGAAATCAGGGGTGAGTTGTTCCGTGAAATCGGTGAAATCAGGGGTGAGTAATTCCGTGAAATCGTTAAAATCTCTGGATTTAATCGGTATACGAATGGACAATTAATAAAAATTAAAACAATTTGAAACATTTCCAGACCAAAAGTGGACGAAGGACGGCTCATGTGTGCTACAGGACGCAGATTCAAAGTGCGGAAAAGGGAAAATATTCGAATACAGAACTTGCTTCATGAAAGGAAAATCAGCTGTGCTTCAATTGTTCAATGTATTGCGTTCATATCTATCAGCGTGAGTTATATTCCTATGGATATTAAAAGATGACTAAGAAAATATCCAGTTCAACGTCATCAACTCGCCGCTATAACCTCTGATAATGACGTAACATTCTCTCAGGACAGTGTTCGATGACAGATCTGGGCTGTACAGACAGGAGCGATTTCATGAAGTGCGAGGAAGTCATGAGGCTAGCTGAATGTCAAGTGCCGTGCGATCCACAGAATCAAGGTACCGTTGTCCGTTACGTTTCAAGATCATAAATCCACTATTTCACGCATAAAGATGCGATTTTCGGTATTTTAACTGTATAGGGAATGGCCAAAAAATGGGCGTGTCATGTGCCATTGTTTCCCGATGGAGTTGGGCCGAATTTTTTTCTGGTGGTTCAGTATCAAGTATTCAGACTGATTCGGCACAAAACGTGTTTTCTGAACATCCCTACTATATATTATGTGTGCTGATCGCTCTAAAAGGAGTGCTCGATAACATAAGATACTAAGATGGTTTCATCGTTCCGCGTCGATCGAATGGAGTGATCAAATGATCATGAAAAACGCACACAATACACTTTTACGATGACGTCCGCGCAAAACAGCAAGCGTGTGCGATTGTGTGAGTTTTTCATTTGATCAATTCATTCGATCGACGCGGAACGATGAAACCATCTTAGTATCTTATGTTATCGAGCACTCCTTTTCGAGCGATCTGCACACATATTCGAAACAAATTAAATGAAATCGGTACAAAGTTGATGGTCGTAAATCAGAATAGATAACTGTAGAATTGCACCATTGCTAGGTTCATCAATAATTCTGATTATTTTTCGCTCATGGGCACAGGTGATCACGTGATAACCTCGTGGTTGTCACGTGGGCTTCTACCACGTGACTCAATTTGTGCAGAGCCCTAACCACGTGACTGTGACCACGTGACTGTGACCACGTGACGAAGGCATTACTTCTTTGAGATACAATCCCAGGGTGGCAGCCAGTGAAGGAGGACTTGGGCAAGGTGAGTCACGTGACAACCACGAGGTAGTCACGTGATCACCAGTTCAGAGGATGCGAAAAATAATTAGGGTTTATTGATGAACCTGATAGTTGAATCAAGGATTGGCGGCTGCGGCTATAATTGTTTTGTTTTGATATCAATATAAATCAAGGGTGGCAGCCAGTGAAGGAGGACTGTGACAACGCAAAGTGTGGTATTCCAGTGAACCTGACAACTCACTATATCGAGGTGAGGAATATAATTATATAAGGAGTTGAAAAGGGATATTGCACAGCAGTTGTTTGAAATTTCAAATAACTTATTACCTTCCTCTTGGTACGTAAAAAGTTATTACTAAATAGTGATGGTCGAGAAATTCCGGTGAACCTAACAACTCACTATATCGAGGTGAGGAATGAAAGGAGTTGAAAAGGGAAAAGAATGATGGAACAGCTGTTAAGGGACATTTCAAATTTGACAATAAACAGCGAGGTCGAACTGTAGGCATTAGCATTGATAAATTAACCTGACCAGTAACCGCTGGAGATGCCACATAATGACAAGTCACAGCTGGTGAAGTGGTGACTGGTCATTTTGCAACAGTTTTTACAGAAAATAAACGTAAATTTTAAAGAGAATTCCTAGCAAATAAGCGATCTTGCAGATGAAATGAATTCCTATTAAATAACCGGTATTCCAGATGAAGTACGCAGCCACAGACTACAACTTCTACGGAGCTATCCAGTTCGTAGGGGAGCATGGAGATATAGGGTACTTAGCTTGGGGCTTCAACGGCTTCTACATAGACGTGAGTTGTACAGGAATATAGCAACAACATTGTCTTATTATGCCATTATCATCCATTCATTATTAACATCCATTCATTTTTAAATGGATGGACTATTTCTATATAGTATATACCTTATCGATGCGAGTTTCTGATGAGCTGACACTTGCAAATTGTTTAAGTTCTATCAGAGAAGGTTTCTCTATTAGATGCGGTACTGAAGAGAGGCACTTTTTTTAAAATTGCCGTGTTCAACATATTCATAAGCGTTTCACTATAAGGTCCAAAAATGTTAAGAAGTTAGGATCTTCAGCATGCTATTTTGAGTTATTAAGGCTAGAAAAGAGCTCCTGCCTCCTAGAAAAGGCTATCAACGTTACAATGTTCAACATGTTCAAGTTAGGATCTTCAGTATGCTATTTTGAGATAAGGCTATAAAAAAGCTACTTGAAAAGGCTAGAAAATGAGAGAAGGTGAGAAACCAACACGACACACTGATCGTCTCATCGACCAGTTTCAGAGATGTTCGGTATGAGGAGATCATTAAATATCCAGCATAACGAAGTAAAACAAAGGACAAAATAAGATGAATTCACACAGAAAACATATTTCGACATAATTCGATACCGCGCTACTTTCATTAGATCATTCTAGCAGCCCAATGACCATTGACCAATCAGATGACTCAAAACTATCACGTGTCAAAACAGAGCGGAGAGCGTGCCAGAAACACAAAAGTCAAGTTCAAAGTCAAGTACAAAGTCGAAAGTCATTGACAACGTAATAAATTTTATCCGTAATTCACATTAAGTCATCTCGCATCATCAGAGCAGAATAGAAGGGTGGGTAAGATGACGTCATTATCATACATTAAAGTAGTGAGTTGATTACCTTCAACCACCTATACGTGAGGTTATTAAAGGGAACATTCCTGCGATGAAGGTGTTAAGAATGAGCTGTTATGTCAGGGCTTCTAATGAATGACTGTTACATGATATCACAGCAGTTCAGATACCCACGATGTAGGTACCAAGTGGGATTCCCAATCAAAGTGGTGGTTCCTATTAAAGTATCATATTACAGCAAATACTCCTAGCAGCCGTATCTCATGAGTCTAGCGAACCAACCAATGAAACCGTAATTAATTATCTCCCCTCATAGAAAAGTGTCAAATGTATCACAGCTGAGCGAATATTCGCGGGAATATCAAGTTAAATTCGATTGAGAATTTTAGACACTTAAATAGCTTTTTGAGCTTTTTAGCCATTTGTTTTTTAGCCACTTAATGTTCCAAAGTTTTTTAAACATCCCCCGGATTGGAATGGTGCATTCCTTCCCTCAGGCGTGTGAAAGAATCAGGAAGTTCTCCCCAGTTCAGATACCCGCTGAGAAACACCTCGATGAAACGCTGTGGACCCTGTACATCTCCGACGAGGTAAGTTCAACAAAAGAACAAATGCGATATGATGTTGTTCAAAATTAACATTTTCAATGGTAATAAATTTGAAAATACTTAAGTTCCCTAAATAAAGCATTTAATTATTGTTGACATTGAACGATTACTTTATATATACTAGCGGTCGATCTTGTAATGCTCTGAATCATGGTTGGCACATTACGTAGTTTGACGACGAGGCATGCAGCGCCGTCATCCAATGTTTTATATTGAGCAGAACATGTGTTACAGTGATCAACGTAGTGCGTCAGAGAGCTTTTTTGATAAAGTGATTAAATTTTGCAGCCATTACACCATGATTGAAAATTATAAATTACTCTCGAACTCTTTTGTCCCAGTGAGATGTCCTAACATATATTTATTATTTTTTGACAACCACTTGACAGGTCAATTTCATTGTACTGTGAACTGTGTGGACTAACCCAGCCTATATATTTCTATATTTCTTCTGATTCCCTGTTATTTTCAGGACATTCTGCTGGTGGCGGAGGACGTGTTACATTTCCGTGAGAAGATTGAGAACTGCCGGTCTTCCTACGCAGCAAGTAATATCCGAGCAGTAGGGTTCAGGAACCTTATGGCAATGCATGGAGAGTACCATTTCGCCGAGAAAGGTAACAGAAAAGGAGGCAGAGAAATACATTCAAATCCTGTTGAATGTTTTATTTTGCTTCGCTCAAACCTCCCATTTTACAAAATTTGCTGTCCAAAAAGGGAGAGGCAGTCGTCAGTGTCGTCCCCCCTGTCAGCCCAAACAAACTTCCCCGAATTTGGGCTGACATTAAAGTGAACTTGTAATAAGACTGTATCTACTATCTATGTATCTATTTACCCCCCCCCCCCCCACAGGCAGTGTGGGAGACTGGGTGGACGTGGGGCCCTGCATGATGAGTACTGAGTGTGGTCCGGGACGCCAGGTTAGTAAATGGTCATGGTAGTACTGGCCCTAGTACTTCATCGCACAAAATTTCATCTCACCACACATCATCTCACTACATTTCGTTTCACCACATATCATTTCACCACATTTCCTGTCTCAGTCCTAACCCTAACCCTAACACAGACCACAACCTTTGTTCAGAGTTGAGTTATGACGAGATCAAATGTCGTAAGATCAAATGTCGTGAGAAAAATTTTGGTGGGATGAAATTTCCGTTCCCCGCAGGTTCAACGGAGGGAGTGTCTCGTCACGGGGACCTGTCCACGACTACTGTCCTTCCTGGGGCAGTGCGATAGCCCTAATTTCTTGGAGTGTGCCGATCTGTTCCGAACTACGACATGTTCCGAGGAGTGTGGTAAGTGTTCATTACACCATTTAAAACTTAAAAATCTGACATCTATACAGCAGAGATATGACCAAATACTAGTGTCGCGATAAGAGCGGTTTTGAATTTGAACTGGTGTATGTTTATGTGAAACTGGTGGCAAGGATAAATTGCCTGTGTCAAATCTAAACTGGTAGGCTCAACAAGTATATTCCGGGGTCAACATGGGTAAACTGGTGTTAGGATGGGTTTCAACAAGAGTCAAGACCTACATCATTGAGATTTTTTACCTGTGGCGAGACTCCTTGCTCTTACAAATCAAATCACAACACTTCTTTATTCTCCCAGGATTGTTCGTGAGCAAGAGAGAAGTCCGTCCCATGGACCGCTCACCCGGGACACTGGTTGAATACGAATCTGGGGGATGCCATCTACCCTACCCTAATACGTTAGTAATATCATAGGGGTGGTCACAAGCTGAAAACCTGGATAAAAAACACACAAAGGACACTACATTATCTGATTATCACATAACGCCGACACCAGTCTACGCTGACACCAGTCTACGCTGACACCAGTTTACACTGACACCAGTTTACTCTGACACCAGTTTACTCTGACACCAGTTTACGCTGACACCAGTTTACGCTGACATCAGCTTACGCTGACACCAGTTGACGCTGACACCAGCTTACGCTGACACCAGTTTACGCTAACACCAGTTTACGCTGACACCAGTTTACGCTGACACCACTTTACGGTGACACCAGTTTACGCTAACACCACTCTACGCTGACACAAGTTTACGGTGACACCAGTTTACGCTAACACCAGTCTACGCTGACACCAGTTTACGCTGACACCAGTTTACGCTGACACCAGTTTACGCTAACACCAGTTTACGCTGACACCAGTTTACGCTGACACCACTTTACGGTGACACCAGTTTGCGCTAACACCACTCTACGCTGACACCAGTTTACGGTGACACCAGTTTACGCTATCACCAGTCTACGCTGACACCAGTTTACGCTGACACCAGTTTACGCTGACACCAGCTTACGCTGACACCAGTTTACGCTGACACCAGTTTACGCTGACACCAGCTTACGCTGACACCAGTTTACGCTAACACCATTCTTCGCTGACACCAGTTTACGTTGACACCAGTTTACACTGACACCAGTCAACGCTGACACCAGTTTACGCAGACACCAGTTTACGCTGACAACAGTTTACGCTGACATCAGTTATCTATAGATAATTTCCAGTAGCTGGTTGACGTAACCATTGGATGGCGATAGATTAAGTTCTCGAATTGCTTTTAAACGATTCGCCTCGTAGAGACATCATTTACTTATTTCACCATCATCGCTTTCAGACGTGGTCAAGGTGAGATGGTGATGGTATACTTGTGTTTCTACGAGAACATTATTTACTTATTTCATCATCATCGCTTTCAGATGTGGCCAGGGTGAGATGGTGATGGTATACTCGTGTTTCTACGAGAACATTATTTACTTATTTGACCATCATCGCTTTCAGATGTGGTCAGGGTGAGATGGTGATGGTATATTCGTGTTTCTACCAGAACATTATTTATTTATTTTACCATCATCGCTTTTAGATGTGGTCAGGGTGAGATGGTGATGGTATACTCGTGTTTCTACGAGAACTCCTGTCCTCTTGATTACTACAAGTTTGAGAAGGGCTGTGTCTCTAATGACCCTAATGACTTCTTCCAGTGCAACCAGCTCTTCCACGTGATCGCTTGTACCGTACCTTGCTCGGTAAGTACCTTAATAACAATGATTTAATTCGATAGTATTGATACTTCAAAGTTTAGATTTACAAAGGTCAAAATTATTAAAATTCTGACCTTTGAATGAAACTTTTGAATGAGTAGATTTGAAATTTATTCCAGAACTTCACCACAAAATATGATTATATTCATGTCCCCTCCTCACATGTTCCCTCCTTGTAGCCTGAGAAGGAGACAGACGACCTGGGAGAGTGGGAGGATGTAGGGGAGTGTGAGACCCTGGGGGCTACAGGGTGTGGGGAGTTCGAAGGAACACAGATGCAGGTAACTCTGTAGGCCGGCTATCTGGTAGGTTGTATGAAGATTGGTTAGTATAATTGTTTGTGCGTCTGTCCATCACCTACTTCACTCCACACGGGAGTTGGTTGCAACCCCCCAGTTCAATTGAACCCACCTGGATGCCATGTGGAGATTGAATGGTGACTGGTGTCAGCAAAACTGGATACTGAGAATGCCGTCATTTATAAGTTTTCAAACCTATAAATGTCACCATTTTCATGATTAAATCACTAAAACCTTGGTTGGTGATAAACTTAGGTAAAATAACGTGATTCTTGAAAGCAATTGAATTCTAGGTTCGCTCCTGTGTAAACACCAAAACCTGCAAGAGGAAGACAACGACTGAGGAATGCAACGATCCCTGGAACTGTTCTGACTTCTACAGGTTAGGTGATAATTCTTGGTCCGCCTATCAGTCTACCAGTCCTTCGCTTATATATGTCGCTTATTAACGCCCCCCGAGTGGCACTGTTACACTTATTGCACTTGGCTTTTCGTCGTGAAATTGTTACACTAATCAAACTCAGTTTCTCCTCGAGTTATTATAATGTTGTTAGGAAGGTAGGTTAGATTAGCGTATATAACCCACTAAAAACCCCGCCTCGTTCCAGGACAATACCCTGCCCGGTATCCTGCACTGAACAGTTAGGAGACTGGGTAGCTATGTGGGGAAACGAGTGTATTCCAAGTTCAGGAATCTGCGGCCCTGGAACAAACACTCAGGTATGGGAGACTTTAAACTGATTATTGAGTTCAAATGCAGTCTATACAAACCAAAGTTCGAATTTCCGGAATTAGGGAACCTAATGTGCAAGCTAATACGATGCAATTATGTTAATTTCTGCTTCTCTAACCCCCTTCTCTAACACCCCCTTCACCTCCCCCCTCTGTTATACCCCATTCTCTCTAACAGGTCAGATCGTGCCACACTTCCAAGTCATGTCCTCGATGGGCATCCTCGTCTCTACGTTGCCATGGAGACCTCACTGAGTGCTCCCCTCTCTTCCGAGCTATAGAGTGCGATGTGCCCTGTCCAGATGAGGTATGTTTTATAGATGACGTCATCAACTGGATATGTTAACTGATTGTTATGAAGGAGTTTTTCGTTATTTCCTCCCCATTTGCTAGGCTTTAATACCTACATATTAGGATTTTATAATATGACACGATACTGATTTTAATAAACTCTTTATTTTATTTCATCATTCAACGACCAACGCTTACAGTTTAAGTTTACCAGGTTACTATACCTACCTAGTTTGTTATCTATTGACCATACATCTAGGCTGAAGAAGATCAAGATGTCGAATGGTTGGTTATGAGGAAGTGTATGATGCCATCCGCGTCTCTGGAGAAATGTGGAGATGGACACAGAATAATGGTAAGTTCTTCCTCTTACCATTATCCGTTAAGTGCCCTATTATATATTGATTATAATTTTTTTCTTCGTGAAACTGACCAGTGACTAGTATCCAAGATGCCCGAAAAATTATTTCTCCGCAAATATTAAAGCAATATTTTCGTTACCTCGGGTGTCAATTGTACCGTAAAATAATTGCACCTGGTATTTGCCCACCTTTTCAGAATCACCGGTGTGTTGACGAGGGTGACTGTATGGGAGTATTCGGCTGCACCTCCCCTGTCTCTTGCACTGCTGCTCTCAGAGCAGAGCCGTGCACTGTACCCTGCGAGACAGACGAAGGTCGGTAATGAGTCTCATGTTTTGACTGACGTATAAAAGGTTTGTTAAAAAGATTTGAGAGCGTTCGGAGTACCACAGAGTAACCCGTGGTAGGGCTTAAGGTTTTCTCGCAGATATTTACTCAAACTTTGAAGAAATGGAATCTTTACCTACGATCCACTAGAATAGTAGAATAACCCAACTTAACAAAAAACAAATCCTTGCGTTTCAGTAACCCTCTCCCCTCTCTCACCAGGGCTAGGGGAGTTGATGAGTTTCGGAGGTTGCATGGCGGACGACGGTAATGAGTGTGGCCCGGGGGAGGAAGTCCACGTGCACTCCTGCTACTTCAGTCAGACATGTCCCGAGAGGTAGGTTAGCGTCTATAGATGACATTAAGCTGTGATAAGCGTCTTTAAAGACGCCTCACGCCATCAAGCTGTGAAAAGTGCCGATAGACGCCACCAAGCTGTGATAAGCGCCTATAGACGCCATTCATCTGTGATAAGCGCTGAAAGGCGTCTATAGATGCCGTTAAGGCGTTATAAGTGATAATAAGCGCCTATAACCGGTGATTCGCACAAAGGTGTCATGACAAGTGTCCAAAAGCCCCAAGTTGGCGAATGCGTATCTTGACTTTTCGCCAAAACCAGGGAGTGGATTCTCATCAACTAATACCACTTTACGTTATGAACCGCCTACTTATCTTGCTCGAAGGAGCTCACTCAGAGATATTATAAAAGAAGAAAAAAAAATGTCTCTTTTACTATTTCTATTTTGTGATACGAACAGCCAATTTAATTGCAATTTTGAAGTTCAACTTCCGAATTCCAGGTTGAACAAGACGAACTGTCCGAGTTTCCTGGATTGTCCGGACTTGTATACACTTACACTCTGCCACGTGACGTGTGAAGATGTGAGTAGTTGAGTGGAATTGTCAAGGATTTAATGTTTATCATCAATGTCAGCTCAGGGGTTCATGAATTCAATAAAAATTGTGCAATATCATTATTGAGAAATTGATCAATCATTTGTGTTAAATCGATGAATTATAAAGTTTCAATTTGACACACGCTTCTGAAAAAAAACCAAGATGTGTTGATGTGCCTATGAATACATGTGTAGGAGGAGGTATAATTGCCGAACATATCGGTTGTATGATATTTCCCACCCCTTACCACCCTTTACACCCCTTACAACCTTTAACCACCCTCTTAGGGGGGGGGGGCCAACCTCGAAAAACCCCCATAAACCCCGAAAAATTAAACCCCTATTTGGCTTTTTTTATATCCACTTTGGGGTTTTTGGGGGTTTAAATGGGTACCATTTCAAAATAGGGCCAAAAATCCACAACTAAAATGGTACCATTTCAGAAAAGGGTCGAAAATAATCATCAAAAGTGGTACCATTTGAAACAAATTCGGAAAATTTTCTAAAAAATGGTACTGTTTCTGATTAAATTTTAGAATTTCTCAACAAAAAATGGTACCATTTAAGAAAAGGTTCGAAAATCTTCAACAAAAATGGTACCATTTCAGAAAAGGGTTGAAAATCCTCAACAAAAATGGTGGGTAGTGGGTACCATTTCAAAAAAAGGTTCGAAAATCGTCGACAAAAAATGGTACCATTTCCGAAAAGTGCCAAAAAATCTTCAGCAAAAATGGTACCATTTCAGATTAGGGTCGAAAATCGTCAACAAAAATGGTACCATTACAGAAAAGGGCCAAAATTCCTCAACAAAAATGGTACCATTTCAGAAAAGGGTTGAAAATCCTAAACAAAAATGGTACCATTTCAGATTAGGCTCGAAAATCGTCAACAAAAATGGTACCATTTAAGAAAAGGGTCGAAAATCCTCAACAAAAATGGTACCATTTCAGAAAAGTGCCCAGAAAAAAATTCCAGCAAAAATGGTACCATTTCAGAAAAGGGCCAAAATTCCTCAACAAAAATGGTACCATTTCAGAAAAGGGTTGAAGATCCTAAACAAAAATGGTACCATTTCAGATGAGGGTCGAAAATCGTCAACAAAAATGGTACCATTTAAGAAAAGGGTCGAAAATCCTCAACAAAAATGGTACCATTTCAGAAAAGTGCCCAGAAAAAATTTCCAGCAAAAATGGTACCATTTCAGAAAAGGGTTGAAAATCCTCAACAAAAATGGTACCATTTCAGATTAGGGTCGAAAATCGTCAACAAATATGGTACCATTTCAGAAAAGTGCCCAGAAAAAATTTCCAGCAAAAATGGTACCATTTCAGAAAAGGGTCGAAAATCCTACACAAAAATGGTACCATTTCAGATTAGGGTCGAAAATTGTCAACAAAAATGGTACCATTACAGAAAAGGGCCAAAATTCCTCAACAAAAATGGTACCATTTCAGAAAAGGGTTGAAAATCCTCAACAAAAATGGTACCATTTCAGATTAGGGTCGAAAATCGTCAACAAATATGGTACCATTTCATAAAGGTGCCAAAAATCCTCAACAAATATGGTACCATTTGAGAGAAGAGCCGAAAATCCACAACTAAAGTAGTACCATTTTGAGAGAAAATCGAAGTTTCCGACCGAAAAACGGCTATTTTTATCAGTTTAGCCTCCTTAAACCCTCATAAACCCCGAAAAATTAAACCCCCATTTGCCAATATTTATATCCACCCGGGGTTTTTCGAGGTTGGCCCCCCCTCTTACCACCCTCTTCCTCAGCCGTTTGGAGACTGGGTACCACACGGACAGTGCCACACCTCAGACCACGACACGTGTGGTCCTGAAGCAGGAACTCAGCTACAGGTTAGCGTAATCTATCATATACATGATATTCGCTCAGCATGAAGAGGCAGTCTTAATGAGATCATTGGCAATGTGTGAGCGGTGAAATTGTTGAAAATAACCGCCAATTTTTCGTGAGCAGGGTATAGCCATATAGGGAGATAGAAGGGATTTGTTTGAAAGGGGATCAAGAGAGCCATTGGATAGGGGTCATTCATTTATTGCTTAGGGCTAATAATCAAAAATTGAAATCACCTATATCTAAGATAACTATTCCCTCCTTCCATATTATGAAAGTTGAAATTCCAACAGATAACTCAATGATTCAGGTCCGGGATTGCCTGGCTACGAACTCGTGCCCTAGTTCAGCACACAACAACTGCTCCCGATTACTGGACATGGGTTGCTCTGACCTGGTGACCTTGGGGACCTGTGATATACCGTGCAATGACCCTTATGGGATTAGTTCAATATTTATGAGTGATGTCACGTGTATATATATTGTGTTGAAATCATGAGTTTTCTGACTGTAAACTCAATAAGAGCCATCTTTCAAATGCTTAAATTCATTGAAATTAATAATTGCAAGGTTATGCCCTTCCAATTTAGAACTCTAGGTGAAGTAACAATGAGTGAAACATTAAAGCAATGTCTCCCACCAGATTGACGAAAGACTGCTGCTGGGAACATGGGTTGCTATCTACAGCTGCATCCCTGAGAGAGAATGTGGGGTCGGGTCACAGCCACAGATGAGCAATCTGAGAATGTGGAGTGGGGTCACAGCCACAGGTTAGAAATCTGAGAGAGAGAATGTGGGGTGGGGTCACAGCCACAGGTTAGAAATCTGGGAGAGAATGTGGAGTGGGGTCACAGCCACAGGTTAGAAATCTTGGAGGGAATGTGGAGTGGGGTCACAGCCACGGGTTAGAAATCTTGGAGGGAATGTGGAGTGGGGTCACAGCCACAGGTTAGAAATCTGAGAGAGAATGTGGGGTGGGGTCAGAGCCACAGGTTAGCAATCTGAAGTGGGGTCACAGCCACAGGTTAGAAATTTGGAGTGGGGTCACAGCCACAGGTTAGAAATCTGGAGTGGGGTCACAGCCACAGGTTAGAAATCTGAGAGGGAATGTGGAGTGGAGTCACAGCCACAGGTTAGAACTCTGACTCGAGATAATGTGGAGTGGGGTCACAGCCACAGGTTAGAAATCTGGAGTGGGGTCACAGCCACAGGTTAGAAATCTGAGAGAGAATGTGGGGTGGGGTCACAGCCACAGGTTAGAAATCTGAGAGAGAATGTGGGGTGGGGTCACAGCCACAGGTTAGAAATCTGAGAGGGAATGTGGGGTGGGGTCACAGCCACAGGTTAGCAATCTGAGAGAGAATGTGGGGTGGGGTCACAGCCACAGGTTAGAAATCTGAGAAAGAATGTCGGGTGGGGTCACAGCCACAGGTTAGAAATCTGGGAGAGAATTTGGGGTTGGGTCACAGCCACAGGTTAGAAACCTGAGAGGGAATGTGGAGTGGGGTCACAGCCACAGGTTAGAAACCTGAGATAGAATGTGGGGTGGGGTCACAGCCACAGGTTAGAAATCTAAAGTGGGGTCACAGCCACAGGTTAGATACCTGAGAAAGAATGTGGGGTCGGGTCACAGCCACAGGTTAGATACCTGAGAAAGAATGTGGGGTCGGGTCACAGCCACAGGTTAGATACCTGAGAAAGAATGTGGGGTCGGGTCACAGCCACAGGTTAGATACCTGAGAAAGAATGTGGGGTCGGGTCACAGCCACAGGTTAGATACCTGAGAAAGAATGTGGGGTCGGGTCACAGCCACAGGTTAGATACCTGAGAAAGAATGTGGGGTCAATACAGCCACAGGTTAGATACCTGAGAAAGAATGTAGGGGTCGGGTCACAGCCACAGGTTAGATACCTGAGAAAGAATGTGGGGTCGGGTCACAGCCACAGGTTAGATACCTGAGAAAGAATGTGGGGTCGGGTCACAGCCACAGGTTAGATACCTGAGAGAGAATGTGGGGTGTGGCGGGGGGGGGTTCAGCAGTAAGTGGGAGGACGGCATCACCCTATCTGGTCGAGAATCCCAACCACCCACCCACCCACCAGATAGCGGCATGCCTGTAACTGGTCAAGCTGAACTGAAAATTAGACCCACCCCTACAAGCTACAAAAATTGTTTCAGGGACCACAAATTGGTTGCAAAAAGCGACCCTTTGTTTCATATAATCTTAGTTTCTCACTCTTATCAAATATATAAAGTCACTTACTCTTTACGAAGTGATTCCTTTCTAGGGACACAATCAATTTAATACCCAAAATTGCTACAGATTTTAAAAACACAAGAGAATTTTACCATACAACTGCCTAGATATCTAGATACCTAGAACTATCTAGACTGCACTGGGTGCAATGGGTAGGTATTGATGTGACCCGCAAACATTTTTACGAACTCAAAAACTTTTTTTACTAACTAGGTACTAATCAACTTGAAACTTTGAAGTCTTATCTCCATAGTAACATTTATGTCACGTGAATTCTTCAAACAATTGTGCCAAATCATTGGCATATCATCGATATTAGAAATCCAG